>VCHN02000014.1:49694064-50012151 GCA_007115665.2 Sequoiadendron giganteum
TTGACCGTTCATACCCAAAATTTGCACCGCAAGCTACTTCTCTTGCAATCACAAATTCCAACTATTAAATCCCTTTTAATAAATTTATAAAACCTCATGTAAATAGAACCATCATTAATTCATTATTACTTTCAATCCATCATAAATAACCCGCTTCAAAAAGAAATTCATAAATTATCATGTAACTATTTTAAATCGGGTTATTGGACCATTAGATCCTTTGGATAACATACAAACTTTAAAACTTTTCTTTGCATTGTTACCTGGTACCTAATACTCGATGCTTCAGCTTTTACCCATAATTTTCCCAGACTTTGGATTTTACTAGAACTTCCACATTTACTAGACCCCTACTCCTAGACTGAAACACTTTTCTCAACACCTTGCACTACCTTTTCACTTCTAGATTTATCGGTTCCTGGTACTTGGTGCCTATTACACTTTAACTATGAAGTACTCTTTTATAAATATTTCTCTTTTGCTTTCCACTTTCGATGATATTTCAAACTAGCTAGCACCTGCCATAAATGTTACTTTTCACTTGGAGTCCCCAAGCCTTATAGTCTTGGGGCGTGTTGTGAGACCACACAACAACTTGCAACCAATAAAACCAAATTTAAACCAAAACATGGGATTATATCACTAGTCATAAATTATAATTTATAAATATTTTAAAACAATATCCCTTTACCTTTACCTAGATTTTGACATAAAAATAATAAAAGTTCTCTAGAAAATATCAGTGAGTGCTTTGATCAATTCTAGTTTCTAGAACTCAGTAAAAAAATCAGTTCATTGACATTGAACTATATAATTTGGTAATCCTCCAAAGCCAACCGTGGATAGAGCTTTGCTGCCATTCAAGCATTCATAGCCCCGACAAGTTTATCTCTGCAATTCCCCCAAACATAGCTCTACTGCTAGCCAGACATCTATAGCCTTGGTAAAGATATTTGGATAGCCTAAAGAGTTCATCTCTTATATATATATATATATATATATATATATATATATATATATCTTGATATTTCATTGATAGCCCATTTTTCTTTTGATATTTCATTGATAGCTCATTTCAACTTGCAAGCAATGAAGCCCACTATTAGGTTGCAAATTATAGTGGTAGTGAAGGTTACCTTTTAATTTTTCATTCAATGAAAATACCTTCATCATTTACTAATTCCAAAAAGGTCATTTAGTTATTCCCTATTGGTCTATATTTCCAACTAAACTTTACCACTCTTATGCCAAATCTTAGCTGACTACAACTTGCTATATGTTATCTAGACATGCATAAATTAAAATATAGTAGCAAACAATTTAATTACCAAATTTAAATCTAAATTTAGAACCATTAGTTACCAGCATTCCATTTTGATTTTATGGCAACTACTAAATACCTTGGCTAGCTATTCTGATTTGATGGCACTACACTAGATTAATGGATCAAAAATGCCATGATGAAACTTAATTCTAATCAGAATATTTTGCATTAAATTCACATGCCTCAATATGTATGTATCATTTCCTTCAAATTACTTAGGTTTTGATGTGTGCAGCCTTACCGACTTCATTTTTCTTTCTACTTTGCACACATGGGCACCTTCATGATTAATATAGCTTAATAAAAACATGATGAAATGACCACCATTAATTTTGAAATCTTTAACTTGTTTGATTTACAATCTTCGTACTGGCTAACTTTGAAGAAAATTATCAAAAATTATGAAAGAATTAATTTGATTTAACATTCAACTCTAGAGAAACTCATTTGGTTGCACCTCACCTTACGACTTCCAAGATTTTGATCTAGGTAACTATGTACCGCAAATTCCTCATGACTTTCTTTAAATTTGGCACTTCTCTCAAATTCTTCACACCTTAACTTTTCTTTTCAATTATCATTTTGTATTTATTCTCTATTAATGCTTGCTTGCTTCTAGGTCATGGATACTCCAATTTTCTTGATCTGCACTTGTCACTAGAATGGCTTCATGGGTTGTATAATGGATCAGAGGCTTCACAAGGTTTTCTTCATTTGGACTACTAGCTTCACTGTTACAAACCTATGCTTAGTCCTTGGGGAAGAAATTATGGAATCAAGAGCATACTACCAGTTGCATTCAGATTTGGCTTCTCGATTTGGAACATCGCTCTTCAACATTGGGGTTCCTATAGAAGATGTTCACTCAGCTACAAACATGATAGTGTGGGCTGAATACTTGGGGAATCTGGATACTATTATGTCTGTTACACATTTGACCATTGGAATCCCCTCTATGGATGATATTCCTCGGTTCCTGCATCATGGAGAAGTAGTTCCACTTTGGCCATTCTTGACTAACCTCCATACCCCTAACTTTGAAGTTCACTAGGAAATTACCTATGTAGGATATTTAGCCCTAATGGATGAGACATCCCAAATTTGTTGAATGACCACTTTCTTGTAGCTCAACATCCCCTCTTTTTTTACTTTTGTACTTTTTATAGTGATACTTTTGGTACTTTCATGTAGATGCACGATATACACACATATATATACTTATCTTTAACGTACCTTTTAAAGCATGTATTTACTGTGTATGTTTTTATTGTTTTACCTTTCACAACACAATGTTATAAAATTATTGAATTAACTCTCATGTGTATGATAAGTTAAGAAGAATTTTCCAATACAAAGGGTGAACAAGAGAAAGAAAGCAAAGAAAGAATGAAAAATACCCTACAAAAGCACACTAACCCTAACTAACCAAAACTTTAACAAATGAATAACCCTGACTAAGAAATTCATTTTTAGCTCAATAACTATCCTCATTGTTGGTTTTCTACAAATTACAGCAAGTTTATCCTTAAATTCACTAGAATAAATTTCAAACGTCCTATTGTAACCATGAATTATCTTAAATTTTTTGCTTTTGAAAAAAATAAATTCAAAGGTGTACTTACCAATAAATTGGCTCACATATATGAAAATGACCTCATTAAAGGTTGATTGCACACACCTTCACCGATTCTTCAATACTCTACCTTCTTCCAGTCCCTATTCATGGTTTTCTTCTGTACTCTTTTCATCTCCATGAACAACTATGTCCATTTCTTGATTTTTCATTTCCTTAGACCTATCTTCACTTTGAACTTTGTTACACCAAGCAGGACCACAATTTATGTAATGCCCCGCCATGCAACCCTAAAAATGAAAAAGGGGAAAAACTCCTTTTTACATAGGCACATTTTTCGAGACGAAAGTCTTAACCACAAAATATTAAGAGACTTAAGGATTTAACCAGTAGATATATATATTTTTTTATAAAATATATGCAATCCATATAACCTAAATATATATATAATTAAATTTATATATATAATTTTCTTTTAACCAGAATTTCTAAAATAAGAAAATTTGAAAAAATATAAAAAAACTAGTAATAAGAAAATTCTTCAAATTTTCCAGAATTTCCTTCCAATATACAATAAGGCATAATTTTAATTTCCTACAATTTATTCTTACAGATTTTAGAAAACTTTAAACAAGAACTTTGTACAGAATTATTTTTTGTTGATTTTCAATGTAATTTTTTATAGGGTTTAAATTTGCACTTTAGATCTGATTGTTTTTTCAAAATAGATTTTCCACAATAAATCCTAAATGTTTGAGGACATTATAAATTGAAATTTAAACAATTGATCTACGATTTTGTATACTAAATAATCTCCTACAGTAAATTTATCAAAATTTCCTCAACCATTAAATTAAAAATTTAAATAAAAATCAAGTATAAAACCTGGAATATGATGCTACAGAAGATGATGAAATTTTTTGATAGATGCCTCCTCCAAGCTTTTCCTCAAAAGTGCAACCAATTCCAATTCAAAATCCCAAATTTTATTTCAAACCCTACTTGTGCAATTTTTCAAGAATTTCCAAATTCCTCTTAACATACCAATCCTTCCAAAAACTTTTCTCTCCCTAAAATTGAAACATGCATTCACATTAAAACTAAAATATCTAATCTAACCCTAATTTCCTTTCGCATGCAAAGTAGAGAATCAGATATTTTCTTCTTTTTTAATTTTCGAAAACATAACATCGAATTAAAATACCATTTTCATTTCTTTTCAATTTCTCATGATTTAATTAATTTAATTTAATTTAATAAACTTAATCAATCAATTTTAATTATTTAATAACTAAATTTAACCCTTTTGAGATTAAAATTTAATTAATTAAATAAATAAAAATTTAATTAAATTAAATTTCATTAAAAACTTTTAAATAAATACCAAAGCATAATTTTAATTTAATATTAAAATAATCACTATTTTATACAATGCAATTATTCTAAACTTTAAACAAATAATAATGCATCTAATAAAATCATATAACATTAAACCAAGTAAACATGACTCACTAATCAAGACTAACGACACACTAAGGCTAGGGCGTGGACCTGACACATGTTACCTAGTTACTATCTCCCTTTCAACTTAACCGTTTGATCGATACGCTCAAACCTGTGAAACCAGGTGGACTCGATGTCATGTACCTACAACCTGAAACCAAGTAAACAACATAATACAGTATATCCAGTATATAATACACACCATGAAGAATAAATTATGGATTCGTAGGGTGCTCACAAGCGAGTGATGCGAACCGTCCTCTTCACCAATCCACTCATCAAAGACTGACATTACATGATAATCAGAAATCACGTAATACAATATCTCATGCTAACTCTACTAACATCAATAATCTATAATGCATGTGAAACAATATTCAGATAATCCACATCACACAATAATCAATGTTGCTCAATAGTAGCAATCAAAACACAAACAACAAGGTGTGTCCAGTATAATAGTAGCTGCATCCCAAACATAGCATAAAGCAAACACACAAGAAGCAAAACAAGGGGTATTACATTCTCCCCCCCAAGGACCAAGCTTACTCCTAGAAGCCTACAAACAAGTAGGGATATAACTCCCTCATCCTAATTGCATCCTCCCAAGTGGATGAAGTATCATCCCTGGAATCCCACTGTACTCTGACCTACTCAATATCTCACCCTCGAAGAGCGAGCGTTCTGCGCTCCACTACGACCATGGGCTCCAAAGCCAGTTGCCCGTTCTCTACCTGTAAGGAATCCCAATCAAGGACATGAGTAACATCTGGATGATAAGGTTGAAGAACTAAAACATGGAAAATGTCATGTATACGTGCAAGATTGGGTGGCAAAGCAAGTCGATAAGCAACTGAACCAATCTTTCTGAGTATCTCGAAAGGTCCTACAAAACGAGGTGCTAACTTAGAACCCTTTGCATATCAGATAGGACTCTTTTGCGGACACACCCGCAAAAATACTCTGTCACCAACATAAAACTGACGATCCACCCTATGCACATTTGCATACTTCTTCTGCCTATCCTGTGCTGCCACCAAGTGCTCCCTAATCCAATCTACCTGCTGCTCCATATCCTGTAACATCTCAGGTCCCAATAACACTCTGTCCTCCAATCGATCCCAACTAAGAGGAGTATGACAAGGACGTCCATACAAGGCCTGAAAAGGTGCCATGCCTATGGAGCTCTAGTAGCTATTATTATACGCAAACTCCACTAGATAAAGATAATCCTCCCACCATGCCTGCTGATCCATGACATACATGCATAACATATCTTCGAGGATTTGATTAACCCTCTCTGTCTATCCATCTGTCTCAGGGTGATATGCTGAACTAAAGTTCAACTGTGTCCCCATAGCATGTTGTAATGATGTCCACAAAGTTGAAGTAAACATTGGATCCCTATCATAAATAATTTGATGTGGAATACTGTGCAACCTCACAATATCCTCCATGAACACTCTAGCAACTGATGATGCATTATAGGAAGCACGCATAGGCAAGAAGTGTGCTACCTTCGTCAACCTATCGACCATCACCATAATAGCATCATGTCACCACGAGAGTTGGGTAAACCAATAATGAAGTCCAGTGAGATAATATCCCACTTCCACTCAAGTACAGGATGTGGCTGAAGAAGCCCTGCTGGATGTTGGTGTTCAGCCTTCACTCATTGACACTCCAAACATCGCGTTACAAAATCTACAGTTTCCCTCTTCATCCCTGGCCAGAAATACAACTGGCGTAGATCTACATGCATCTTCTTCATCCCAGGATGGGCTGAATAAGGCGCACGATGAGCCTTGGTCAAAACCAAAGATCGAAGTTCACCTATTGAAGGAATGTAAATACGCTCTGAATGCCTAAGTAACCCATCTACCTCAAGTGAATATCTTGTAAATCTGCCCTCAAGAGGTCTATCTACCTCAATCTCTACTCTCACATCCTGGTACCAACTATCTGCTGGAAGAGTAGCACGAATCTGACTCCATAAATCTACCATAAGAGTCATCTCATAAATCCCATGCCTACGTCTACTGAGTGCATCAACTACAACGTTCTCTTTCCCCTAAATATACTTCACCTCAAAGTCATACTCACAAAGGAACTCCATCCAACGCCTCTATCTAGCGTTAAGATTCAGTTGAGTTAAAATATACTGCAGACTACTATGATCACTGTGTAACTCAAACTTGTGCCCAAGTAAGAAGTGTCTCCATCTAGTCAATGCATGGAATACTGCCGCTAACTCAAGGTCATATGTGGGATAATTAAGTTCATGATCCTTAAGTTTACGCGACTCATAAGCTATCACTCATCCCTCCTGCATCAGGACTGCACCTAAGCCATCTAAAGATGCATCTGTACAAACCACAAAGTCTCCTATGGGATCAGGTATCGCTAAAATTGGTGCACTAGTCAACTTATCCTTAAGAATCTAGAAAGCCGACTCACACTGCTCTAACCATCTAAACCTCTTCCCTTTCCTCTGAAGATTAGTGATAGGATGACCTATCCTGGAAAAACTCTGCACAAACCTCCTGTAATATCCTGCAAGCCCCATAAAACTATGGATCTCTGCCACATTTGTGGGCGCAGGCCAATCTAGAATAGCTTGAATCTTTGAAGGATCCATAGATATTCCCTCTCCTGAGATCACATGCCCAAGATACTTGATCTCAGACTTAAAGAACTCACATTTCGACAAGTTGGCGTAAAGCTGGTTTTCTCGTAAACAGTACAGAACCTGTCGCAAACGCTCCTCATGTTCCTCTACTATCTTGGAATATATCAATATATCATCAATAAACACAAGAACAAATCTATCAAGGTATGTGTGGAATACTCCATTCATCAAACTCATGAACATAGATGGTGCATTCGTCAACCTGAATGGTACCATAGTGAACTCGTAGTGACCATACCGTGTCTGAAACGCTGTCTTATGTATATCTGCATCAAAAATATGAAGCTGATGATATCCCGACTTAAGGTCTATCTTCGAAAAGATGGTAGCACCTTTGACTTGGTCAAAAAAGTCATCAATCCTGGGAAGTGGATAATGATTCTTGATTGTTACCTTGTTCAACTGCCGGTAATCAATGCACAACCGAAGTGAACCATCCTTCTTCAAGAAGATGACAGGTGCTCCCCAAGGAGAAACACTAGGATGAATAAATCCCTTCTCTAATAACTCCTCCAACTGCAACCGAAGCTCTTTCAGCTCCTGAGTAGTCATATGGTAAGGTGCTCATGAAATAGGCTTTGATCTAGGTACTAAATCAATCTTAAAATCTATATCTCTCCTAGGTGGCATTCCTGGAATGTCATTAGGAAATACATCTGTGAACTCCTAAAGAATAGGATGACTATCAAGAATTACCTTCTCCTCTCCATCTCCTAAACCCAAATCCTTAACTGTAACTGCAAACAACTGATATCCACAACGAACACATCTCCTCAACTGCATAGCTGAGATGATCCTCAAGGATATCGGTCTCTGAACTCCTATAATATCCACCTCTCCACCAGATGCATTAATGCACTGAATCGACTTATGTTGACAATCAATAACTACTTGGTGAACCTCTAACCAATCCATACCTATAACAACATCATAGGATCCCAATGGTATAACCCAAAGATCTAAGGTAGTGGAAAGTGGTCCAATCTCCAACCTACAGTCAGGTACTACGAAATGTGATGCAACCTTCGCACCAGATGCTAACTCTACCTACCACCTATTGGCTTGCCTTACGGCACCTAGTCTGCAATGTGACATGATCGATGATGAAATGAAAGAATCAGATGCTCCTGAATCAAAAAGAATAGTAACAGGGTTACCCAGTAACATACCATAGGTCTCTACTATGATACCCTAGTGCTTTTCCTGGCGGTTATCAACCGCTGCGAACACACAATGTCCTCTTCCAACATCTCCCACTATTGGCTCTGACGCTGCTGGTCTCGGTGTAAATCCCAATGTGCCCTTATTGGGACACATCCTAGCAATATGGCCCTACTGACCACAAGAGAAGCAACCTGTGCCTCTACCATAACCTCTGTCTCATGTTGGTGCACTAGACTGCTGTACACTGCCTCCAAAAGTGGATTGGGCACTCTGAGTGGGTTGCTCAGCATTGAAACGCTTCATGCACCTCTAGTTCCTATTACCCTGTCCCTACTGGAAACCTTTCTGTTTCCCCTGAAATGACTGCTGCTGATTGCCCTATACTGATACTTGCTGAGTCTTAGGAGGCATAGCTCCCTGTGTCTATCCCCCTCGAGAACTAGTCCAAACTCTTGTACCACCACCAATACTAACACCTGTATGACCTCCCAGTGCCATAGTCAGCTTCTCCTCCACCAGTCGTGCCTTCTCCACAGCTATCTCCATAGACTCGAGTTCAAATATCCAAACACCTCCATTGATACGAGCGTTTAAGCCCCTGATAAAATGTTGTACTAGCATTCCCTCATCATCCCCTATCCGTGCGAATTGTTTAAGTTCATAGAATTGTCTCTCATATTGATCAATTGTCATGACTAGCTGACGTATGGCATGGAACTCGTCGCCTCTATGTTGACGCCAATGATCGGAGAGAAAGCGAGCTAAATCTCTCAAGAAATGTCTCCCAAGATACTGTACTCATGTCTATATGGAGCTTCTACTCCTTTAGTTTCCACCAAGTGGTTGCAAAACCCCGAAGATGAATAATTGTGCACCGCGCTTTGGTGTTACTATCAAACGGGTGCATGGAGAAACATCGGTCAAGTCCTATCAACCAGGTTTTGGCCTCAAGACCGGTACCTACTCCATCAAATCAAGGTGGCTGTGATCGAATCAAGTCCCTCATATAATTTACTACTAACATATCAGACTAAGTTGTAACTATCCCAACCATAGGGTTACCTACAGGTACCTCTTGTCGCAGTCCTAATAAAGCCATAGCCTCCTCGAAGGCTCTGTGCGTAGCTTCGACCTTAATAGGATCTAACTGTCTACCACCACCTCCTAGATCATTCTGTGAAGCCTGATGCTCCTCCTACTCTGGTATACATGACACATGAGGTGGTGAGTCATGTTGACTCTCCCCTCGACCGTCTACCTGGCCACGTCCACGTCCTCTCCCTCGTCCGCGTCTAGGAGGCATACTCCTACACAGACACAATAGGGTATTAGACAAGGTACACTTAAAAATTTAAATAAAAATCAAGTATAAAACCTGGAATATGATGCTACAGAAGATGATGAAATTTCTTGATAGATGCCTCCTCCAAGCTTTTCCTCAAAAGTGCAACCAATTCCAATTCCAAAATCCAAATTTTATTTCAAACCCTACTTGTGCAATTTTTCAAGAATTTCCAAATTCCTCTTAAAATACCAATCCTTCCAAAAACTTTTCTCTCCCTAAAATTGAAACATGCATTCACATTAAAACTAAAATATCTAATCTAACCCTAATTTCCTTTTGCATGCAAAGTAGAGAATTAGATATTTTCTTCTTTTCTAATTTTCGAAAACATAACATTGAATTAAAATACCATTTTCATTTCTTTTCAATTTCTCATGATTTAATTAATTTAATTTAATTTAATAAACTTAATTAATCAATTTTAATTATTTAATAACTAAATTTAACCCTTTTGAGATTAAAATTTAATTAATTAAATAAATAAAAATTTAATTAAATTAAATTTCATTAAAAACTTTTAAATAAATACCAAAGCATAATTTTAATTTAATATTAAAATAATCACTATTTTATACAATGCAATTATTCTAAACTTTAAACAAATAATAATGCATCTAATAAAATCATATAACATAAACCAAGTAAACACGACTCACTAATCAGGAATAACGACACACTAAGGCTAGGGCGTAGACCTAACACATGTTACCTAGTTACTATCTCCCTTTCAACTTAACCGTTGGATCGACACGCTCAAACCTGTGAAACCAAGTGGAGTCAATGTCATGTACCTGCAACCTGAAACCAAGTAAACAACATAATACAGTATATCCAGTATATAATACACACCGTGAAGAAGAAATCACAGATTTGCAGGGCGCTCGCAAGCGAGTGATGCGAACCGTCCTCTTCACCAATCCACTCATCAAAGACTGACATTACATCATAATCAGAAATCACGTAATACAATATCTCAGGCTAACTCTACTAACATCAATAATCTATAATGCATGTGAAACAATAGTCAAATAATCCACATCACACAATAATCAATGTCGCTTAATAGTAGCAATCAAAACACAAACAACAAGGTGTGTCCAGTATAATAGTAGCTGCATCCCAAACATAGCATAAAGCAAACACACAAGAAGCAAAATGGAGGGGTATTACAATTTATATTATTATCAAAGAAAGAGAAAGTAAAAAATTGATACTCTTAATCTTGTATAAAATCAAGAAAAATTCCCTTTCTAGATTGTGAATTTTCAGTTTAGAATGAAAAACACATGTCTCTCGCTTGATTCTCCCGCTTTTTACTTTCACCAATGTTATCCATGTGTGAAAATAATGATGATTTGTCGCAATTGTTTCCTCATTTTTGGTGAAATATTTGTAGGTCTCGACACTCTCACCTATCTTCCTACAGAACCTTAGAATCTTCTTTATAGCAATTGCAGTTAGCAAATTGTTTTGATATATCAATTAATTTTTTACCATTTTCAGCTTTACCAAGCTTATACTCTTTTTCAAAATTCAAAATATTTCTCATTAATGGTTCCTTTCTTCTAGCAGTTAAAACCTTTTCCCTTAACAAAATCGCTTTATGCGTGGCCAAACTTACCCTAGTTAAAAAAAAATCACAATCAAGTTCACTATGATCAGTTGTATCATGAATTCTACATTTAGTGACTCTACCAAAGGAAAAAAAAACTCAAAGGACATAATCTTCGATTAAGGATTCCCCAAAGTTTCTAGACTTCAATTTCAAATGACCAACTTGCACAAACTTTCATTTTACAAGCTACTTTCAAACTCGGAACTGATACAGATTCCTAAACAAAACCCATAGGGAAAGAAAATGAGGCCCCCCTTCTAGTGCCATTTCCTGTTAATGACGATGTTACTCGCAACAACATTGTAGATAAAGTCCTCACTAAAAAAATGCAAAGAACCTATCTTTACTTGAAATACTAAACCATGGTAACCGAAATGTTGACTTAGCTTAATCCCAAGACTTCGGTAGTCAGGTATTGACCATACTAGGTTTACTTTAGGGTATAATGTGATATTGCTCTTAATCTCAAGGGGTCTATGGTTATCTCTAGTTTCTTTAAGAATCATAAGTATCAAATGGAATATTTTTAGTTCAATCATTAAAAAGTTTCATCAAATCAATAGATTTTCACTAATATTTCATGAACATCAAATATTTTTTCTATCACTTAAGTAGATTTATCTTTAAGCATTCAACAATTTCATAGAAATGAAATATTTTCAATAAATTTCCATTCATTCATCTATTTTTTGAAACATTTTTTGAAATTTAACATCTAAACTAAAATAAAGCATCAAAATACTTGAAAATTAAAATTGCTCCCATGTATTCTCCATGCATTCCCCAAGAATTAATCAAATCAAAGAAAATCACTTTATAATTCACTAGAATTCTTCATAGCTAGGAATAAAATGGTGTGATCTTTTAAAGAGGGGGTTTAATTTGGACACCAGGTAGGTTTTGTATGCACCCTTAAACATTCCATAATATAGTCTTGTATAGCGGAACAAACAAACCAACTACAAAAGATACATGAGATAGGTAGCTATCAAATTGGCTTCTATATTGATTAAGCTCTATGTGCATACAAGTTTTTAATCAAGAATGATTAAGAAAATAGGAAAAAAGAACAAAACTTAGAGAAGTTTTGGCTCTTTCAACATCCACCAATTCATAACATAACTTAAAGAGAAGTATCCTCTAGACTTTTATAGAAACAAGATGCAAACTGGATAAGACAAATACATGACAGGGAGTCCAAGGGACGAATCACATCAAGGAATGTGGAATATGATAACTGACAAGAGAATTGCAAAGGAAGTCAGCATAGGTGAACCTTCATTCAAACATTGATATATTTCGGGTCTTTTATCCTTTTATTATTGCTAGGATAATAACTTGAATATGGATAGTTTATAGGAACCTTCTCATATATTCAAAATGATTAAGGGGGTTTTTTGTTCCTACATCTTGGTTCTACCTCAGGATTTCTACTCTTGGCAATGAGTTTCCCCAGAGGTTGAAGGTTTCCTTCGCCTCATGCGTAATACTAGGATTCCCAGTGTTACGAAGAATCAAGATCCTCATTTGCATAACTCCTTAAAATTTGTAGCTTGATCTGGAAATAATTCTATCCACAATCCAAATTTTCCTGACCGTCCATACCTTAAATTTGCATCATAATCTGATTCTCCTAGAATCACCAGTTCCAACTATTAAATCACTTTTAAAACATTTATAAAACCTCGTGTAAGTAAAACCATCATTAATTCATTATTACTTTCAATCCATCATAAATAACACACTTCAGAAAGTAAATCATAAATTCTCGTGTAACTATTTTAAATAGGGTTACCGGACCACTGAATCCTTCAGATAACATTAAAACTTTAAAACTTTACTTTGCATTGTTACCCGGTACCCGGTGCTTCAACTTTTACCCATAATTTTCCTAGACTTTGAATTTTACTGGAACTTCCACATTTACTAGACCCCTGCTCTTGGATCGAAACACTTTTCTCAGCACCTTGCACTACCTTTTTACTTCAAGTTTTCTCGGTTCCTGGTACCCGGTACCTAGTACACTTTAGCTATGAAGTACTCTTTTATAAAGATTTCACTTTTTCTTTCTACTTCCGATGATCTTTCCAACTAGGTAGCACCTACCATAAATGTTAGTTTTCACTTGGGGTCCCCAAGCTTTATAGTCTTGGGGCATGTTGTGAGATGACACAACACATATCAAGATCACTTTGAAGATAAATTTCAAAAGAGCTAAAGTTGATGATTAGGAGCATTCAAGAGTAGAATTATTAAAGATTTATTGTAGCATTCAAGATACAATCATCATGCCAACATCTTCTTGCATCATGCATGTTTTTGGAGCTAACATTGTGATGTAGTTTTCAAGATTCAAGTTCAATTATTCAAAGTATCAATTCAAGCATCAAGATCCACATTTATTAAAGCCATTTGATGCAAAATATAGATCTACATTCAAATGTTTATCCAAGGGTTTGTTGAGAGGTAACATAGAATTTATCATTCATCATTCCTTCCTTTCATACTTTCATTATTTCAATTCAAGGTTTGATTACCAAAATGGGGTTAGACCAATGAAACCTCCATTCACCAAAAAAACAAAAATCTCTTGTTCTTGTGTTGCAGATTTAGGTTGAAGAAGAATTAAAGACCTATTGAAGTGCAAGATTGAAAAAGTTATCATATTTATTGTCAAATAACTGAATCTAACCTACAAATCTAATTTTTTCACTTTCCAACACTGAATCCTGGACAAATTAGAAGCTACATATCAGTGTCAAAAGGCTTCCAAAAGTTGTTGATGAAATAAAGAAAATTATGGTAGTTGTTTTGTGGTTAGGGAGATAGAACTACCAATTTTCTACAAGTCTCACTCAAGAAAACCTTAGAGATCTCAATCAAGGGATGGAATGAGGGAAAGAGATCTGCAATAAGGTGTCCTAGGGTATGATTAAATCTAATGAGAGGGTTTTGTTGGTTATTTTTTTAGAACCAAACTTGGTCTTACCGCTTACCTTTGAATCTGCCAGAATCCAATAATCAATAAGGGTAAGGATTGGCCAACACACAAGTAAGAGTAGCTGATACAATTTCTGAATTTGATTGTGTTTTAAATTTTTCACATCAATGTTTTGAATCATACTACATGATTCATCATTAGGATGAAACAGAGCTAAAGGAGAAAAATGGATTTTTCCAAACCAAAGAAAGCTAAAAAGAGAGAGGGGAGACAAGGATGGAGACACACAGTTCGAGGTTAAGGAGTGATTAGGAAATTAGAAAAGAAAGGGTGTAAAGGAGAAAGTAAATAAGGAGAAATCACCCTTAAGGGAGCACAAGGAAACACTATCATGAGGAAAATAAAGAATAAAAGAATTTAAATCAAAGAAGGTTCAAATTAAAAAGAAGCAAGTTAAAGAATTAAAGAGTAAAAGGAAACTCAAACTTTGAACAGACAAAGAAAGTTCAAAATGAGAGGAAGCAACTTGAAGAAGGAAGAAAAATAAATAAAGAAAACTCAAAAATAAATTGAAGAAAAACAATTTAAAATAAATAGAAAAGAGCCTAAAAAACAAATAAATAAAAATTAAAAGAAAAACAAGAGCAAACTATTATATATAATAAATATTCTATAATATTTATTATATATAATTGTTTAATATAACATAAAATAAATACAATATTATAAATATTATATGATATTTATTTAAAAATAAATATTATATAATATATCAAAACATTTATTATAAGAGAAAATATTATAAGAGTTTTGAGGCCCTTACTTCTACTCTTTGAGCTCCGTGAAACTCGGGAGGGTAATCCTTGTTATGTTCATATGATTTTTATTTGATCAAGAGAATTTCTACACACAGATAAATTCCTATAGAGCGCAACTAGATAACATTGAATAAATATTTAGCTGACCTTTAAACAAATTACAATCTATTGCAAGGAATAAGATGGTAATTCATATTAGTATATTGTAATTGAAAATGTTTTAGATGATTTTCATTCTCATTTTGAGCCCTTGGTCAAGTGCATAACTAACGTATTTATCTTCAGGATAACCAAATGAAAAGACTAGTGCCTTGTCTTGGGGTAATGGAATCATATTCATAATAACTAGTAATACCTTAGCTATTTGAATTAGTAATTAATGGACTATTTATATACTGCATTACAATATTCAACTCACTATGCCCAAAATACAACTACTTATCAATCCTATACTCTTTCATCTGAAATCTATGACCTCACTTTAGCATTTAATCAATCCTTTGAATCAAAGAACAAATAAAATCATTCATTCAATTAAAACAATTGAAGACAAATGAAAAGATCATTAACCATTTCATTTATAATCAGGAAGAAAATTACATAGGAGAGAATGTATTTTGGAACTATCATTTTCATTTATAAACTATTGCTACTGTAAAACTATTTGAGATCATTACAAACCAACTCATACCCTAGACTCCTGACTAACCTATTCATTTGTGCATGAATTTACAATCTGCTCTTTCATGAGCAAAGTTTTCCCACTAAGACCATTTTGAGACTCAAAACTCGAACCCCAATAACTAACCTTGATATCCCATTTATATAAGAATGGGAGAAACAAGCTATAGGCTGAATTACCATTTCAATTACATTTTATTTGGAATACATTTCATTTCAGTTTTTGATAACACCTAGACAGTTACATTTAATCATTTCAAAACAGGGGAAAGAAAAAGACAAAACTCCATGTAGTCAGTTAAAGCAAACCATCCTGCCTTCCAAAAGGCATCGTTCATTATTGCAGAAGTGCCAAAATCATTTGCTCATGTTGACTAAAGAATATTCTGCACCACCAAACAAGGAAAAATCTTATATACTAACCAAAAAAGGCATATCTTCCATCGAAGACACGAAGTCTAACACCTCTCCATCAAACCAGCCAAAAAGATTTCCACGTCAACATCAAAGACAAAATGCCATATACATGCTAAAGAGGATGAGTTTGTTGTAGTGGCAATGTTGTGATCAAAAATGAAAATAGGGTCAAGACGCTACTCTAATTCGTCAACATCAAAGTATGCATGCCTGCTCCATGTTCATGCTAAAATTGGAGTTACTATTCCTCCCTCATCAAAATCATCATACAACACTAGAGAAATTAGGTAATGGAAATACTCTGGGTCAATATCTCCTCCAACACTCGAAGGGCTATCACAAAGCTCAATGGGGTAGTTGTGCCTCCCTAGATAAGCCATGTGATAGTTATTCTTCTTCTTTTCTCTCTTTGCAGGCTTAACTAATTCCTCCTTTCTAACTTTGACCAATTCTTGTGAAACAACCTGACTCCTCAAATTATAGGTTCTCTCGACACCACCCTTCTTATTTTTCTTCCAAGTTTCCTCTCCCTTGGTGTTATAAGATATCCTTGTATGCCAATTTTAGTATCATGTGCATCATCTTCGGACTCAAGTAGATTGAGTTTCCTAGACTTTTGGATCGAGCTAAGTGACACATTGGGCTTACTCATTCATACAGGGCACAAGGTAAGGACTAGAAAATCTTAATTACGAGAACACCCACCAACCTGATCTCTTTGAATTGAACTTACAGGAAATAAAAAACTTAAACCCAGACAATTTCAGCAAGCCCCAATAAAAATTATAGACAATCAAATCTCTTAGACCAACTAATGCATGACTGAAATAGAGCTCATATGAAAATCAACTTATCTAGGATAAACCCTTCAATACCTCTATAATTAAAAACTAAATACTCACATGCTTCCTCTCTGGCTCAGACTTCTCAATTCTCGATGGATACAAATGGTGAGATAAAATGGAAGAAAGTCCACATTAAGTAGAGAAATCAAAAGCATGTAGCCATTAATGATCAAGGAGAGCCTCACATGAGTGAGTTGACAACTTAGCCACTGAACTTTGAATCTAGTTTGTCGATCCTTTTGGATTCAAAACACCATCAATGGTGATCCTCAAGCATCACTTCTAGCTTTTACAACTTATGCCTCACAAACAATGATACCACCTCATAAATCTACCACATTTACCCTTAATTTTATTAGTCATCTTTAATGTGAGAATAGTCATGCATCATAATCCTGGTCTATGCTTTTTCATTTACATTGGTGAGGTATAAAGAACTAGAAAATGAAATAGTATTCCCTCAAACATCCTATCACATGTAAATTTCCCTTCCCTTTCCAAAGTTTGATGAGTGATGAGAGCACTAGCGAGATGAGATATTGACCATTGGATCACCGTCCCCATTCTCCAATCTTCACCTTAGATTTATGTTTCAAATTTTAAACCACATCAGTGAAAGATGAAAAGTAGCAATGGAACAAGATCAAGCCATGTTCACCCGCTTAAAAATAAATGGCGTAGAAATATCTCTCATAAGAGAAAATTAAATTAGTGAAAGAAGGATTGAACAAATAACCACATCACTCATCACTATTTTTGAGGTTCAAATTTCACATCGGATGCATGATGAGAGATGGAAAATGATGAAAAGAGCACAAAGGGCTATCACACATCGCTAATTTGAACAAGACAAGTGCACAATTATCTACAATGAGCGATGGAAAGGTGGTGGATAAGACTTAAGTGAAATAATCTGTGCATGCTCATAAGTTGTATTGAGGAAAGGGGACCACCTAGGACAATGTATAAAAAGACCTCAAATGAATCAAAACATATTACTTCAAAGGATGAAAAGGCCAAACAAGGTCGATCAGACAACCTTATAAAATAAAATGTGTCTGGGACCTAGGGACAAGGGGTGGGTAACTTCATGGGTTTAATGGCTCAAGATGTTTTAACATGACTAGGGACGGGCAATATAAGTTCAATGATAGATCATAACATTTTTAAGGGCTAATACTTAAGGGTTTTTAGGAGAGATATTGACAACAAAATCCCAAGGCAATAATGATGGGCAAAAACCTAAGTCCAGATACTTGAAACTGGCTAAAAATTTGTAGAGTTTAGAAATGGAACCAAAAGAATTTAGTGGTTCCATGAATGGATCCAATTGGGGATAAATGTTCCTCTAGAATAGAGCGAGATTCAGGCAATATTCAAGAATCTTAGGTGAATTATATCGAGCAAATATAACCAAAAACCAAGGACCTACCTAGACTAGGCAAGAAAATCAGACCAAAATGAACAACACGTGGTACAATAGTTACATGAGTAATAAAACTATACCAAGAGCTCCAATCTCCATCTTCATTGAAGCCTCTTCTAATGTTGAAGTTTTTAATCTAGATTTTGCAACTCTTCTACGCTTCAATATTTATTTGGTGGGCCCAGGTCCCAAACTTAGGACTAGTACTTGCCCCTATGAAAAACCTTGTTTTCCACTATCTATATCATGCCAAGGCTGAAAATATTCCCATGAATTACCCATATGTTGATCATGCTACAATCAATGAAATCAACCACTATGGACATGTGTCGAAAATTATTATTATCATTGTCATTCATGTCCAACTAGGAATTGTAATCAAGAAATAACTAGAAGACATGATCAATGTAGAATTATATTTGACTCAATTTACTACCATATTCCACCAAATTCCCATTCAACTAGACAAGGAAAGTGAAACACTCATAATCCATTTGATCACTATCATCATATATGCTAATATCAAATTCATTTTTCTAATTAAACTGAAATCCATCATACACACTCCTTTCAGGATTCCCATCCAGGGGCACATAATCTAACCCTTAAGAGTGATATTGCAATTTCATTTCTAGTATTCCAAGGTGATTATCATTTGGTTTCTACCCCACACATTCACTTTGTGTGATGAACAATAAATGTTCATATATAGGTTTCTTTTCAAATTGGTGTTCACATTCCTTAGAGAAGTATAAACCATTTATGTTTCCATATGCTCCACTTCCTTGGGAAATTGATTGATTAGATCCCATAACATTATTATTTCATTCAAATCAGGGTCATCCCTACAAAAAATATTATCCATACCATCCCAGGCATCAAAGAATACTTATGTTTCGAGTTCATTAACATAATCCTATCCTCCCATCCAATCATTGCTCAACTTGAAACAAAATTCATCAAAGGATGGATCAAATAACTCAAGATTGATGGGATCAACAGTAAAGTATTCAAGTGCACCATCAATTGATAGGTTTATTGACTCAAATGTATAGGACTCATTTCAACCGAGTAAGTTTCTTCACTCTTTTCTTCAACAACTTCTTTGTTAAAAACTTGATGGGACTTTTAAAAATTTGTGAAACTTTTGCTTGGTTTTGGGCGTGTTTGTTCATCTTTCATGACTGGGGGTCTAATGTTTAGGGTTTAAGGTTTTGTTACCCTTGTTGAAATTAGTTTTTATCAAATAAACCCTCACGTTATAATTTTGTGTTGACCTATTATTATGGGTTGCCAGTCTTTTAAGTCATTCAGTTGAGTCTTATCTGCCATACTCTTACCGACCCCTTTACCCGATCTGTCGGTTCTTTCTCCACATTTGGGTTTTAATATTATTTTTCCTAAAGCAGTTGGGTTTTCCCAATGTTTAGAATTTGGCCTAAAATTTCATGCCTTCAATTGTCTTTTCTCATTCTCTTAATCGGCCCCACTATTATAAATAACCTTTTTTTCATGTGCAGATTGGTGGGTCGTTGGATCAAAGCGTTCAAATCTAGACCGTTCCTCGTAGACCTCACAAGGTTTCTTGCTAACATCACTAAAGTGGTGTGAGGTATGTGAGATGCTACCATCTATCACATACAGTGGAGTGGGGCCTATCCTGATGCACCAACGGTGACAAATGAGTGTTAAATCAATGGCGACTATTTAATGGCGATGGTTAGTTATGACCATCCCTTTCCAGCCTCGCACAATCGGATTAATGTTTTTTAAAGTGTCGTGAGGTGTGCGAGCTGGTGACACGTTGCTTAGCTCTGTGGTACAAGGTGATTGGATGGGGCCTATTGTTGGTTTGCATGTCTTTGACTGCGAGGTATGTGATTGGTTGTCGGGTTTTCCAAGTGGTGATGTGGGTTTTTCAACGATCTTTGACTTGATCTAAGTCATCCGACATGCTAGGTCCTTATCACATCGACGATCTAAATTCAAAATTTTTAATCCACCCATGTGATGACTATTTGCACTCTAAAAGTTACATTCATTAAAGGCACAAGTCTTTCAGTGGATCTCATCTTGATTTCCATGCGTGTGAGCGGTATTCTCTTGGTAATCATCATGGGTTGTACACCATTTTATATGATCTTGGAGATTTTCTATGGTGGCAATGTCAACCACTAATCGGTCACTTTATCGTACTGCAATTGGAGCAATTATTGTTCCCTGCACTGGCTTGCTCGATAAATGTCTACAAATTGCTCATTAGCATCATTGCATTTTTGAGTTTATCTTCATTTGCAAGTGATTGGTTTTTCTTGCTGAGTTTCAATTAGCAAATTGGATGGCTAAGTCAATGGTTCCTATTTCCCTAGTACAAAGAAGCACCAGGATGGGCACGAAGAATTTGTAGTAGGAGGAGAAACAAATTGAATGGAGTACTATTCCTGGTACTTTTGGGGCAGTTTTTGAAAGCGTTGAGACGAGCTCTGGATGTTACGAGTCACCTATTGAGCTTTATGCTGGCTCTAGTCATGAAGGGTCTGAAACTAATTTGGACTACAATGATTACCTTGTGGAAGAGGAGGTCCTCATAGCTTCTCTAATTGTTGTGGTGGCACCATGTCCTATTTTTGGGTCTAGTGTTGGTGCAAACAAAGGTAAAGTAATGGTCTCACTTCATACTGAACCGAGGACTAGGAGCAGTTGCCTATATCGGGGCCATGTGGTTGTTCATGGTGCAAGGTGATCATATGGTCGTTGGGGTTGTGCCTTTTGTTTTTGGTGTTGTTTCTATTATTTTGGGTCAGATGTGGATGTGTGTGTGGGTGATGTGGTGGATTTTGTTCTATTCAGCTGGTTATAGGGGTGTAACCATTTTGATTCCTTTGTTCATAGTATGGTTACAATTTGATGATGGGGAATTATAAATGTAATCCAAATTTCATTTGGTAAAGATCAAATTTGGTTGAAATCAACAATTGCACTCGATTATTGTTGCTCTCCTGATCTATAAAGGAGATTTCAAGCCTCTTTGTTGAGGTCGGATTTTTTGAGTCTTGAAGTCTAGACGGTGTCTAGTTAGGAATATATTGTAGTTTTTGGAAGGTTTTAGCTAGAAACTCATTCTAGGTTAGGTATGTGCATAAGATAAGCATACTATGATTTTTGTAATTATTGATATTGAAAGAAATCTAAAATTTAAGACAACTATTCTCCTGTGTATGTATGACAGATTGTGAATGAAGTTATCAATGGTTGTTTCATTCATCTTCAATGGTATATTTGAATGTGTGATTCATTTTCTTGCTTTAACTTAATGAGTTAATCAAATGATTGAAAAGGAGTTACAGATCTATGGTAATGTGCTAAGCATTTGCTAAGGAGTATTGTTTTGAATACTAGAAAACCTTATAATGTAAGGCATTATAAAGATAGTTCAATGATATCAGGGTTATGTTTTATGTGACTCCTACCTAGTTGAATGAGGCACTAGTTAACTCATTCAAGATCCTTTTTAACATACAAAACTGTCACCCTAAATGTGTGGGTTCAAAGTCAAAACATTTAAAAATCAAATTCTATCTCTCTTGAGATGCAAATCTCACATTAAATCTTCTTTCCTAGCTCTAGATAGTTGTTCTTATTCTGTGGTTTGCCAAATCCCTGGTAGATGGTATCTAGTTTCACTGATAGGAATGTATCTATGTATAGAATTGTTCTTAAGGCTTGAATCATTTTCATGAACACATATAGGAACACCCTCCTTGGTTTCACAAAGCCAAAAGTGTAGGAGATTTCAGTCTTTGACTGAATCTTGTAATTTGGCCACTAACTTTGTGAATTCTTGAATATAAAGGTTGGCAACCTCTTAGAGAATTATGAAGCCTAGTGTGGAAAAATAAAACACCAACAGAATGGTGACTCTACTGGGGAGAAAACAATTTAGAAGTGTTGGTTGTAGAATGTGCTATTATAGGGTCATTATCATCATGTTTGTAATCAGAGATTGACAATTTTGCATTAATTTTTTTGCCTAAGTTACTAGTTGAATAGTGATTTGATTGGGGAGAACTTTTGAGAAATTTAAATTAAAAAGAAACCATAAAAGTAGGTGGTGGTATTTTAGAGTCATTTATTTGGTGGATCTAAACTTTAATTTTAGATGTTAGAAGGTTATGGATTTGGAAAGGATTGGTAGCAGTGTAATCTCAAAGCATTTGAGTGTGACTCTATTGTGGACGAAGACCCAGAACATGACCAGTTCTTGAAAAGGAATTTCATATTGATTTGAAATTCAGTCCTTTGTTAGAGAGGTGGCGACTCTATCTAAAGAACCTATTGATATACAAGGAAAAGTCCCAGATCTGTAACATTTGGAGTCAGGGAGAGAAGGTTAACAAATGTTTCTTAATTTGTAATTATTCTCATTATTCTAAACATATCAATATTTTGCTTATGAGAAGTATTCATAACTAGGGGCGATGAATGGTTCCTAATTAGATGATTTAGCATTAAGAAAGGAACAATGGTTGGTATTTCCATACTTCTAAAGTGTAATATGTAATATGATATGAGAAGTATGTTTATTTTGAATTATGCCTCTAAAAATCTTAAGGCATAAGTATTTCAGTCAATATTTTAGAATCATGGTTGAATTAGTAAATGATGTAATTGATAGCCATGTATGAAGTTGACAATGATTGAATGGGTATAAGAAGGTTTCCCTATGAAATGTGAAATGAAAGTATGCAAAGGGAACAAGTTTCACCGAGCCCTCCGGGGGATTTTATTATTCAAAGGTATATGCCACTTATTTTCAGTGGTATTAAAGGTTTCCCTAATTTGATTCCTAAGAAGGTTAGGAAATATTTGCCCAAGTTCATAGGGAAAAGTTCAAAGTCTGCCTCTAAGCATTTGCAAAAATTTATGGATGTGATGGGGGATGATGAAGTCAATCATGAGGATTTTTCCATGAAGTTTTTTGTGCAATCCTTGAAGGATGATGCCAGGGATTGGTTCTCATATTTGCCTGCATGTTCTATTAACTTATGGAATCAATTCATGATGGTTTTTATTGAAAAATTTGGTGAAATAGTAAACCCAATCATGGTAAGAAATGGTTTTATGGGAATCCACATAAGAAAAGATGAGCTACTCCCATTTTTCAATCTCAGGTTTTCAAAAGCTGTAACAGAAATTCTTGAAGAAATAAGACCAAATGAGGTTAAATGCCTGGTTGTATATCTTGGTGCTTTTGACAAAAATATGAGTTACTTATTAAGATATAAGTAAACTAAACCTTATATTAGGCATATCAAATGACTATGGACATTGAGAACAACATAAAATACTCAATGATTAAGGCATATCTAGCTGCAAGCGTTTGTTACCCTAACACATCTCACACTAGCAGAATTATGGAGTTAGCTATAAAAGACAACTGTCACAGTAATAATGCTTTGGAAATAGTGATGTATGCATCATTACAGTATGAAGATAATGATGAAACCCAAGTTGAACACCAGCTCAATTTGAGTAGTGATGATCAAAACTCTTTTGTGCAAGAGTTGTATGAGATAAAGAGACAAGAGGGAGAATCACCATACAAGTTGTTTTTGGAATTTTTGGATGCTTTGATAGAAGTTCCCAAAGATTTTAGACTTGATGATTTTGTATGCATTGATTTGTTTTGTGAGATTTATGAACCTAGGTTGAGTGCTTTTCCAAGAGAATTGAAACCTCGTAACCTTGCCCAAGTCCATAAATGGATAAAGATTGCAGAATCAACAAAGTGTGTATATGCACAAAATATGGATGACACTTGCCCTTTTGAGGAATTTTGGATAACTCTGCAAAAGCTTGGGGAGAAAGGTGGTGGAGAACTAAGTGAGACAAAAAGTTCTCTTCCATGTCATGATTACAATACACATGTTACTGAGGTTTTGTTACAAGCTAGTGATTGTGAAGTTAGAAGTGATGATTGCCTCTATGAGGATGATGTGGAAACATTTCTTTACCTAAGCTTTGTGGTGATATAGAGCCTCATGATGTCATTTTATTACAAATGAAGGGACAAATTTCAAATAATGAATATTTGGAGTGTACTCTAGGTGTGCTATTAATGGAACATGTTTATTGTGTAAATGATGAGGAATTCAAAGAAAACGAGGTGTGTGTTCAATACTGTCATCTAAAGAGCAATACTGAAGGTAACAAACACATTGATGAATGTATTGGTGTTATTCATGTTCTTGAATATTTGTATGAAGCTCAGATGGACTTGTTATCACCCCTTGAGGTGAGATATTCTAAGACCAGAGTTGAAAGTGTCATTGATATTGTTTATGAAACATTTTCATCTTATAATGAAAGTGTCATTGATATTTCTGGTGAAATGTTTTCAGCTTGTGCTGAAATTTTTGCTTATAAATTAACACATATAACAGGTGGTGTTGAACATGAGGGGGCCAGTGCACACAACTATTTTTATATTTCCTTTGTTGAAGTTGGTTTTCTAGAGCCTATTTTTGAGGTGTTTCATTTGGATTTAAATGATGGGATACAGGAGGTAATGTATTGTGAGAAGCCTGAGATGAATGTATTCACACATTTCTTGGAGGAAGATGTGACTTATGATTCCCATTTCTATAATATCAGGAAGTGTTCTAGGACATCTGAACACAAATGTTGGCAACTAGGCTTATGTTTTAACCATTAGGGTGATGATTCCCCAAAATATGCACCTTTTATTTTATGCAAAGATGGTTTGCACGACACAGACAAAGTTTTTTATGAGAGTTTTCAGTTTGATGTGCAAACTGATTTTGATGCCAATATTTGTGATGTCAAAGATCAAATGGATTATGAATGTTTCTATTTCTCAGTTCAAATTAATGAGCATTCAATGGAACATGACCATGAGCAACCCAAGGTAAGGTTTCATAATAGTCATGAGTTGTAGTTAGTGTCAGGATATAGATTGTTGATTGATGGAATGGATAATGATATTGGAAATCATTATGATTCCTTGGGCCATGCTGATTACTTGAATGGAATATGGGCACTTAGGGGAAAAATTTGTAGATTCGGTCTACTTTAGGTAGCAGAGAATTTTGTTTTTAACAGGGGTAAATTTTGGTTTCCCTTGTTTGGGGGCCTGGGGCCACCAAGTTGGATGTAAACAAGTTTCTAATGGAAGCATGGTGGATCATTCTTTAGGGAACCTATTTGATTCAATTCTGGGTCTTCTCCCCAAAGATCTAGGTTTGTGCTATGCCCAAAGGGGGCATACATCCCCAATCGGAGCCAGTGATGTGACTTTTAAAAATTTGTCAAACTTTTGCCTGGTTTTGGGCATGTTTTTTCATCTTTCATGACTGGGGGTGTAATGTTTAGGGTTTAGGGTTTTGTTACCCATTCTAAAATTAGTTTTTATCAAATAAACCCTCACATTATGATTTTGTGTTGACCTATTATTATGGGTTGCTGGTCATACTATTATCGACCACTTTACTCAATCTGTCGGTTCTTTCTCCACGTTCAGGTTTTAATATTATTTTTCCTAAAATGGGTGGGTTTTCCCAATGTTTAAACTTTGGCCTAAAATTTTGGGCCTCTGAGGGTCTTTTCCCATTCTCCTAGTCAGCCCCATTGTTATAAATAACCTTTTTTTCATGTGCAGATTGGCGGGTCATCGCATCAAAGGGTTCAAATCTAGACCATTCCTCGCAGACCTCACAAGATTTCTTCCTGACTTTACTAAAGTGGTGCAAGGTATGTGAGATGCTACCATTTGTCACGTGCAATGGAGTGAGCCCTGTCTCGATGCACCAATGGTGACAAATGGGTGTTAAATCAATTGCAGTTTTTTAATGACGAGGATTAATTATGATCGTCCCTCGCCAACCTTGCATGATAGGATTATTTTTTTTGAAAGTTCCACAAGGTGTGCAAGATGGTGACATGTTTCCTAGCTCTGCGGTACAAGGTGGTTGGATGGGGCTCGCTGCTGGTTCACATGTCTCTGACTGTGAGGTATGTGATTGGATGTCAAGTTTTCCAACATGCGACATGGGTTTTTCAACAATATTTGACTCGATCTGAGTCGTCCAAAATGCCAGGTCCTTATCACATCGACGGTCTAAATTCAAAATTTTTAATCCACCCATGTGAGGACTATTTGCACTTTGCAAGTTACATTCATTAATGACGCAAGTCTTTTAGTGGATCTCATCTTGATTTCCATGCATGTGAGTGGTATTCTCCTGGTAGACATGATGGGTTGTATGTCATTTTCCATGAGCTTGGAGATATTCTATGGTGGCAATGTCAACCACTAATCGGTCACTTGCTTGTAATACAATTGGATCAATTATTGTTCCATGTACTAGCTTGCTCGATAAATGCTTGCTAATTGCTCATTAGCATCACTGCATTTTTGAGTGTATGTTCACTTGTAGGTGATTGGTTTTTCTTGTTTATTTTGAATTAAAGAATTGGATGGGTAATTCGGTGGTTCTTTTTTCCCTAGTATGAAGAAGCGTCAGGATGGGTGTGAAGAATTTGTAGGGGGAGCAAAAACAAATTGAACGGAGTACCATTGTTGGTGCTTGTGGGGCAGTTGTTGAAAGGGTTGAGATGAGGTCTGGACATTATGAGTCACCTATTGAGCTTTCTGTTGGCTCTGGTGGTGAAGGGTTTGAAACTTATTCAAGCTACCATGATTACCTTCTGGCCCTGACTGAGTTGGTGGGAGTGGATGAGGAGGTCCTCACAACTTCTTTATTTGTTGTAGTGGCACTGTGTGCTATTTTTGGTTCTGGTGTTGGTTCGTGGTGCAAGGTGATGATATGGTCGTTGGGGTTGTACCTTTTGTTTTTGGTGTTTTTTCTGTTGTTCAGGTCGAATGTGGACATGCACGTGGGTGATACGGTGGATTTTGTTCTGTTCGGCTGGTTACAGGGGTGTAACCATTTTGATTTCTTTGTTCGTAGTATGGTTACTTTTTGATGATGGGGAATTTTGAAATGTAATCCAAATTTAGATTGGTAAAGAATAAATTTAGTTGAAATCAACAATTGAGCTCGACATTTGTCGCTCTCCTGATCTATAAAGGAGATTTCAAGGCTCTTTGTTGAGGTTGCATTTTTTGATTCCTTAAGTTTGGATAGTGTATAGTTAGAAATATATTGTAGAATCTGGAAGGTTTTAGCTAGGAAGTAATTCTAGGTTAGGTATGTGCATAAGATAAGCATACTATTATTTTTGTAACTACTGATATCGAAAGAAATCTAAAATTTAAGACAATTGTTCTGCTATGTATGTATGATAGATTGTGAATGAAGTTATCAATGGTTGTTTCATTCATCTTCAATGGTATATTTGAATGTGTGATTCATTTTCTTCCTTTAACTCCATGAGTTAATCAAATGCTTGAAAAGGAGTTACAGATCTACGGTAATGTGCTTAGGATTTGCTAAGGATTAATGTTTTGATTACTATAAAACCTTATAATGTAAGGCATTATAAAGATAGTTCAATGATATCAGGGTTATGTTTTATGTGAGTCCCGCCCAGTTGAATGAGGCACTGGTTAATTCATTCAAGATCCTTTTTAACATACAAAATTGTCACCCTAAATGTGTGGGTTTGAAGTCAGAACATTTAAAAATCAAATTCTATCTCTCTTGAGATGCAAATCTCACATTAAATCTGCTTTCCTAGCTCTAGATAGTTGTTCTTATTCTATGGTTTGCCAACACTGGTAGATGGTACCTAGTTGCACTGATAGGAATGTATCTATGTATAGAATTGTTCTTGAGGCTTGAAGCATTTTTATGAACACATATAGGAACACCCTACTTGGTTTCACAAAGCCAAAAGTGTAGGAGATTTCAGTCCTTGATTGAATCTTGTTAGTTGGCCACTAACTTTATGAATTCTTGAATATAGAGGTTGGCAACCTCTTCGAGAATCACGAAGCCCAGTGGGGAGAAATAAAACACCAAAAAAATGGTGAATCTATTGGGGAGCTAAGAATTCAGAAGTTCTAGTTGTAGACTGTGCTCTTATAGGGTCATTATCATCATGTTTGTAATCAGAGATTGACAATTTTGAATTAATTTTTTTTCCTAAGTCACTAGCTGAATGGTGATTTCATTCGGGAGAACTTCTGAGAAATTTAAAGAAAAAAGAAACCACAAAAGTAGGTGGTGGTATTTTAGAGTCATTTTTTTGGTGGATCTAACCTTTAATTTTAGATGTTAGAAGGTTATGGATTTGGAAAGGATTGGTAGCAGTGTAATCTCAAAGCATTTGAGTGTGACTCTATTGTGGACGAAGACCCAGAACATGATCAATTTTAGAAAATGAATTCCATATTCATTTGAAATTCAGTCCTTTATTAAAGAGGTGGTGACTTTGTCTGAAGAACCTGTTGATATACAAGGAAAAGTCCCAGATCTATAACATTTGCATTCAGGGAGATAAGGTTAACAAGAGTTGCTTAATTTCTAAGTATTCTCATTAATCTAAACATATGAGTATTTTGTTTATGAGAAGTATTCATAACTAGGGGTGATGTATGGTTCCTAATTAGATGATTTAGCATTAAGAAAGGAACAGTGGTTGGTCTTTCCATGCTTCTAAAGTGTAATATGTAATATGATCTAAGAAGTATGTTTATTTTCAATTATGCCTCTAAAAAGATTAAGGCATAAGTATTTTAGCCAATATTTTAGAATCATGGTTGAATTAGTAAATGATGTAATTGATAGCCATGTATGAAGTTGATAGAGATTGAATGGGTATAAGAAGGTTTCCCTATTAAATGGAAAATGCAAGTATGCAAAGGGAACAAGGTTCACCAAGCCCTCCGGGGGATTTTATGATTCAAAGGTATATGTCATTTATTTTCAGTGGTTTTAAAGGTTTCCCTAATTTGATTCCTAAGAAGGTTAGGAAATATTTTCCCAACTTCACAGGGAAAAGTTCAAAGTATTCCTCTAAGCATCTACAAAATTTTATGGATGTGATGGGGGGTTATGATGTCAGTCATGATGATGTTGTCATGAAGATTTTTGTGCAATCCTTGAAGGATGATGCCAGGGATTGGTTCTCATATTTTCCTGCATGTTCTATTAACTCATGGAATCAGTTCATGATGGTTTTTATTGAAAAATTTGGTGAAAGAGTAAACCCAAGCATTGTAAGAAAGGGTTTTATGGGAATCTACATAAGAAAAGATGAGCTACTTCCATTTTTCAATCTCAGGTTTTCAAAAGTTGTAAGAAAAATTCCTGAAGAAATAACACCAAATGAGGTTGAATGCTTGGTTGTATATCTGGGTGCTTTTGACAAAAAAGTGAGTTAATTATTAAGAGATAAGGAACCTACAACCATATATTAGACATATCAAATGTCTATGGATATTGATAACAACATAAAATACTCAATGATGAAGGGGTATCTAGCTACAAGCGTGTGTTACCCTAGCACATCTCATACTAGCAGAATTTTGGAGTTAGCTATAAAAGACAATTGTCATGATAAGAATGCTTTGGCAACAATGATGTATCCATCATTACAGTATGAAGATAATGATGAAATCCACATTGAACACTAGCTCAATTTGAGTAGCAATGATCAAAACTCTTTTGTGCAAGAGTTGTATGAGAGGAAGAGACAAGAGGGAGAATCCCCATACAAGTTATTTTTGGAATTTTTGAATTCTTTGATAGAAGTTCCCAAATATTTCAAACCTGATGATTTTGTATGCATTGATTTGTTTTGTGATATTTATGAACCTGGGTTGAGTTCTTTCTTGGAAGAATTGAAACCTGGTAAACTTGCCCAAGTCCTTAAATGCATAGAGATTGCAAAATCAAGTGTGTATATGCACAAAATATGGATGACACTTGCCCTTTTGAGGAATGTTGGATAACTCTGCAAAAGCTTGAGGAGCAAGATGGTGGAGAACTAAGTGAGACACAAAGTTCTTTTCCATGTCATGATTACAATACACATGTTACCAAGGTTTTGTTACAAGCTAGTGATTATGAACTTAGAAGTGATGATTGCCTCTCTAAGGATGATGTGGAAACATTTTCTTTACCTAAGGTTTGTGGTGATATAGAGCCTCATGATGTCATTTTCTTACAAATGAGGGAAAAAATTTCAAATAATGAATATTTGGAGTGTACTCTTGGTGTTCTATCAATGAAGCATGTTTATTGTGTGAATGATGAGGAATTTGAAGAAAATGAGTTGTGTTCAATTCTGTGATCTAAAGAACAATACTAAAGGTAACCAGCACATTCATGAATGTATTGGTGTTATTGATGTTCTTGAATGTTTGTATGAAGCTGAGATGGAATTTTTATCACCCCTTGAGGTGAGATTTTCTGAGACCAGGGTTGAAAGTGTCATTGATATTGTTGGTGAAAAGATTTCAGCATATAATGAAAGTGGAATTGATATTGTTGGTGAAACATTTTTAGCTTGTGCTGAAATTTTCACTTAAATTAACACATACAGCAGGTGGTGTTGAACATGAGGGGGCCAGTGCACACAACTATTTTTCTATTGCCTTTGATGAAGTTGGTTTGCTAGAGCCTATTTTTGAGGTGTTTCATTTGGAGTTGAATGATAGGATACATGAGGCAATGTATTGTGAGAAGCTTGACATGAATGTATTCACACATTTCCTGGAGGAAGATGTGACTTATGATTCCCATTTCTATAATATCAGGAAGTGTTCTAGGACATATGAACATAGATGTTGGCAACTAGGCTTATGTTGTAACCATCAAGGTGAGGATTCCCCAAAATACTCACCTTTTATTTTATGCAAATATGGTTTGCACGACACAAACAATTTTTTTTATGAGAGTTTTTAGTTTGATGTGCAAACCGATTTTGATGCCAAGATTTGTGATGTCAAAGATCCAATGGATTATGAATGTTTTTGTTTCTCAGTTCAAATGAATGAGCATTCAATGGAACATGACCATGAGGAACCCAAGGTAAGGTGTCATAATAGTCATGAGTTGCAGTTAGTCTCTGGATACAAATTGTTGATTGATGGAATGGACAGTGATATTGGAAAGCATTATGATGCTTTGGGGCATGTTGATTACTTGAATGATATATGGGCACATAGGGTCAAAATTTGCAGATTCAGTTTACTCTAGGTAGCAAAGAATTTTGTTTTTGATAGGGGTAAATTCTTGTTTCCCTTATTTGGGGGCTTGGGGCCACCAAGTTGGATGTAAACAAGTTTCTAATGGAAGCATGGTGGAGCATTCTTCAGAGCACCTATTTGATTGAATGTTGGATCTACTCCCTAGAGATCTAGGTTCTTGTTATGCCCATAGGGGGCATACATCCCTAGTTGGAGCTACTGATGGGACTTTTAAAAATTTGTCAAACTTTTGCCTGGTTTTGGGCGTGTTTGTTCATCTTTCATGACTAGGGTTCTAATGTTTAGGGTTTAGGGTTTTGTTACCCATGCTGAAATTAGTTTTTATCAAATAAACTCTCACATTATAATTTTGTGTTCACCTGTTATTATGGTTTGTCAGTCTTTTAAGTCATTTGGCTGAGCCTTGTTTGTCGTATTGTTACCAACCACTTTACCCGATCTATCGGTTCTTTCTCCACGTTCGGGTTTTAATATTATTTTTCCTAAAATGGGTGGGTTTTCCCAATGTTTAGACTTTGGCCTAAAATTTCATTCCTTCGAGGGTCTTTTCCCATTCTCCTTGTTGGCCCCACTATTATAAAAAATAAAAAATTCATGTGCAGATTGGCAGACCATCGGATCAAAGGGTTCAAATCTATACTGTTCCTTGCAGACCTCACAAGGTTTCTTGCTAATGTCACTAAAGTGGTGCGAGGTATGTGAGATGCTACCATCTATCATGTATAGTTGAGTGGGGCCTATCCTGGTGCGCTAGTGGTGACAAATGGGTGTCAAATCAATGGCAGTTGTTTAATGACGAGGATTAATTATGATCGTCCCTCGCCAACCTCGCATGATCAGATTAATATTTTTGAAAGTGTCATGAGGTGTGTGAGCTGGTGAAATTTTTCTTGGCTCTGAGGTACAAGGTGGTTGGATGGGGCCCACTACTAGTTCACATGTGTCTGACATCGAGGTATGTGATTGGTTGTCGGGTTTTCCAACTGGTGAAGTGGGTTTTTCAACAATCTTTGACTCAATCTGAGTCAACCGACATGCCAGGTCCCTATCACATCGACGGTCTAAATTCAAAATTTTTAATCCACCCATGTGAGGAATATTTGCACTCTGCAAGTTACATTCATTAATGCCACAAGTCTTTAAGTGGATCTCATCCTAATTTCCATGCATGTGAGCGGTATTCTCCTAGTAATCATGATGGGTTGTATGTCATTTTCCATGAGCTTGGAGATATTATATGGTGGTAATGTCAACCACTAATCGGTCGCTTGCTTGTACTGCAATTGGAGCAATTATTATTCTATGCACTGGCTTGCTCACTAAATGCCTGCTAATTGCTCATTACCATCACTGCATTTTTTATTTTATGTTCATTTGCAGGTGATTGGTTTTTCTTGTTGAGTTTGAATTAACGAATTGGATGGGTAAGTCGGTGGTTCCTGTTTCCCTAGTACAAAGAAATGCCAAGATGGGAACGAAGAATTTGCAGCGGGAGGAGAAACAAATTGAATGGACTACTGTTCCTAGTGCTTCTGGGGCAGTTGTTGAAAGGGTTGAGATGAGGTTTGGATGTTATGAGTCACCTATTGATCTTTTTGCTGGCTCTAGTGGTGAAGGGTCTGAAGCTGATTCGAACTACCGTGATTACCTCGTGGCCCTGACTGAGCTTGTGGGAGTGGATGAGGAGGTCCTCGTAGCTTCTCCAATTGCTATGGTGGCACCGTGTGTTGTTTCTAGGTCTGGTGTTGATGCAAGCAAAGGTAAATTAATGTTCTCACTTCATATTAAAGTGAGGAACAAGAGTGATTTCCTGTATTGGGTTTATGTGGTTGTTCATGGTGCAAGGTGATGATATGGTTGCTGGGGTTGTGGCTTTTGTTTTTGTTGTTGTTTTTTTTGTTCGGGTCTAATGTGGATGTGGGAGTGGGTGATGCAATGGATTTTTTTCTGTTCGATTGGTTACAGTGGTGTAACCATTTTGATTCCTCTATTCGTAGTATGGTTACATTTTGATGATGGGGAATATTGAAATGTAATCCAAATTTCATTTGGTAAAGATGAAAATTGGTTGAAATCAACAATTGAACTCGATGCTTTTCGCTCTCCTAATCTATAAAGGAGATTTCAAGGCTATTTTTTGAGGTCGGATTTTTTGAGTCATGAAGTTTAGACGGTGTACAGTTAGGAATATATTGTAGTATCTAGAAGGTTTTAGCTAGGAATTCGTTCAAGTTTAGGTATTTGCATAAGATAACTGTACTATTCTTTTTGTAATTACTGATATTGAAAGAAATCTAAAATTTAAGAAAATTGTTCTCGTATGTATGTATGAAAGATTGTGAATGAAGTTATCAATGGTTGTTTCATTCATCTTCAATGGTATACTTGAATGTTTGATTCATTTTCTTGCTTTAACTTAATGAATTAATCAAATAATTGAAAAGGAGTTACAGATCTATGGTAATGTGCTTAAGATTTTCTAAGGAGTAATGTTTTGAGTATTGGAAAACCTTATAATGTAAGGCATTATAAAGATAGTTCAATGATATCAGGGTTATGTTTTATGTGACTCTTGCCCAGTTGAATGAGGCACTGGTTAATTCATTCAAGATCCATTTTAATGTACAAAATTGTCACCCTAAATGTGTGGGTTTGAATTCAAAACATTTTAAAATCAAATTCTATCTCTCTTGAGATGCAAATCTCACATTAAATTTGCTTTCCTAGCTCTATATAGTTGTTCTTATTCTGTGGTTTGCCAAAACCCTAGTAGATGGTATCTAGTTGCACTGATAGGAATGTATCTATGTATAGAAGTGTTCTTGAGGCTTGAAGCATATTTATGAACACATGTAGGAACACCCTCCTTGGTTTCACAGAGCCAAAAGTGTAGGAGATTTCAGTCTTTGACTGAATCTTGTCAGTGTTGAATCCCTCTTGTGCTATTTTGTCCTTGATGAAAATTTGTATTACCTTTGGCAGCTTGATGGTTACTTTTTTGGTTGATCTTCTTTTCTATTTGGCACATTTACTTCATTGATTATATATATTTGGTGGCTCTGATATCTTGGCTCCATGTGCAGATCTCGGTTGAGGTAATCTGGTTATAGGTTCTATGTTCCGTTATTCAGGTGACATGTTTCTGTTTTGATAATTTGTTCTTCAGTATTTCACTTGATTACAAGTGTTTTTCATGATCAATTCTTCTATAGTTTGATTAGTTACAAGCATCTGGATATTCGTCAAAGGTAGATTTCTCTATTCTCAGTCAGTGGCTTTGGTACAAGGAATATTTGTTAATATTTTGAGCTCTCGGTATTCAGATTTTGGCATATTATAAGGCATTGATCATTACTGTGCTTATGGGCTTTGAGATACACAATCTTCATTCTTGATTCACTTCGTGCATGGTAATTGGCTTTGAGAACTTAACTTGTTTTAGTTCTTATCTCTTCTTAGATAATTGGCCATTATCTTTGGGACACTATATGGCATTGGATTTTAATGTGATGGAAAATCAGCCTTGGTTAAAGGTATAATGTTTGATGTCTCATCTGCATTTGAATCAGGTCTATTGTTTAATATTTACTTGGGCATAAAGGCCAACATCAGGTAAAGGAATTGGTTAATATTTTAATGTCACATTGGAAGTGACTTAGCCTTGACTACTTGGGAACATTAAGCCTTATGATTTTGACACTTTACATGAAATAATGCTTGTCATTATTGAGTCGGCATTACACACACTTAGTCTTTTATTTAGGCAATGAGTTGGTCGATGATTTCATAATGACTAAAATAGTCAAATGTTATCATGCCTGTCGGCATGTTTATCTTTGAACTGGTCATGGATTTAAAACATCATTAAGATTTTCTTTTAGATTACTATGTATGTCCTTTCAGACTCCAAATTCTATAACATTTTGCAAAGGATTTCGTTTGTTGCCTTGGATGTTTAGGGAAAACCATTTATCATTCTCTCTGCTCACGTTTTTGGAACCCTTCGCTAGCTGCCATCATGGTATCTAGCTCTCAACCATTTCATTGCTCTCACTGTTTCTCTGACCTTGGACAAAAAATGGAAATTTTTAGCAGACCATTACTATGGTCATTTGGTGTGTCTACTTCCCATCGACTAGTGATGGGGCGAGATTGGAAGGTGTTGTGGTCGTTTCTTCCTCTGCAGGACTGGTAAACTCCTTGTGATAGAAACTTCATTACTTTTGTCAGGTATTCATTTTTAGACTGTTTTCCAGATCCATTACTCCTCAGTCAAGGTTATTACGAGCTAAGTTTTCTCTCTTATGCAAAAAGGAAAATGAAAAATGTCTATTCCTTTCAATTGAAAAGTCTGAAATGATTGCTTTAAAACGTGACTGTAGTTTTATTAAAGATCATCATGACAGTTTTAAAGGGTTTGTAACTTATGTGTGTGGTTAATCAAAATACCTTTGTATCTATTCAAACCCTTCCTAGAATACTTTGGTAACAACTCTTAAAAGAATTTTTTTGGTTATAGAACTTATTTGTTTCAGCTACTAAAGAATTGCAGCTATTAAAATGGGTATTGTTCTTTGAATATCCTCTTAGCTTCATCAGATTCATGGGTAACTACTCTTTTTGGGTACATTCTATATGAGGCTTCATTTTCTCTAAATAGTCTTTCAGTTACTTTTTATGCAACCATTTTCAGTAGTTATTATTCATGCACATGTGCATGTCTTGACACTGTTTGGTTAAGCTCTTCCCTTGCAGGTTGCTCGACTGGATAGGGTTTTGTTACTTATATCTTTACATACTACCTTCTCTTGTCAAGACTAGTGAAAATATTCTGCAAAAACAACCTCTGTATTACCTAAATAGTAACTTGTCAAAGATGTAAAAACAGTGAAAAAGTTCACCTCTTCCTTGTCAGAAAATAAATTGTTTCAGCTGTAACAAAAATTTGTAAAACTTATGTAATCTGAAAATAGTAGAAAACAAAGAGATTAGGGCTTAATCATCTATGGAAAACCTAAAAATAAAACATGGCAGTTCTATTAAGAAAAGAGAGAGGAAAATTATCAAAATGCTGAGAAACTGGAAAACATAGTGTGTGGTCTATTGTTTGTATTTTGTATCAAAAAGATTGAAAATCTGACTGTGAGAAAAAGAAAGATATATCATATCACTGTAATGTAGTTTTTATGAGAAGTTGTATTGACACTGTAACTAGATCTTTTTCTTCTAGTTGTATGAAGACTCGATAATGAATGGAACTCTAAAGAGTCACTCTTGACTCTTGAGAATTTGATGCATTTTCTGTCAAGAGGCACTTGATAGAAATCAAAGAAACAAAGAGATCCTTTGTATCATTGTATGTTCTATTGAAAAATAGAAAAGGGGTTGGTGCTCCTTGAGATTGGTGTCTCTAAACAGAGGGGTTGGTGTTCAGAAATCAGCCATTGAGGCATTGTCAAAATAATTATTGAAATAAAAGCCTGAAAAAGGCAGTAGGTTCAGGAGTGGTTTTTCTACCCCAGGAGGGTTTTCCACTCAAAATATCGTGTGTCTATTTGTGTTTATGTGATTCATTTGGTTTAGTGCTTTATTGCTTCAAAATGATATGTTTCACTATTCTCATTTCAATTTATGTGATTGCATTCAATACATCAATGATTCTATCATAGATAAATGAGAGCATATATCTAGTTTATTTCAGTTTCAGTTAAATTTGATAAAGAAGTTAATAACACTAATTCACCCCCCCTCTCAATGTCTGTTCACTCCAACAGTTAGTTGGCCACTAACTTTGTAAATTCTTGAATATAGAGGTTGGCAACCTCTTAGAGAATTATGAAGCCTAGTGGGGAAAAATAAAACACCACCAAAACTATCATGTCCATCTTGGCTACAAAATTTGCACATCCCATTTTTGTTTCATACAAAAAACAAAAAACATGACCATGTTGGCTAGCATGGCAAATTTCATCATTTTTTACATTGAATTTAGGCTCAAGACATTGAATACAAATATTCTTATCTTGAAATTTTTTCATCAACCATATTTCCAGGCCATTCTACTTCTGATGCAACTAAATTGCATTCCAATAATCCATCACATGAAATTTGTTCATTCACTGGTGAGGGAATACCTCATGAGTATTTATATTGTTAAAACCTTCAAGAAAGAAGGATGCCTTCAAGTCATTCTTACAAAAGGATTCATATTATTTAGGAGAGTAATCAGAATTGTTATTTTCATTATCTATATTATCAACCCTCAAAGGTACATTAGTAGTGCTTGCAAATATAACAATGTCATCATCTACACCACTAGACAAATATTCATCTTCTGAAACATACCTATCCATCACCAGGATAAACCCTTGATCTTTGACAATAGGGTGAGAACCACTATCATTTTGAGACCCTATTTTTTATATATAGTCACACTGAACCTCCTCAATAATTCTGATCCAACTAATTATCTGATCAAAATCTCAAGGTTTCAAATCCTTGGGTAAGGTACTAAGTCTTGGATCATAAATGTCACAAAATAGGTCAATACTTACTGAATCTTTAGGTCTCAACATTTTAGGAATTTCTAAAAAGGCATCCAAGAACCTTGCTAACAAATCATATGGTGATTCTCCATCATGTCTCTTCATAATACATAGTCTTTGAGTAAATGACATCTGATCATCACTACTACAACTTTGTTTAATTCCACCTTGGATTTGTCCATAATTAATATGTTGTGAGGTTGAACAAGATAAGGCATCAAAATCATCACCACCTTGATCATCCCTTTCATCCTTATTTATAACATTTGTATGATGTGCACTAGGACAACAAACACTTACAACCATATATCCCCTCATCATTGAATATTTCATAGTATTTTCAATATCCATAGCAATGTGATATGCCTAATGTAATGTTTTGGGCTCCTTATCTCTTATAAAATAACCCACTTCATTATCAAATGCACCTAAATACACAATTCAACATTATACATAACTAGGTCTCATTTGTTCAAGAATATCTCTTTTTTACAAATCTAAGGTTAAAAGCAAGGACCAACTCCTCTTCATCCTTTTGGATTTCCATAAATCTTTTTCTTATCACATTTGGACTAACCCTTTCACCAAATTGTTCCAAAAATTCTATCATGAAGTTGTTCCATGAAGCTACAGAACATGATGGTAAATATGAAAACCAGTATCTAGCATCTTCTTTTAGAGACTAAGCAAAAAGCTTCATGACAACATCCTCATGATCTATCTCAAAATCTCCCATCAAATCCATGAATGCATTCAAATGTTTAGAAGCTAACTTAGAACTTTTCCCTATAAATTTAGGAAAATGTTTCCTAATATCATTAGGAATCTTGATAGGGAACCCTTGAATACCACTAAAACTCAAAGGCTTATATCTATCAATAGAGAATCTCCTTTCATGGCATGATAAAGGTTGCATGCCCTACATGTTTTTACTTGATGTTCTACTAGAAGATATAGGGGAATGATACATTCCTCTTGTATCCTTATTCAATCCTTAAATATCAACTTCATAGTTGATTGTCTATTGCCTCATTCCTTAACTTAATCATTATTTTAAAATATATAGATCAAAAACATTCATGCTTTAAAGATTTCTAAAAGGAAAATAAGCATACTTCTTCAACCCAATACAGATATTACAAATTACACCTTAGAAGTATGTAAAATAACTACCACCCTTCCCTACACTAGTGCTCAATTTACTTAATAGGGAACAATTTTTTTTTCAGATCATGCATTACATATTTCATACAAATTTACACTCCATGAAAACCAAAATAGGGGAAAATACCTAGATATGATTGCAATTATCTTAAATTATAATTATGACTAGAAAATTTTGCAGCTTTGAAGCTATCATCACAATTCCTTTCAGTTCTTTGCATAGATTCACCACCTCTGCTTTTATAGAGGAATGAGCTTCAACAAAGTGAAGTGTACTTCAAAGGTTAATTTCATTGTGAAGACTCCCCACTATAATGGTTACACATGATACCTTTATATTCTCTAATTTTTTTCACACTTTTTCTCTAGCTTTTTCCTCAAGGTACTTCATCATGTGAACTCAAGTCTATCTTATCTTTTCTCAACAAGCCTTCATTCCATCATAATAAATTTCTTCAAATAATGCATAATGGTGTCGAGATCTCAGATTTCTTACCCACACTTAATGAGAACTTTTATGCAATTATTAATAGAAGTGTGGGAGATCTTCAATCAAAATTTGTAAGGGATAAAAGAAACATAGAAAATTCACGAAAAAAATTTGAAGATTAACTCACTGACACCATAGATAGACTTGAAAAGTGAAACCATTCTCAACCCAAATTCTAAATGTATTCCCAAAAAAAAATCAATCTATGGTTCCCCACTATCTTATAACTTCCATGACTCTTTAAGGCAAGATGATCTCCTATCAGGGTTTTCTCAAGTTACTCCCTAGTAGAGTGGCCATTTATATTGGTTATTCTTTAGAATCAAACTTGGTCTTGCTGCTTACCTATGAATCTGCCAAATTACAATAATAAATAAGGGTAAGGATTGGCCAACACAGAAGTAAGAGTTTTGAGGCCCTTACTTCTACTCTTTGTGCTCTATGAAACCCAAGAGGGTAATCCTGGTTATGTTCATATGATATTCATTTGATCAAGAACATTTCTACACACAAATAAAATCCTATAGAGAACAACTAGATAACATTCATTAAATATTTGGTTGACCTTTAAAAAAATTGAAATCTATTGCAAGGAATAAGATTGTACTTCAGATTAGTATCTTGTAATTGAAAGTGTTTTAGATGATTATCATTCTCATTTCAAGCCCTTGGTCAAGTGCATAAATAACTTATTTATCTTTAGGATAACAAAATGAAAAGACCAGTTCCTTTTCTTGGGGTAATGGAGTCATATTCATAATAACCAGTAATACCTTAGCTATTTTAATCAATAATTAATGGACTATTCGTATACTACATTATAGTATTGAACTCACTATGCCCAAAACACAACTACTTATAAATCCTATGCTCTTTCCTCTCAAATATGTGACCTCACTTTATCATTTAATCAATCCTTTGAATTGAAGAAGAAATAAAATCACTAATTCAATTAAAAAAATTCAAGATAAATGAAAAGATCATTAACCATTTCATTTATAATCAGGAAGAAAACTGCATAGGAGAGAATGCATTTTGGAACTATCATTTTCATTTATAAACTATGGCTACCATAAAACTATTTGATATCATTACAAACCAAATAATACACTAGAATCCTTACTAACATATTCATCTGTGCATCAATTTATAATCATCTCTTTCATGAGGAAATTTTTCCCCAGTAATCTGCCCTGATTTACTAACTTAGACCATTTTGAGACTCAAAACTCAAACCCCAATAATCGACCCTGATATCCCTTTTAGAGAAGAATGGAAGTAACAAGCTATAGGCCGAACTAAAATTTTAATTACATTTCATTTGGAACACATTTCATTTCAGGTTTAGATACCACCCAGACGATTACATTTAATCATTTCAGAACATGGGAAAGAAAAAGACAAAACTCCATGTAGTCGATTGAAGCAGACCAGCCTACCTTCCAAAAGATGGTTTTCATTGTTGCAGTAGTCAAAAAATCCCTTCCTCACATCGACCAAAGAAAATTATCCACTATCACACAAGGAAAAAAATTATTTACTAAGTGAAAAAGGCATATATGCTATCGAAGACATGGAGTCCAACACCTCTCCCTCACACTAACCAAAAATATTTCCACAACAACATCAAAGACAAAAAACCAAATACATGTTGAAGAGGAGGATTTTTTGTAGTGGCATTGGTGTCATAAAAAAAAAGGGTTCGGGATGCTACTCTGATTCGTCAGCATTAGAGTATGCCCTACCTCTCCATGTTTGTGTTGAAAATGGAGGAGTTACTACTCCTCCCTCATCAGAATCTTCATATGACACCAGAGAAAGCAGGTAATGGTCGTACTCTGGGTTAGTATCTCCTCCATTTCCCGAAGGGTTGTCACATAGCTCAATGGGGGAGTTTTTCCTCCCTAGATAAGCCTTTTGATACTTATTCTTCTTCTTTGCTTTCTTCTCAGGATTAACTGATTCCTTCTTTCTAACTTTGACCAATTCTTCTGAAACAACTTAGCTCCTCAAATTATAGGTGCTCTTAATACCACCCTTGTTATTTTTCTTGGGGTATTTTCTCTCCCTTGGTTTTATAAGAGCTCCTTGTATGCCAAGTTCAATATCATGTACATCATCCTAGGACTCAAGCAGATTGAGTCTCCTATACCTACAGACCGGGTTGAGAGACACACTGGGCTTACTCATTCTTACAGAGCACAAGGTAACTAGAAAATATTAATTATGAGAAGACTCACTTGCCTAATCTCTTTGAATTGAACTTGTAGGAAAATAACCCTTAAACCTAGATAATTTCAACTAGCCCCAGTGACAATTGCAAACAATAAAAAATCTTACTATCCCAAAAATATGAAACTCTCAGACCAACTAATGCATGACTCAAACAAATCTTATATGGAAATCAACTTACCCAAGATAAAAACTTCAATATCTCTATAATTAAAAACCAAAGACTTGCATGCTTCCTCTCTGGTTCATAGTTCTCAATTCTTAATGGCTACAAATGGTGAGATAAAATGGTAGGAAATCCACATTAAGTAAAAAAATCAGGAGTGTGTTGCCATTAATGATCAAGGAGAGCCTCATGTGAGTCAGCTAACAACTTAGCCACTCGGCTTTGAATCTGGTCCATCAATCCTTTTGGATTCAAAACACCATCAATGGCAATCCTCAAACATCACTTCTTTCTTTTACAACTTATGCCTCAAAAATAGCGATACCACCTCAAAAATCTGCCATGTTTACCCTTAATTTCATTAGTCATCTTTAATTTGACAATACTCATGCATCACCATCCTGGTCCATGATTTTTCATTTACAAATTGGCAAGGTAAAAAGAGCCAAAAAATGAAATAATATTCCCTCAAAACATCCCATCACCCATCATAGATCTTCCTTCCCTTTCCAAAGTTTGAGTAGTGACAAGAGCACTAGCATAATGAGATCTTCGCCATTGGATCACCATCCACCTTTTCCAATATTCACCTTACATTGTGTGTCAGTGATTTATGTTTCAAATTTTATACCGCATTAGTGATGGATGAAAAGTAAAAATGGAACTAGATCAGGCCACGTTTATCCACTTAACAATCAATGGTACAAAAATATCGCTCATAAGAGAAAATTAAATCAGTGAAAGAGAGCTTGAACAAATAAAAATATATCTCATCGCTATTTTGAGGTTCAAATTTCACAATAGAGCCATGATGAGCGATGGAAAATGATGCAAAGAGCACAAAGGGTAATCGTGCATCACTAGTTTGAACAAGATAAGCCCAGAACTATCTACGATGAGCAATGGAAAGGTGGTGGATGGGACTTAAGTGAAATAATTTACACGTGCTCATATGTTGTATTGAGGAAAGGGGGACGCATAGGAAAACATTTTAAAAGGCCTCACAGGACTTAAAACATATTATTTCAAAGGATGAAAAGGCCAAACAAGGTCGATCATATGACCTTATAAAATAAAATGTGTTTTGGACCTAGGCACAAGGGGTTGATAACTTCACAGTTTTAATGGCTCAAGATGTTTTAACATGATTGGGGACAGGCAATAGAAGCTAAACAATATATCATAAAATTGATAGGGGCTAAGACTTAAGATTTTTTAGGAGATATGTTGACAACAAAATCCCAAGGCAATAATGATGGGTAAAATCCTAAGTCTAGATACTTGAAACTGGTTGAAAATTTACAGAGTTTAAAAATGGAACCAAAATTTTTTAGGGGTTCTATCAATTTCACCACTAAGAAAGGGCTTCGAAAGACAAGTAATATGAAAAATCTATTGATATGAGCTAGAAATGAATTCAAATCAAAACATTAAATTGAGAAAGTACAGAGGTGCACCTGGTAATCTAAATATGCTCAGAACAAGGTCCGAAATCCTAAAAATCTGATTTTTAATGCACACTGGGACTCATATGCCATGTTGGGCAATTTATTCCTAGTTTAGGGTTTAGGGGCAGAAACTGGAATCTATTAGTGGCAAGTTTGAATCCTTTGAAACCCAAAAAATCTGTTATACCAAGACTCATATGCCACAAGTGGCGTATCAGTCTCATTCTTCTTTTTTGGAAAGTTAATATTTGAATCTATTCTCCTATCTCTGTTCTTCCTTCCAAACCTAATTTTCGGATCTAAACCTATTGAAAAGACCTACAAAATAGAATGTTGTATTGATTTTATTATGAGGGATTTGCATCAATCAAACCCCTACTTTGGTAATTAAAGCTTGATAGAAATAAAAGATCTTGAAAGTAAATATAAATGCTAGTCCTAATCTTAAGTGTATCTAAGATTAGGATATCAAAAATGCAATAAAACCCTATTCTAATGTGTTAGACTAAGATGCATGAATGAAACATGGAGATGATGACTCACTTTGGGAGATCTCTAATCACCCTAATAAGTCACAATAATGTATGTACCTTCCTTTAGGCTAAAATTAGAATTATAATGAAGGATGGAATCACTTAGGAAACAAGTCATTAGGCTTGGTTTGATGGCTAATTACATCTCTCCAACCTGGAATCTATCATGATTCTCCATAGGAAATCATCGTCAATCATTGACAATGCTAGATCTTGAATGAAAGTGAGCTTGAAGACCTACAAAAACACTATTATGCTACTCCAACACCTCAATTTTTCTTGCTACTTGCTTTTGAATGCTCTTGTGAAAGTATGCTTGAGTGCTTGTGAATTCTTAGATCTTGAATCAATCTCTCTCTAGGTGGAATAATGATTTGGAACCTTTTTTATATAGGAAATTCATCTAATTTACTATTTATTAGATCTCAAATGCCAGCATCAATCAAAAATTTGAATTAAAACCCTTAATTTCCTATTCAACCCCTAAAAAGGGGCCACATGGGACTCATACACCATTTGTGTCATATGGGTTCCACCTGGGGGGACTCATACACCCAAGGTTGCATATGAGTCCCACGCTAGTTTTTTGGGGTGAGAAAATGTCGGATTTTTAGAAAATTGAATTCCTTTATTGATTTTATCGATATTTCAGTTGAAATAAGCCTTGAGATCCGAAATAAAGGGTCTTAGGGGACTATTAATGATGATTTAAAGGGTCATAAATGCAAGGGTACTAAAATGGGTCCTAACTAAGTTTGAAATGGCACCATCTCTAAGAAGAGAATACAATTTTATACACTACATTTAGCCCCCACTTTAGCACCCATATGACTCTACGTGCATATGTGAGCTAAAGAAATCTGAACAATAAACTTAATTTCATAAAAGGATACTCATATGGATTCATTCACAAAATGAATCCCCCACTATATCTATCTGCAAAACCACAATGTTAGGAACTACATCCCGTAAAATCAACTCATTAGTCATTCAAAAATCCTCTTATCTAACTTCCTTATGAAATCAAATTCAATGGTAGATGTGTGCCCCCCTTGATTCTGCTTGCTTTATGGAGGTGGAATCAAGGTAGCACTCTAACCGCATCAAATTGCATAAGTTGTATCATAGGGTAATTCTAAGTACCATAACACATTGTGATAGACATTTGATGAGAATGGGAGAAAAATCATGAATCAAACGTAACAAATAGCATAAAAAATGGAGTTTTCTAGCCCCCATTATACTAGTTTGAATGGAAAAAGGAACTTTTAATCCTAATGTGCAAATGCACTAATTTAAACATATATAAGAGTAAAAGGTGAAGTAACTTATACTCATTTTGTCTCTTACCTTCCTGCAGCTTGATTTTTGTGGAGTGAGTGATAATGTCGAGCGTAAGAGCATACACTCCCCCAAGACTTGATAGCCTATGTGAGGAGGTAGCATGCAGAGACTTGCGACATCCAGTGAGAAGATTTTTCTCTACCTTAGCTTTGTTTCTTTGTATTTAATTAATTTTTCACACATTTTTGGATAGAGTTAGGATCCTGGAAGAAAAAGTCACAATGTGTCCCTTTTTTTGCAAAGTGTCCCCTTTCTTCTGCAAAGTGTCCCACTTTTTTGGAAAGTGTCTCATTTCTTTGTGAAGTGTCTTAAAAAAGTAATAAAGTGTCTAGGACCACTAGAAAAGTACCCTAGAGAAAATTTAACAGACCTTTTCATTGTTGATGTATGGATTTGAGATTTTAGAATGCTTATAGGACATATTGTTGTTTTCTTTTTGTTAGATTCCTCAATGATCACAAGAGAATATCGACGACATACTATTCTTTCACCCATGAGACCTCGTCAAGACATAATTAGAGGATGATAGATAGACCTTATAGGCTATTGGGTTATATTGGGTTTACCTCATGGCTCCCATGAGGTACCATGATGTCATGCTAATCACACTAGTAGAGAGATGGGATGTGGATACCTACACATTTTGTCTACCTATAGGAAATATGACAATCACTTTGGAGGATGTACATCGTATCCTTTGGTATCCCATTTGAGATGAGACTATTTTTTTCATAGAGGGCCATTCCTACAGGAAGATGAGAGAAGATTTATAGTATTGTCTTATAGGGTTGATTTGGGATGAGGTCATAGGGCCACATATTGAGCTATAGTGGCTACTCTACACATGCTCACCACTTAAGAGGAATATTATTATATTCACCATAGCACTAGTACTAGTTAAAAAATGGTTGGCTAGCACACCTAAATGGAGGCCTACTTAACATGATATGAGAGATGGAGCATTACAGGACCATTTACACAAGGGGTCATAGCATGCTTGCACATTTGTACTATGATTTAAGATGGTTCACATATCATGAGTGGTGCAGGAGCACTTTAAGGTCTTTTGAAAGGTCTTAGAAAATTTTGGCTTGTAGGTTGTTATAGCCAATCACCAAGGTAATAAGGACTATTTGATAAATTCCCAAGGTTGATTTGGTGTGTGTGTTGTGGCAAGTTTGTTTAGAGTCTTGAGTTTTGTGTATTCTTAGGACATCCTACAAAGTTGTCATGACAACTTTTCCTAAACACTAGGAAGCATTTATGTTGTTCTAAGCCTGACCTAAGGGTCCCAACATGTGGGGATAGGATATATAAGGTCAGAAAAACCCTAACCTAATGGTTGGAAGAGTTGGAAGTACTATTGTACAGATTGTTTCTTGGAAAGAACAAGTTTTCTTGACTGTGTTTTTGAAACAGAGCCTTGATCCAGTCAATTAATGGATTGAAAGGACTGAACTAATGCATTGAATCTTTAATTTGTGACATGTAACTACTTTTTGTGGCATTTTTTTAGTTGTTTGGCATGACTGGTTAATAGTTTGTAAATTCTTTGTGTTCATTTGTTTCACTGCCCGGTTCAGGGCCAGTTTTGTAAAAGATGCACCCCACTTGAATTCTCATGGCTGAACTTCCATGGCCTCTTGGAATCAAGTATGGGACCTTTTATATAGTGTAAATATGGTATGTGGAGTATTTTTTTCAGGAGAGCTAATAATTCCATCAAGCTCTAGGCGAGTGCAAGGGCATTCTGGCTAGGTGCTTGAACATAACAGAAGAAAGAGGGCTTGCTTAACAGATTGGTTTGTGCCAATAAATGGTGTATAGGTGTAGGGATATGTTTTTTGGACATGTGTATGCAAGGAGAAGTACAGAGGAGGCCATTAAAGCACTCAATGAAGTTAAAGAAACTAGACAGTGTCACATGCCCTAGAAACCCTTGAAAATAGGGGTTTGGTGACATACCTATGTACGGACACCAAGGAGGTCTAAAACCTAGGAAATATTGGAGCCTAGGAGGTCTATAGAGAGAATCCCTAAAGATTTTGGGGGTTTGTTAAGGAATTCTTGGATCTATTCCAAGAACACAAGTTTTAGGAGGCCTAATTGACCAAAAAGGCTACAAGGCCTAAAAACAAGGTTTACATGAATTCGATGGACAAATGAAGAAGGAATCCAACAAGATGGATCAGAGTGAAGTAAGATCAAACAAGGAATAGTTGGAAGACCTATCCCTAGTCCCAAGAATGGCTTGGGAAACATTGTTGCAAAGTTGAGCCCAAAGGTGCTTAGTAGGGGTGTGAGAGCAAAGGTGAGTGTTTAAAGTTGGTGGAGAGTTCTATAAGGAGATAGGGGTCTTAGGAGTGACCTTTGAGTAGGGTAGAGAATAATTCCCTAGTAATACCAAAGAGTAGGTCTTAGAAAGAGAAAATGTGCTCTTGAGAGATAGTACTCCCCATCAATGAGGTTGAGAGAATGGTTCATTGTACACTTCTATAGGTTTGGTGCCTAGAGAATATCGCATGCACCAGGTAGATAGGGTTTCCTTCTATATGCGCCCTTGCATACCCACATGGATTCAACTATCCATTGAGATGAGCATGGTATTTTGGAGATGTTTTATACTGGAGAGACAAATTTGACCACTTGGATCAAGAGGAGATCTTGTGGAGACCATATCAATTGAAACCACAATAACCAGATGAGGCCTGCTAATTAAGGAGGATACATATGGACAGGATTCTACTGGGGAGGCATGGTCATGTAGTAAGACCATTCTACTATGATCATATCATGAGAATTTTAGAAAAGTACATGTACCACCACTAGAATGACCCTTTTATAGGTGATTAGTGTGGATTGCTCAGAGGCCAGGAGATATGAGATGACTAACGATAGATGATGTTGTATCTAGTGATTCAGATGACTCAAATCTTGACATACCCTCGATCTCTAATGCTAATGACATTGGTGCTATAGATGCATATGATGAGTGGTGGGTCATAGCATGACAAACTCTAGTGTTTCCTATCAATCAACCTATAGGCTTTGTGGGGCCTCTTAGAGATGAAAGGGATGAGGAGGAGGAGATAGGTGAGGAGATAAGGGTTAGGGTTTCAAACATATTTTCAAATGAGATAGAGGAGGACTACCATGAGGAGGAAAACTTAGACTATGAGGGAGACGAGGAGGACGAGGGCCAACTAATGACTGAGGGAAATGATATAGAAAATGAGGGTCCAGTTTCCCATGGGTGGGAAGATTCAGCTCCCACATGTGTTACTAGTGTTGAACACACAAAATACTGAGAGGGGGTGAATCAGTACTCTAAAAAACCATTTGATTTTTAACCATCCAATTGTTAAAGCATATCTAGTAGCAACTATAACTAAAAACATGAAAGAGATCATAACATCACACAACTCATAGACATGAAGATTTTTACGTGAAAACCCAAACTGGGAAAAACCATGGTAAGGATTAACTCACAATATATTATAACCTATCATAAAATATTACAAGGAACATTACCAAGACACACTATCCTTAAAAGGCTCATAGCCTGAAAATGATTACAAAAGAGTATGGCTCATTTCCAAAATGTGAACTAATGTACCTTCTATGTGCTGAGTATAGTTCCAATTAAGCTCAGAAAAAAAAAACTCCTACACTGATTTATAGGTATATAGAAACTATCAACAACTATCAACAACTTCACAATATCACTCTATCGCATATATTCACACTATCACCATTTCTCACTATCTATCTAAACAATATATGAATGCTCTATATATATGCACAATTAAATATTCATACATTAGTTAGGTTAGACTAATTGGATTTAAGCATACTTAACTCAAAATTTCTTGTTGGCTTCAAAACAAAAACATCTTTGAAACTTAAATAAAATGTTCCAAGCATATGTTAGGTTAGCTTGGACAAAAACACAAGAACATTAAGCATCCATCAAATGTATACCGCTTGACTAAGTCAGCTAGATGAAGATCACTCGAAAAACTATAAGCCAAAAAACTACCATTTACAATTCTCAACTTATTCAACCAAAATTGTTGAACCCCTGACCACAACTGCATCTAGCAATCCTAAATGACATACCAAAATTATATGAGACAATATTCTACCCAGAGTGAATCTGGACCAAATTACTAGATCAATGTAGCACAATAACAATTTACCAGATGAGAAGAAAATTAGATACCAAACAATATTATCATCATTGATAACAAAGATAACAAACTGGAGGTCTCCTTCATTCTTCCAACAATCCCCCCATTTTTCATTGATGGAAACATGTGCCAAAAATTATTCTTACTTAAAAATTAAAATTATGTGACATCAACTCATTCAACTCTTTGAACAAAAATTTATTCAACTCCCTTTTTCAACTATACAGAAACACAAAAATCAAAACATTATTTACACTAAACCTTCCTTCACCTAACACTGAACCTTCTCCCCATTTGACATCAAGGACAAAGGGTAAGGAAAAAAAATAAAATCAAGAGCTAGGGGCACCTTGTAACTCCTTGATAATCACTTCCCAAGCTAGCTTGATAGCATCCCAAATCCCTTTAGCTCTAGTAAGAGATTTATTCAACGACTCCAATTCCACTAAGCGTTCTTCTCCTTCTTCTGAAGTCGATGGAATAAAGTTCATCTTCTCTATTTTTTCCACATCTACTAAGTCACTTGATATGGGAATGTGTTTGGACATTACCAAATCTCTAAGCTATCCAAACTGCCTTATAGCATCTTCTTTTTTTCTTTGTAGAATGAAAAATGTGTTATGAAGGTTTGTAATAGAAGTAAAACCATTTTAGTTTCTATCATCTAGAACCTTGTATTCTCTAGAGGCATCGACAAGTTGAGACTCTATTGAGTCCATTAAGTCCATAATACCTCGAGTGGCATCAAGCCAACACATGCAGTAGGAAAATAACATCTGAGCTTCCTCATCAAAGCCATTACCTCTTTCAAATTTTGCAATACTTTGTCATGCACAATTGAACACTTATCTTTTAGAATCAGTAACCTTTTCTCTAGAAGACTTAACTCAGCTTCTTCCATTATCTATAAACTTAAAATTCTCAATTGGTGCTAGGGAATCATCAGTGGTGATACTAGGGTTTGTCTCCTGTAAATCTATAATAGCTTCATTTATCAATTCATTTCCTTTTTGATAAGTTTCAATAGTTTCCTATGTAACAACATTGAGAAAAGTACCAAAAATGTTTATTTTCTCACTTGGTGCAATCTTATTTAAATCTATATAGCTCATATGTGATGGTAGTTATTGGTGGAGCCCAAGATCACCATCTACAGAAATAACCTTCATGAAATAGAGAGAAGCATAGCTATTTCACCAAATAAAGAGTGAATAAATGAGATTTGATTTACATATTGTACAAAGTTCCTTATAAAGGCATAAAAGGTGGGTGACGGGTGAGAAACTTCCTAGCAAGGGAAAAAATACCCAAATTAATAAATGCATTATTATTCCTAAGTTAAAACTTACAATGGTAAATGTAATTTACTAAAACTTAGGGAGAATGCAAATGAAAATATAAAGATGTAGTATGGGTCTTAGCTACACAACCATGTTAGGTAACCATTTATAATGCAAAAATAAATCTCTCACAACTGGAGAAAAGGAGAAAAATCCTGTGGGAAAAAATCCTCTCCAAACGAGAGAAAAGAAAAAAAATGATGCATGGATGGACGAATCAATCACACCCCCCAAGGACTACATACATCATATATACAATCAATTTCCCCCCATAATATGGAAAGAGAGAGACTATGTATCCCCCCACAATGTGTATTGACCTGCAAAAATGGTAAGTGCTTGAAGACAAAACATGATCTAATGTCGACAAACAACTTGTCTCCCTTTTGGAAGAAAAAAAACCAAATACAAATGCAGATATGATTCCCATTATGGATAGGAATCAACAAGTGAAATACAAATGTAGGATAAAAATATCTTTGAAATCTTCTCATGTGTCACCATGACCTTGGAAGATGATGCCACAAACCAATCAGGAACATGCCCAGTCACACCATAAGGTGAGAAAAAAGGTACCCCTAGAAATTGATTATGAACATTCTCCAAAGACTAAGACGGAGTGACAACAATTGTACCACAACTATGATCAAATAGGAGGGATATACCCTCAAATGTGTCCTCCAAATATGGAATTTGAGATTCTATGAAAAATGAACCAATGTCTGAAAAATAGGAATCCCAATTAGGAAGACAATAAGATAATAGTTGTGATGAATCACTGGACATGCTCAAGGAATAACCAATACAAGATGAATGGACCTGCTGAACAAGAATGATAGGAGCCTCAATCAATGACTCTACACAATGAATCACTAAGGGTGAAGGTACATCAACTGTCCCTGGTGGAGAAGGAGCATCTGAAGAACCCTTGTCATCCTCATCTAAAGATTCAAAGTATTTCAACACTTCAAACTCCTACATAGTAGCATGATCGTAGGGTATCTTGTCTAAAAAATGAAGAGGCACTAGACAATCTGAAATAGGAGCATTTAGGAATGGTGAGATATAAGGATCTCCATGTATCTCCCAAATTTTAGTCCAAAGAGTATGAGGAAACTCAAAATAATCAATAGCATCCAAAGTAGCATCATCATTATGCATTGCAATAACTCCGAGGACATGATCCCTTATGCAATTCCATGCAACTTTCTTTCTATCAGTACTAGGAAGGGGAACACCATTATACAAATGTGGCAACAAATGAAGCCATCAGAGATGTTTTATGATACCATCTCTCCATTGTTTATAATTTCCCCTTTTCAACATAATCACAGTAGGATGCAATGAAAACCCCATAATAAACTATGAAAAATCTCCAAAAAATACAAAGATAGTAACCTTCAACAATAATTAGAAACTCCCAAATACTGGAAATGAAGCCTTCCCAAAATACTTCAAGAAGCAATAATACAAAAGAGGGTTGAGAATCAAGCAACTTCAAAGAGAACCAATATTTAAATTCAATGGATTAAAAGCACCACCAAACAAGAAAATATGAGATAAATTCCCCACCCACCACAAAGGTGACAAAAATACCTTTCTATTGATATATGGTTTGTGAAAATTGGCCTTCATTTGCAAAAGATATGTAAAAATGAAAAAAAGGCCTATAGAGGAACTTTGGAATCTTCTGGAGCTCTCAATCACACCATATGACCACCACGAGCATCCTCGGTAGAAAAGAAAATGGGACCAACCAATTAGGCCTCGCCAAGCCACCAAGATACCAACAAACAAAATTTAGTATGGCACAATCACTGAGCACCAATCACCACACGCAGGAGACAACCTCTTCACAATCTGTGAGTCTTGCTCACAACAATAGGAGGCACTACAAAAATATTTAAGGAGCCAAAAACGACATCTCACAACCAAAGTGGGATTAAAATCCTAGAATAACTTCAAAAACTTAAAATTGGGCCCACTCCAGTTCACTTGGTAGCAAGGAAACCCTAAATTGAAATATTTCAATCAAACTTTAGAATGCTAAAGTATTGAATCCAAGACATAATCACTGCCCTGAGAAAGAATCATGCCCATGATGAAATAATCTACCAAGACTGGCTACAGATTAAATCGTAGCCTCTACTAGAAGGTTGCACCTTCAAACATCTCCAATGCAAAGATCACGCCTCTATAAGAATCGTGCCTAGAGGAATTTCAAATGCCAGTCAAGAACACAACCTCCAATTAAGATATTGCGCTAGACTCAAGAAAATTGGAATTCGTTGCCTTGAGAAAAATGAATGCCCCTACACAACAAGATCGGGTCTTCCAATAAGTAAAATGGACCCTAAGAACAAATAAAACACAACAAAATAAATTTCCTCTATGGAAAAACAAAATGCAGCAAAATAAATGACCTCACCGGACAAACAAAATGCAAAAAAAAGAAATCGCCTCCCTAGACAAACAAAATGTAGCCACTTAATGCAAATTTTCCTTTAAAAGAGACCCACCTCCAGTCAGGCCTCCCATGGATTGAAATGATATGCAAAAGGGAAATGCCACTGCTAGTTTCTTCTGCTTGGGCTTGGATCCCTCCCAAACCGTCGACTCTTATTCAATGTGTGCAACCTTGAATTGAAAATCGGGTTGTCTACAGAGAATCACACTCCTTTAATTCAAATGCCTAATATAGGTTTGAAACACCTCAATGAAATAAAAAATTGATCCTCACAAGCAAGAATCAACACCAGTAGTAAAACAAAAAAAAAACCTCTCCTTCAAATAGCCAATTAAGCCACTGAGGAAATGGAGGCCTCCAAAATGAGGTTCGCTACCAGCAACCAGAAAAAAACTTGGAGAAATCAGAAATAAAGGAAAAAATGAGGCAATTTTTAAATTTAAAAATTTCAAATGTTAGAATAAATCAATCTCAAAACTCTCTCCAGTGAAAACTCTCATAGGAAGGGTTGCAAAATGGTTTTCTCTGATACCATGTTGGTGGAGCCAAAGACCACCATCTGTAGAAATAACCTTCATGAAATAGAGAGAAGCATAGCTATTTCACCAAATAAAGAGTGAATAAATGAGATCTGATTTACATATTGTACAAAGCTCCTTATAAAGGCATAAAATGTGGGTGGAAGGTGAGAAACTTCCCAACATGGGAAAAACTACCTGAATTAATAAATGCATTATTATTCTTAAGTTAAAACTTAATACGATAAATGTAATTTACTCTAATAGTAGCTTAATTAGCTAAGGTGGTAGCATGGTCTAAAGTATTCTTTTCCTTAACAGTAGACCTTTGAGAGTTCTTTTGGATGATTATTTTTTGGGTTTTGATAACTCATTAACCTTGGGGTTTTCTTATTTAGCTCTTTCAGCCTGAGTTTCTTTCTTGTCTTCCTCTTACTTCTTTTCTTTTTTTCCTTCTTTTTCTTCTTCTTTTTCTTCTTCTTCTTCTTCTTCTTTTTCTTCTTCTTTTCCTTCTTCAAAGGAGTTTTTGAAAGATTTATCTTTGTTTTCTTCCTCCTTTTAATCCTCATCATCCTTATCATTATTGTTCCTTTTACTCTTGCTCCCTTTATTTTGATCTTTATCTTTCTCACTATTGTTTCTAGTTGATTCGTGATGCTCTTCTGGTTCATTATCGGTACCATCTTTGTGTTTATCCTCAGTCTATTTGTTGGTTGTCTCCTTTGAATCATTTGGAGGGCAACTGTCTCTGAAACATCATGTATTTCACAAACACTTTCTAAAACTGGATGATCCATTACTTCTGAGATATTAACATGTTCTTGTGCTTGAGTTGTATGGGATAAAAATTGGTTCTTTCCCATAATTCCTTTCAAAAAAATTGATTGTTTCCAGAGTTTCTTGTCTTACTCTTTCTGTGCTATCTGTCTCCTTAGTCATAATCATATTGAATCTTTGTTTGACTCTAAACAATGTAGAAAATTATTTTAATAGATTAGAAGCCTCTTCTTTAGATAAAGAGGATCGATAAAAAATCAAGGCATCATTTTTCATCTTGTCATCAACATTTATAGATTTTTTCCTTCTTTGTACTAACACTTTCCAAACATTGTTAGTCACTTTCTTTTGGATGGTTTCCATAATCATATTGCAAATAAATATATACATAATGAAAGCATTAATAACAGTTTCCTTATCTTCATTATTGATTTCATCAAACAAATTAGCAGTCAGCATAAGATCTTCAGAGTCTATCATATTGTTCACTAAGGCTCCTAGATTTAGACATGGTCGATCACTTATCGGAGGAGATCTAGACATGTCCTCCTTAGGATCTATTGTACCTTATTCATTCTTCTTTTCATGCACATGGATTGTGAAAGTATTATCTTCTTCCTCTAACTCTTCATCTGTTGAGATATTGACTCAGGTTTTTGCTCTATTTCTAGTACTACTTTTATTTCTCTTCAACTATTTCTCTTCTTTCAAGCCAAGATCTATTTCTTCCTTTACAACACGACTTAGGTTTCTTTTCCTGTTAACCTTTTTCTTTACTATTTTTTTTCAGAGTAACAAATGGTGTAGCAAGGGGTATGCTCTTTATTTTAGAAGAATGGGTACTAGGTTCAGTGGAGGTAGTTACATCAATTGATGCAAGAGTATTTTTCTCTTTCTTATTTCCTTTCTTTGTGGTAGCAACACTAGAAGTAGGTGTAGTAGAAGATGATATTCTTCCTGATTTCCTTGGTCTAGAGGACATATTTTCTAATCTTTTCTCTCTCATCAATAGCTTCCTTCAATTGATCTATATCATCCTTAGAGAATGAATTCCCTTGGAATAATGCCTCAACATTCTTTCTTGTTGTATTTTCTCTATTAGATGCTGAAGTTTCTAAGTGCACTTCACTAAATTTTTCTTCATATGTTCCATGTCCAGATAGAGAGGGGTCCCTTGGACTACTCAATAACATTTCAATAAACCTCTCAGCAATTTGTTCATCAACCTCATATCCCAAAGTTTCTATCGAGAGAGATCTAGGTTCAATTGCTTCTATGATGCATTCATCTATGCTTACAATAAAAGTTATGTCCTTTGCATACTTCTTCACTAGGATTTTGGGAACTCTTTCTCTTTCATGCATATCATTCTAGAATAATGAAAAGAATGCAGTCAAAGAATTTTTTTGTGCTCTGAAATCTCCAAGATTGTGTAGGTGTTCAAATATGTGATGTGCAACTAGCCTATTGCACTCCCATATAATGTTTTTCCTTCCAGGTAACTCCCTCAAAAGGTAGTGTTGGTGTTTTTTCATGTAAACTAGGTTTGTCTCCTATTCTACCTATGGAATTGCCAAATTTCCAATCAAGGGCAGCTCAGAGGACCTGGATCAATTGATGAGGATTTTAATACTAACCTCCTACACTTTGGGCTCTGCAAGACCCGGGAGGGTGATCCCTGTTAATGAGTTTACAACTTCTACAAAAAAAATCATAAATAGTCATTAACTTCAAAATAATAGATAATCTCACTTAATAGCTCAATAAAATGGGATAAGACTGAAATGAATTGTCTATTCATCAGTAATATCAACCACTTGGAGCATGAGATATTTACAACACAGTTTCATGGTGAAGGATAAATCATTATGTTTAAAATTTGTGGTAGCAAGCCAAAGGTGAAGACAAACAAAACACTGCATCACAAGGAACAAATGCAAATAAGACCAGTGCCATATCTATTGGAGGAGTCAAATTCACCAACATCTAATGGTTCATAGCAAATTTCAACGCATAGCATGTAATATCTCTGATCATACTGCCTTACAGTATCACCAATTTGTACCTCAGCTCAATACTTCTTACCCAATCCTTGTACAAAACATATCAATATGCAATCTCATTTAAGCAGTTTAATTAATTCTTTGAATCAAAGCTAAAACCAAAATTGCACACACCATAACAGTGAGAAGAATAGAATAACCCTTGATTACTTCATTCAAAATTAGAATACATTTGCACATAGGAGAGACATGAGCCTTGATTTTTCAGTTAAACTCAAATGCCAGTACTTTTATGAAACACTAAAACCCAATAAACTCAAATCCTACAACAGAATGACACAAAACCCACTTGTATTGCCTATGTAACTACAAATTTTACAATTTGATATGCAGCTCCACACCAAAATTTTGGCTAGGTTACTTGCTAACCTTACTTGCTCACTTTCCCACCTTCTTTTTTACAATGAGAGAAGAAAAGAATAAGGAGAGGAGAAGAGATTCCAGAAGAAACCCTAAATCCGAACAGGAAATAGCCATCTGGAAACATCTCCACTGTTGAACAGTGATCTGCAAAATATCTTCTTCATTTCCCTATAACAAACGTGATTCTTCCCTCAAAACAACATGTGCTTAATTCATTTTTCAATAGAAAAATTCCATGTGTCCACTCTTCACTCATTGCAATAAACTGATTCTGCAGCTGAAAGAAAACCTCTCTTCCTGTGAAAATCATTTTCCTCTATTTTTTGTTTCTTCCCCTTTGCTGCATTTTTACTTCTGTGTATTTATTCACTACTGTTTCACTTTACTCACCATCAGTAAATAAAATATTACATTTTACTTCTATGCAAAGTATTTAAATACTTTACCCAATAGCATAAAGCATTTACATTTCACTTGAATAAAATATTTTACCCCAGCATGGTAAAATATTTCACTTGATTTTAAAAAATAATCTACCCAGATCCGTGCATTTTCACTTTAAAATCAAATGAGGAAAAATTATAATTTATTTCCCCCATGCTCTTAAGTTTATTCACATTTCATTTAAAATATCTTTACCCGAGGAAAATCGGGCCCCACCCTCATTTCCTTCTCGTGGAAAGGGAAATTTAATATCAAAATTGGAGGCTTCCACTTGAATTTTCAGCGAAACCCAGGAAAACATAGAAAATTAGATGTTTTAATTTGCTTCCTCCCCATCTCCCCGCCATCCTGCAATTGTTAAAAGGAAAGCAATTTGGGAACACGGGTTGGCGAGCAACGGTTGTGATTTGGCTGTACCGGCCCTCCATCCTCCACTGTCGGATTTTCTTCAACCTTCATTTGTCATTTGCTCTGCCCTAATTTTATGCTCGACACTATTTGCTCGAGCATCTCCAAGCTCTACCTCTTGGGAATCATGGTAGCCATGCACCCTTCATCTCACTGGTTTGAGCCCCACATGCCATGATGGAAGTCTATTACCCTACAGCTGGCACGCAGACCCCTCCAACGGGCATGGCCACATCAAACATCACTAGCAATGCATGATTCTTCATTTAGTTACCAGTTGCACCTTCATTATTGTGCACGGTTCCTTTGGCTGGCTGCGTGAGCCTCCCATTCACTTTTCTCCCAACTGGCTCAGGCCTCCTGCACTTTCCTCAGCTGGTCGCATCAAACATCATTGCTGGCAGTGTCTTTTGGCCACGTCCTTCCTCATACCAGTCGCACCATGGTCCTCTCCCTTCACTTGGCGTGGGCTCCTCTGTGGTTCGAGCCTCACCTCCCACTGCATTCTAGCATTTCCAACTGGTGCGTGGTCTCTTGCTCACTGACTGCGAGCTTCCTTACACCCACACACTCCCTTGCTAATGTCTGTGCCCAAGCTTATTGCCATCCTCCTTTGATTGCAGGCATCCATACTCATTCAATGGCGTGAGTCTCTCCTTGTTGACTCTGGCATGGACCCCTGCCTATGTTTGGCCAAACTGGCCACAGCTTGCACCGTGAGCATGGCTTCCCCTCTTTATCTGGCCCTTTCTTCCAACATGGGCCTTCCCATCCAACGTGAGCCTTCCCTTCTTTCTGGCCATGCCAACCATCTTCAACCATACGCTAGTCTCTCCTTTTTACCTGCTGGCCACACCTTCGCTCATTGGCACGTGAGCCTCCATTGATTGGTCATGCCTCTATTATTGGCTTTTGCCTCCATTTGCTCACCTGATATGCAATTTGGCCTCTCACATGCTGGTCTTCTTGGTCACCACTCTGCTCCACTTCATTTGCATCTACAAGTTTCGAAGGCAATTAACAATTCATTTTGTGCATTGTCCTGATGGCGTCCTCTTTGTATTCGCAGCCTTCAATCACACTCCAAACCTGCATCATATGCATTTCCTGCGCCAACAACCCACACCGCAAGCTCCCACATCATTTCATCACACCCATCCAATTGCAACAACTTGAAAGTTTCTAAAGTCACATCAACACATTCATTTGCTGTGTAGCCTCTTCAACTGCTAGTTGCATTTGTTTATGCTTTAAAATGTTTTCAATAAAAACACTATGTGCCTTTTCCATGCTCCCTTAAACACTTTCAATACAATTTTTTGTGAGTATTTACTGCCTTGTCTATGAAAGGCATTCTAAAGGCATAACTAGCTGAGGTTTCATGTGATTATACCAACATGCTATAGTTGACTCTGCATTGGATTCTACAAATGTGATCATCATGGTGCGAAGGGATAGACTAAAAAAAAAGCAACTAGAATTTTCTCTGTTTTTAGACTTATGTTGAGCAAGACTTCTTTCCTTCGAACTCTGACCTTACCATTAGGCTTGGTTCATACACATAATAAATTCTTTCTCTTTTAAATGGGAATATTCATTTCATTGTCACATTCAAACCATAGCTCATACTAATCAATTTTCCATATATTTGGGGCATTTTATCAATTTGCAATTTTATAATCATGCCAAGCAGGTCGGGTCCCCATGTGGGCCTGGCTAAAAAAAAATCATTTTCAAACAAGTTTCAAACTCAAATCATCCTAGAACAACATCTGGATGCATTTGAAGTCGAATGGTAAACTGGGTTGCCCTCATAAACTGTTTTCTGGCACTTTTGTGAAATGGGTACAATAGGTCAAGTTTCTTTAGGAATCGATCTTGAAAATTGGGCAAACAACCTCGTGAAACCACAAAAACTTGCAAGCACATAGTCATTTGAGCCAAAAGTATAATGCAATAGATGGATCAGAGAAATCAATTATGAGGAACCGGATATTAATCGGCAAAGTTGCCCGATTAAACTTTTCTGAAACAACAACTGTTCTGCACCAATTAGAACACACCCGACTGCTAATTTGTAAACGTAACAAATCAACCCCTGACGAGCTACCATCAGACACAGTGGAACATTAAGATACCCTGAGCACGTGTGCAAAAATAATTTACCTGAAACATCTTTGATCAAAAGATATTAACGATCGAAATTGACCACTCAGAAAGGTTGTTAGGAATGCAACTGCAAAACTGAGCAAACTGCATTTGGTTTCGATTTGCTAAAAATAGCAAATCAAAACATTAGGCTTTACAAACTGACACATGAGATCATTTAGGTATGGAGAACATAGAACAACATTCATTTTGACATAACAGTCAACCGGTTGCGAAATCCAAGCTCAAACAGGAGGCTATTTCGCAAACTGACAAATCTGCAAACAGCAGAATAGTGCAAAAACCCTCCAACTTCACTTTTCAAAACCTTGACTAAACTAATCATGGGAAGCTGAAAATCGACACACATGCTCAAATATGTCAATCAAATATGTCTGCAAATGTATTTTGCTTGGAAAACAACATGCCTCAAGTTCTGATTCTCCAAAGTGGGTCACTCAGATTGACCCCTTAGGTGCACTTCTGAAAGTGCAGAGGCAAATTTTCTCAAAATGGACATCTCAAATTTGCAAAATTTGAGAGTGTCAATAGGTAGAACAATAGACAAACTAGGGAAATTTACCAAACTTAAAGGAGTGTTTCTTTGTCTTAATCATGCTCAAATTCTCCATAGGTTACAGTTAGAGAAACTCACAAAGATCATAGTTTCTCCCATTCACTACCATTTCATATGCAATATGAATTTTCGTGGCAGACACAAAATTCCCTCAGTTGGTAAAGTATATTTTTTGTCCGGTCATAATAGAAGCATATCTCACTGTTGGGTTTGAAGTAGGTTTAGTAGCCAGAGCTCTTCCATCAAATGTGGCTCTAGTTAGCTTCATGACCACATCATTTTTCACAACTTTCAACATTGGTAAGAGTTTGGGAGCATAGAGACCAGTTATGGCTTGAATTACCTCTTTGGTGATTAACATGGCTACACTTGTCCACACAAAATTATCATGTATCCTACTAAGTGCCATCCTAACAAATTTAGCATCCATCTCACTTGAAAATTTTGGGAACCAATTCCAAATATCCAACTTCTTCTGTACTAGGTTTTCATATTCAAGCTTAACAGAGTGATTGTTTATTACAAGTTCTTTTGTCCAAATATCGCTAAGTTCTTGGTGGTTAAATTCTTCTACCTTTCCATGAATGTATGTTCTAGTGTCTTCAGTGGGTAGGACATTTGTCAGAATGTAAGAGAATGCACCTACGGGATCCATTTCATAGACTTTGCAGGAATACCTTCTAAATTTGGGTCAGGGTCTCTCAAAGACTTCCACAATAGTGGGAGTGGCCATTTCTTTCCCTCAAAATACTTTTATATGCTTAAGAAAAGTTGCTTCAACTAAAACCCACAAAGTTACGATAACATTAAATACCTTTTCAAGCTTCGTCAAAAACTAGGGTTTGATGTCAAATACTCTGATTCACTTCGAAATCTCTTCAAATCGCTATTCTCCTTCCCACTTGTGCAAATGTGATTTAATTTGGCTTAGTTTCTTGCTTTATTACTTATAGATTTTTCCCTAATTTTGCATTAAATGCATTCCAACCTAAAAAGCTAACAAACACTTTGTAACATAAACTATAAACCCTAAAATGCTCTATAATTCTCCAAATTTGCATATTTTATATTGGAGACTTCTTCAAAATCTTTATAATGACACCTTACATCATATATCCTTGTGTCACTTCTTGACACTTCATATATCAGGGGTTTGTTAGATTTCATTATTTCTGCTCCCCTTAAAACCATTGCTAGGTTTAGTTTTTAGAAGAAGTATCTACACTAGGTGCAGGTACAAATGCATTTGACTCATCCTTATTCTCAAGTTCTTCCTCTTTCCTCCAAATTTTCTCCATTTCTTTTCTCACTTTAGTAGGTTCCACTTTGTTTACAAGTTTTCTTTATTGTTCTGAATCAAGTTTCTTCTCAATTTTGCTTCTGCAGAATTTTGAGATGTGTCCCAGTTTATTGTAGGTGTAGCACACAAATTTCTTTTGACCAAACTGATTTGAATTTATCCTTAACCTATACTAGTTATATTTATGTCTAAAATCATAACATATATAGCAGTAGCCTTGAAAATATTGATCTATTCTATCAGTATTGATTTTACACTCAGTAGATCTCTATCCAAACCATTTGTAGGAAAAACATTGTTTGGAGAATAATCCAACATTATGATTGATTCTACTTGTACATTCAATTTCCCTATGAAAAAATTTATTGCATGAGAAACAAACTCCATTAAAAGATGGGTACCTTTGAGCATTATGTTGTTGGATAGGGTTCCTTCTGATATTGTTTCTTTGATTCTTGAACTATTTATTATTTCGTTGAATCTTCTGTTCATTATCCACTTTTTTTGGAACCTAATTTAGCTTTGAAATTCATCCTTCTTCAAGTCCTAGACCACATTTATCCTTAGTTGGTTTCTGAAATGTGATCAACTCATCAAGCATTGTAGAACTTGTTATGATTTTTTCTTCATGAGCTCTTGCTTTCCCCAAGTCAGATCTTAGGGTTACCACTTCTTGTTCAAGATTTGTGCATTCATCAATTTTATTCTGAATTTCAGCTTTCTAACATTCTTCTATTCTTTTATTTTCTTCCACTTGCACCTTTAGTCTGGTGATGTCTTCATTAGCTTTATTCAACTGATCACTAACTTCTCTATTCCTTTCTTTGAACTTATTAATTTTCTCCCTTAGCTTTTTGATGCATTCATTTAATTCTTTCAAGTTTTCTTTCAGAGTTTCTTCATCATCTTCACTTCTATCCAGATCTTCAAGAGCAGCATAGAGTTCCTCAATTGCAGAGATCTCTTTCAGAGGAACAAGATAATTTTTGTTAGCAATGTGTTCAAACTTCAAGATCTTCCTTAAGCTATTAAAATTTTCCAAGGGATCCAAGCTCTGATACCAATTGTTGAACACAGAATACTGAGAGGGTGGGGTGAATCAGTATTCTAAAAAACCATTTGATTATTAACCATCCAATTGTTAAAGCATATTTAGCAGCAACTATAAGTAAAAACATGGAAGAGATCATAACATCACACTACTCATAGACACAAGGATCTTTATGTGGAAAACCCAAAGTGGGAAAAACCACGGTGAGGATTAACTCACAATATATAACCGGTTATAAAATATTGTAGGGCACACTACCAAGACACACTATCCTTGAAAGGATCATAGCCTGAAAATGATTGCAAAAGAGTGTGGCTCACTTCCAAAATGTGAAATGATGGTATGCACCTTTTGTGTGTTAGTATAGTTCCAATCAAGCTCTGAAAAAACAAAAATCCTGGACCAATTTACAGGTATATAGCAACTATCAACAACTATTAACAACTTCACAATATCACTCTATCGCATATATTTGAACTATAACCAATTCTAGCTATCTATCTAAATAGTATATGAATGCTCCATATATACATACACAATTAAATCTTCACACATCAATTAGGTTAGCCTAATTGGATGTAAGCATACTTAACTCAAAAGGTCTTGTTAGATTCAAAACAAAAACATGCCAAGCATACGTTAGGTTGGGGGTATGTGCAGGATCATCATGGAAAAAATAGGCCCTTAAGTGGCGATGAAAATTTAGAAAATCATAGTTAGGAAAATTGACATTATATTTTTAGTAAGTTATCTATATTATTTCAAAAACATGTAAGAATAGAATTTGTAGAAAATTGAATGTAGTTTCTAAACTACTAGCTTTACTTAAGAAAATAAATCTATTTGGTGAAAATTTGAAATTTCAATGCAGTAGGTATCTGTCTAACCACCCTAACCACAATAAAATGATTTTTTTTTATAAGATTTTAGATATAAGTAGAGGACTCATGTCCCGATGTGATGCATATTTTTTTGTAATTTTTTTCCAAGTAAATAATTAATTATGATTTTTTTATTACAAATTTTTAAAAATATAAAAAATTGTATGTCTAACCACCTTAACTTGGTCAAAACTTCATGAAATTCATTTTTATTTTTAATCCTATAGTATGCAAAGCATAGAATGTGACGCATGTTTTAGATTCAAAATTTTTGATACCGTTTGAAAGCTATAGATGTTTTTCAATCATCTTATCAATAAAGACTTTAGTCATAATTTAAATAGAAAATGAATAATAATTATTTATTAAATTCAAAGTAAAGAATAATTTATATTGGTGGAAAGTTGAGAATCTCCTTTAAAAACCCTTTTCGTTTCATCAATTTTTGGTAAAAAAAACTCGTCAGCCACATGGGCCATCATATCACTTACATATGGCCACTTTTTGGCCCATCATGATCTTGCACATACCCTCAGCCTAGACCAAAACACAAGCACATTAAGCATCCATGAAATGTATACCACTTGATTAATTCAACCAGATCAAGATCATGGAAAAAACTATAATCCGAACAACTGTCATTTATAATTCTCAACTTATTCAACAAAAAAATTTGAATCCGTGACCACAACTGCATCTAGCAATCTTGAATAACATACCAAAATAATGGGCATGTGTAGGATCATCATGGAAAAAATAGGCCCTTAAGTGGCGATGAAAATTCAAAAAATCAGAGTTAGGCAAGTTGATGTAAAAATTTGAATAAGTTATCTATATTATTTCAAAAATATATAATAATAGAATTTGTAGAAAATTGAATGTAGTTTCTAAACTACTAGGTTTATTTAAAAAAAAAATCTATTTGGTGAAAATTTGAAATTTCAATGTAGTAGTACTTAAATTTCAGGGAAACAATAAGTAGGGTTTTGTTTGACCACCCTAACCACAATAAAATGATACTATTTTTTTATAAGATTTTAGATATAAGTAGAGAACTCATGTCCCGATGTGATGCATATTGTTTTGTAATTTTTTTCCAAGTAAATAATTCATTATGAATTTTTTATTACAACTTTTAAAAAATATAAAAACTTGTATGTTTGACCACCTTAACTTGGTCAAAACTTCATGAAATTCAATTTATTTTTTTAATCCTATAGTATGTGAAGTATAGAATGTGACACATGTTTTGGATTCAAAAAATGTGACACCATTTGAAAGCTATAGATGTTTTTTAATCAGCCTATCAATCAAGACTTTAGTCGTAATTCAAATAGAAATGAATAATAATAATTTATTAATTCAAAGTAAATCATAATTTATATTGGTGGAAACCTAAAAATCTCCTTTGAAAACCCTTTTTGTTTCATCAATTTTGGGTAAATAAAGGTCATCAGCCACATGGGCCATCATATCACTTACATATCGCCAGTTTTTGGCCCATCATGATCCTACACATACCCTAATATGAGTCGATATTCTACCCAAAGTGCATCTAGAACAAATTATCAGATCAATCTAGCAAAAACATAGTTTATCGGATGAGCAGAAAATTAGATACCAAACAATGTTGTCATCAATGACAATAAAGATAACAAACCAGAGGTCTCCTTCATTCTTCTAACTACTGGATCACAATCAAAAGTCGTAGCATGTGCTAACAATTATGAGAATGGAGAGGCTAGCACATCTTTTATTCCTCCTACACATGATGAGGTTGTTTTTACACAGTCAGTTGAAGATCTAGGTGATGACACATTATTTATGATTATGTGTATTCTTATGCTTATGTTCATGATCTTCATTTATATATGTATATATAGATCATGATGTGTACTGATTAGCTTTATGATTTCTATCTTGCAGGGTCCATGAGAGAGTGGTATGATCTCTATTGATGAGAAGCCACAGAGATAGTACATCCTTCACTCAGGGATGAGGCTATCAAAATAGACTACATGCCCCCACCTATCATGGAGCAGCATCCAGAGTTGTTCAAGCCTTTTGCTAGGCTGAGAGGAGCATACAAGGGTGCTACTAGGCACACTAGTCAAGCTAAGGGTGCTCTGTTAGCACTATAGGCTACCTATGAGGAGCTTTAGTCATCTTGAGATCTAGCAAAGGTCAAGAGACTTCGTGCAGAGGTTACTAGGCTACAGGCGAATAGAGATTGCATAGAGCAAGAGAACTTAGAGATTTTTAGATGGGAGGCTGCACCTATTGGATAAGCAATTGGCCTATAGTATGCATTAGATTCTCTTATTAGTTCATGATCGCATACTACTATCTCTCGAAGGATGCGATCACTAGGTCCCGAGCGATCTAGTAGCCACACTAGCATTGTATATTTGATGACATGTACTTAACCTTTGTGATATATATATGATTATTTATGTCTGATTATCTTATGATGATGTGTTTAAGCTATATGACAATGTGATTTATCAAATAATATTTGTAAGACTATTTAATAAATGTCCTAATGATCTAACATGCTTTATGTGATCTAATAAAAATGGTCCTAGTTTCTTTTAGATGTAACATTATGATTAAGTATGTTATGCTAAATTAAATGCGCCTATGATCTAATTGTAGAACATTAAATGCATATAAGGATGTAATCTAACACAACATAAAAGATTAACTTGAATAGCAGGAAACCTAAAGTAACCACCTTAAATTAATTTAAACAATTACTTTAGTATTCAAGACACACAAATAATTGTTTGTCAAGAATGAATCAATGCGAGAGAACATAGAATATCATCTACTAACTCTAACACAACTTCGTTACCATTCACACTATTCAAGAAGATTAGACATAGTACCGGTGCCAATGTGTGACATGAATAGGTTGTCTAAGAGGTGTACCATCAATTTATGTTAATGTGTATGCTCCAAACCCATAAATTTCATCAATTATGTAAGGTCCTAAACAATTAGGGCTGAATTTTCCTTTTTCAGTCAGGGTGGAATTGGCATTACATTGATTCTCAAATAAAACCAAATCACCCTTGGTAAATGTAGGAGGTCCATAACATGATCCTTGTAACTATGTTGCAATTATTTTGGAATAAGCTTGGAGATTCTCAAGAGTGTTAATGTGTTGTTCATCAAGCATTTCAAGTTGATGCAATCATTTTTCTTTATAAATATTATCAGCAATAAGTCCTTGAAGAGCGATTCTTAATGAAGGAATTTCTAACTCCAATGGCATTATTACCTCGGTACCATAGACAAGGTTATAAGGAGTATTCCCATTTGTTTTTTTAATTCTAGTGTGATAAACCCATAATGCATATGTTGTTGAAATGAAAGAAAAATTGGTTAGGATTCTTTTGTATGGTTTACAACATAGAGTACACCCACTTTCAAATTTCATTCAAGGATAACCCTAGAGATATTAATGCAAATGAGAAAGAGATCTTGCAATAGGGCTGTCCTAGGGACTAATTGTAAACTAATGAGGAGTTCACCACCAAGTTAAGACTTGGAAAGAAAAATTTAATGCAAGATGTAATGCTTAACCCTAATTCAATACAATCTTTCACTAAATGACCTAGAAATGTAAATAAAATAAAAAAGAAAGTTGTAAGATGGAATGTGTGCACCTAGAAATTTGGAGATGATTGGATGGAACTCTGAAATGCTATAAATTTTGACTTTAATGTTGATTAGGAATCATATGCCAGGCTGTTCAAATTAGTCCTAGATCTAGGTTTCTATACAGAAACAACAATCTCACAAATGGGTATCCAAATTTGTAAAAAAATGAATTTTGACCTAAACTAGGACTCATACGCTAGAACTAAAAAATCAATCTAGTTAAGGTTTTATAGAACTTAAAGGTATGAATCTAGTCTTCAAGGGCTGCTTTGTGCTTCCCAATTTATTTTTAGATCTGAAACCCTAAATTGCAGCCTGTAGAAGTCTTCCAAGTATCTCCAATGCAAGGTGACAACTTTGACAACTTTCTCCAAACTTGTAAATCACACTCAAAACCTAGCAATGAAATGCTCCAAAAATGTGTGAGATGGATCCAATGGATGTAGAACTTGACTCTTGCTTGAATAAGATAGATCTTGAATGAAATGCTAGCTTGAATCATGAAACCCTACATCACAATTGTTAGCTCAAAAACACCCATGATGCATGAAGACTTTGACATGATGCTTGATAATCTATTCTTGAATTCTCTTGTGAACTCAAACTTTCTATAAGGATGCTTATTCAATTTGCTAGGTGATCTCTTGAATTTTTAGGTGAAAATGAGTGAAAGAAACTTGTATTTATACTTAATTATGCAAGAATTCCTAAAATTACAACACTACAATCCAATATCATATCTAGGAGAATAAAATCATGCCAAAATTTTGAATTAATTTTAATTTTGGGTCACATGGGACTCATTCACCCAAGGTGGAGAATGAGTCCCATTAGGCATAATTTAGGGACCATTTTCAAAAATGATTACAAAGGTGTGAAACTAGGATCAGGACCCAAAACCCTAGGTGGGATTCATACACCCAAAGTGGTGAATGAGTCCTAGACCACCAAATATGGGCCACACAACCTAAAAAATAACTAGATTATGATTGGATGTTGATTTGTGTCATGATCATCCTTGAAAGGATGCATTAAATGAGACTTTTGGATGTAAAATAAGGCCAATTAAAGCATAAAGAGGCTTAATTATTAAATAAAACCTTAGAAAATTGTGAAAGTGTGTTACAACACTCCAAATAAGGCACTAATAAGCTCATTTAGTTTGCAAGGGCCCAAGACCTAATTTGAATATGCTAGACACATTGTAACACTAAATCAAGGCCATATTAGGGGGGGCATTTTTCCATCATTATAGTTGTGTGTGCCCATCCTTATTATGTTTTCTTACTATCTTCCTTAAGATTTTTTCAAGATTCTTATTAGTTGATTCAACTCGACCATTAGATTGCGAGTAGTAGGATGTTGAAAAATGATGTTGGATGTTAAATGTTTCTAAGAAATTTTTCAAGTAATTATTCTTAAATGGTGTCCCATTGTCCAAAAATAATGCAGAATGAAGTCCAAAGAGAGAAATAATGTGTTCCAATATGAAATGACATATTACATTAGCAGTTGTTGAACAAAGAGGAATGACTTCTACCAATTTTGTGAAATAATATGTTGCTATGACTATGAAGGTATGTCTGGCAGAAGGAGGAGGTGAGATTTTTCCAATAAGATCTAGACCCCATATTGAGAATGGCCAAATAGGAGCATAGGCACGAAGCTTGGAAGCAGGAGAATGAATCAAATTGATATTTTCTTGAAATTTGTGACATTTCTTAATTTTTTAAAAGCAATCTTTTTCCATATTTCTCCAATAGTATCCTATGTGGATTAGCTTATGAACTAATGATCTTCCTCCAAAATGGCCTCCACAAGTGCTATGGGGATTTCAGATTGTTTCTTGCATCTAAGTAAAAGACCATCAAAGGACCTTTGATATAACACATCAACAAGGATTATATATCTAGATGAAAGTTTTCAAAGGTGGTCTCAAGTATTCTTAGTTATCAGCTTAGGAAAGGTACCTTCTTTTAAATAATGAAATATCAGTGCATACCATTCACTAGAGCTTTCCATGATAGTTGATAACACTTCTTCAATTGTAATTTCTATTTATGGTTTCATAAGTGTATGGACAATAAATGTGAAATCTTTTGAAGGATCTTGAGGAGATATAAGGGAAGGCACACTTGCCATTGCATCTTCATGCCGATTATCTTTTCATGAGATTTTATCAATGGAAAATGAATCAAAGCTTTCTAAAATAATCATTGTGAGATCTTTATATCTTAATGATTTTTCATGATTTTCTTGGTATGTTTTGTTTATTTTTTTAATGACTAATTGTGAATCACTGAATATATTAATGTCTCGGGCTCCTAGAGTTAAAGCAACATGTAATTTAGAAATGAATGCTTCATACTCCGCTATGTTGTTTGTGCATAGAAATTTTAAGCGATAGGACAAGGGAATAGGATTTTCTATAGGTGAGAATATTATAATCCCTACATCGGAGACATTTTTACACTTAAAGTCATCAAAGTATAATTCCCATGTATCGGTTTCAATTGTCAATAAATTATCATCAGGGAATGAATCATTATTAGGTAACACTAGGGGAGAAGGAGCATCAACTAATTGGTCGGTCAAGTCTTGTCCTTTAATTTCATTTTGTGAGACAAACTTAAGGTCAAACTTTGTTAACAACATAACCCACTTAGCTAAATGTCCTAATAAATATTTTTTAGATAAAAGATGTTTTAAAGAATCAAATTTTGTCATCACATGTATTTCGACATTCAATAGTAATTTCTTAATTTATTAGTACCGAATACAAGAGCCAAACATTATTTTTCTATCGTTGTGTATCGTATTTCATAATCAATAAAAGTTTGGTTAATGTAATAAACATGATGTTCTTTACCATTTTCATCCTATTGAGCCAACAATATTATGAGAGAATTGACCAATATTGTTGTATAAAGGATGAATGGTTTGTTTTGCATAGAAGGTTGTAAAATAGGTGGAGTAGAACAATAATATTTCAAACTCTCAAAAGTCTATTTACAATCCTTATTCCAGTTAGACTAAACCTCTTTCTTAAGGAGATGTGTAAAGGGTAATGTCCGGTCCACTAAGGATGCTACTAAATGACAGATAGCTTGAATTATTCCTTGTAAAGTGTGCAATTGTGAAATGTTTCTAGGAGGTGGCATGCTAACTATGGCATCAATTTTTTTGTGTCCACCTGAATGCCTCTGTGAGATACGATAAAACCTAAAAAAATTCCACTATCTACACCAAAAAAAATAAAATTGGATCAATCTCATGTTATATTTTTGCATTCGCTCAAACATATTTTGAAGGATATTCACATTGTCTTATCAACTTAAAGATTTGGAAAGAATATCATCAACATAATCTTCCAAAATATTATGTATTTAATCATGAAATATCAATTTCATAATTCTTTCATTTGTTTTTCCTATGTTCTTCACTCCAAAAGGTATGACTGCCAAACAAAATGTTCCCCAAACTATAGTAAATTCTATTTTGTATTGATCTTGAGAGTTGATGAATATTTGATTATATTAAAGAAATCCATGCATGAATGACAACAAAGCATGTCCTGTAGTCGATTCCACTATCATGTCGATATTAGGAAATCATCTTTTAATGTTTGCAATCTATTTAAATCATGAAATCCCATATACATTCTAATATGATTATCAAGTTTTGTGGCTACAACAATGGTCATGATCCAAGGAGAATAATCTATAGGTCATATAAAATCACCTTCGAGAAGTTTCTCAATCTCGACCTTAACTAATAAGGCTATCTTAGGATTCATCTTTTATATCTTTTTTCTAACTGGTTTAGAATTTTCTTCAAGGACTATGTTCACTAGTAGAATTTGGCAAATAAATGACTAGGTGACTAAAACTTTAAGTCAAAACAACTAAAAATGACTATTGTTTTCTTGTAACACAACTATAAATGACTAAATAAATGACTAATTTAATCAGCGGGTGAAAAACACAACTAAATAATTAGTCACACAAATAAAAATGACTAAGTAAATGACTAAATAATTAGTCACACGAATTGGTAGTTTCCCTCTTCCCCACCATTTAAAAATTTCATTACAATTAAAAGTAATATCGTGTAGGTAAAAAAATTCTCACCTTTATCCTTCACACATAAGGGTTTCTCCTCACCACTCTAAGGAGAAGAGAGCAACACCACACAAACCAGAGTTGAACACTGAAGGAAACCTGTAGAACTAACCTGGAAGTTGTTCACACATCACAAAAAGTTTCAATGGAAGTAGATGCCATTATTTCCAAAGTGAAAGGCTCCAACTTTAGCTCTAGATTGTTTTGATGCCCTACAACTGTGTCTTTTATGTAATCCCCAAGAAATAGAAGTTCAGAGGTATTGCATGGTGAGGAATTTGTGAGGTAAATGAAGGAGGAAGAAAATGAAAATGGAGGGGTCAATTTGTATGGCAAGTTGGTAGAGGCTACAAATTCAAGGCTCGTGGGGTTGGTGGTTGGTCTAGTTATGGATTTGATCATTTGTACTGGGGAAAGAAAGATTAAGGAGGTCGATGAATACAGTAAGGTTTTGGCACTCATTGATCATTTTGTCCCATGGCAGAGGTAAAATCGTGCTTTGAGTTTCGAATTTTTTATTTGAGGTTTGAGGAAAAATGAAATAAATTGATTGTGATAAACTCATATTTTTGGTTTTGTCTTATGGGTGCTTGTTTAGATGGGTGAGGATTGTTTCTTGTGCTAAAAATATTTTTATTTGTCAATGTTGAACTTACATAGCTCACTAAATTCTCCCCTTTTTTTACATTTAGTCACTTATCCCTCCTTTTCCATGATGTGAACCTTGTTTAGATTATTGAGTAGTTTTTTTAACTAGTTTTTATAGGTAGAACATGGAATTCTTGAAAGAGTAGATCATAAGATAAGTTTGGGCTTTCTTTGATACTTATCAATAGTTTGTAAAAATAGTATTTTTATCTTGTGCAAGTTGCATTACCACTCGATATTGGAAGATTGTTTGTGGGATATGGGGTTAGCCTTACTTCCTATACAATATGTCTCCTTTCTATATAAGATTAAAAGGGTTGATGTTTATACTCTGAATATATGGGTGAATCAACATCAATATTTATATAATATAGCTAACCATGAATCATTTTGATATATAGCATTTTGAGGTCTTAAAAAGGTTGATTATGTTTTTTCTTAGCATTGATTTTAATTCCCTTATTTTTAAGTACCTGGATAGGTTCCTATCTACATAGTTGAAATAACTCCCAAGAACTTGAGAGGAGCACTCACAAATACAAATCAGGTCAAAGTTTTTAATCTGCTTTATCCTTTTGTTAGTAGATAGGTGAGAACATGATTAAAATAGATAGAATTATATCAGTTAAAAGTTAGAAGAAGAATCATTGCACTTTATTATTCTAAAAAAAAAGTGCTCCTATTTGTAAAGATGGGTTTCATTATTGACTCCTCTATCAACTGTTGATAACAACTTATATACTAATAGTATACCTTCAAGTGGAATTTTGGTGACATTTAACAAACTTTCTATTATATGTAACAAAAACCATTAAGATACCACTTGACATGTTTTCATCAAATAAAACATCACAAAGAGTCAAATGTTGAGCCAATGGAGATACCTTTTCAAGTGCAAACTATGATAGGCTCTTCTTATATGTTCCTCTCTAAGTGATTTGGACTTAAATGTTAGCCTGTTGTAATTTTGTTCCCTTAATTATATTTGTGTTTGTATTTGCATTCATGATATGTAGCTTTTAATTTATTTTTTACTTTTTTGTTAGAAATCTATTATTACTGTTAAATGATAATTAATTAAGTCATCAAGATACCTCAATGCATATATTGGTTGAGGTGATAACCAGGGGATCTTATGAAACACCATCTTATTATTCTAGAATGAAATGTATTGCTTTATTTGCAAAGTTTTAGGATTCATTGCTTTATATACATGTGGAATCTATAGAAAATATGATTTTTAATTTTAATTTTTAGTGGTTGAAACTTTTTTTGATTGAGTTGTATGTCTCTTTGTTTAGAGGAACATATTCCATTGATCGAAGTAGTAAATGAGAATGAAAATAATCAAGATACTATAGAGGTAGCAATTTCTATGGTTGAATTAACTTTTTAATATTCTTTTGCTTTCTCTGCATTGATGACATTGTTGGATATCAAGATCGACATTTAAAATATATACATAGTAAAAATAGAATATATTTACAATTTTTTAATATAAAATAGAACATATAAACTGATAGTTGAGAATGAGTGGAAGGGTGATAGGTTATTTATATGTAGATCAAAGTGTATATTTGATACGATGTATATCTTGATAAGTTGCACATATTGATAGGTTTCACATGACCTTTTACTATTTTATATTTGAGTTGGATAGATATTCCAAAGGAGATTTCCCAAATACCATTAAACCTTCAATATTCATTATTTCCTAGTTAAAATTTCAGGGTCTACCAAGTATTGTCTTTCTCATGATGATAGAAAGAGTGATGAAAGGTACAGTTGTTGGTTACAATTACCAAAAAATAATTAGAAATATAAAAAATATGTGAAAAATGTGTTTAATACAAAAAATGTGAAAGGAAGAAGACTTGCGTTGAAATTAGTTGTTTTGAACATTCAAGCCTTGGAGATTATTTGTAGAATAATTGATCCATTTTTTTATTTTAGTTTCAAACCCAAATCTTAGTGTCTACATTTCTCACCGAAAGGTATCTTGACTTCATAAATTAACATTTTTTTTCTATTTTGTCCCTCCTCTAATACTTTAATGAGATTTAGTTTATTATGTGTTATTTTCATCAATTAACCTCAATACCTCATCATTATTTATGGATTGTTTTCTTCTAATCTATTTTTTGATTTGTATTCTAATATTTATTATTTATTCTTTATTCTTTGTTATTTTGCAAATTATTAGGAAAATTCATTAATGCACTACAAATGTTTTGAGTATCTAAGAGTAGAAATAAATAGATAGAGTAATATCAAGCTACTAACTACAATCATTTATGAAATGACCATTGTTGCATGGAATTTTTTGGATGGGATATGAGGGGATGTTAGTTGGTGGTGCAAATATAATATATATAGTTACAACTTACTAACATATTTGCAAAGTAGTAGATAAATTAATAATGGACTATGATCTTTTTGAGTATCCAATACTAGAAATAAATAGATAGAATAATATCAAGTTGATGCCTACAACTATTTATGAAATTTCTATATATATAGGACATATTTAATGAGGATTTAGTTTTGGAGAAAACATAGGGATAACATAATGAAAATGTTAGAAATTAGTGCATTTGTTACAATGTGTCATTTGTAATTTGTAGCAAGTTTTAGAGGAACTTTGAGGCATCTCAATACATCATAGATAAATATTTCATTTGTATTTTTGCAGATTCAATTGGTTAGTTATGGTGTTTGAACTAGTTTTGACCACTTAATTGCTCGTCAATAAGCACAATTAAACAAGAGTATGGTTTGTTCTTGCATTGTCATAAGCAATAGAAAGGTGTTCAAATTTGTAGATTTACCATAAGCATTGCTTCATTGGCCTTGGCCACAAGGTAGAGGGGTGTAGGAAATCAAAATGTGAGAGGACTATCTCTAACATAAGGTTATAGTAAGTACTCACCTAGTTGTTATATGATAGGCGATATTAAGGTATATAAAGAATGGCCAATGGCACTAAAAAATAGTACAATGCTGAAAATGTACACATTGAGAGTGCCTACTGCATGTCCAGTACAATAATACGAAGTTCAAGAAGAACAAGAGCACATCATAGTGACAAAAATTAAAGAATAAAAAACATTAAGTAGCTGACACAATGTTTGTACATTGAAAGCTGTGTCAAGCAATTAATTTCTTGATGTTTGAATTCAAGATAAAATTGATTATGGTTATTAATTAAGGGATTTTTGTCCTATAAAATCTTTTTCTTGATATAGGTATTATGACATGACATTTACATTATTCCTTCATTCTCAATTGCAAATTTCACTCTTTAATACCTTGGTGTGTAGCTTGAGGAATTGGTACATATTTGTGAATACAAGGAGGCATTAAAGATAATGTCATGAAATTCACATCTTTGGTCAAAAATAGACATAATTTGTTGGAAAAAAGTACCAATTAGTCAAATATAGTTTAAGGTAGTCCCTCAACACTATGCATCTTACGATTTTATGCCTAGACTAGCTACAATTATTTTGAAAATCTGGTAATCCCCTTCAAGGATCTATGTTAATCCTCCCAACCTTCCCTACTCTCCCATAGACACTTCAATCCATGCCCACAGTAATGCGGGAAAAATCCCACATTACCATAGGCATGGCTTGAAGTGTTTGTGGGAGAGAAGGGAAGGGTTTCTCCTCACCACTCCAAGGAGCAGAGACTAACACCACACAAAACAAAATCCTAACACTAAAGTAAACCTATAGCTATAGGTTTCAAGTCATTCAAACATAACAAAAAGTTTCAATGGAAGCAAATGCAATTATTTCCAAAGTGGAAGGCTCCAATGTGGCTAGCCTCTATAGAGAGCTAAGAACCTTTCTTGAGCCTCTTAGTGGGATGTTAAGATTTGAAGGAAAAGACAATGCAGCTAATTCCACGATGCAAATTCATACATATTTTTGAATAAAAGGAGGCACCAAAGAGAATTTCATGAAATACACATGTATCTTTTGGTCAAACTGACATAAGTTGTTGGCAGCAAGTACTGATTAGTCAAATATAGTTTAATGTAGTTCCTCGACACTATGCATATTAAGATTTTATGGCTAGACTAGTAGCAATACTTTTGAAAATTTGGAGAGGTCTGTCCATTGGAAGTGCGCATCCTAACATTTTTTTAAGAACTTATTAGTTAATGATGTATATTTTGCAAAGGTGAGATTGATCATTATCAACATTGGGATGAATTATAAAGAAAAATCATATAGAATTAGTCTCTTTTTCCTACTAAATAAATATGTGTTAATCCCCTTCAAGGATCTAGTGCACATGAAATAGAAATAAAATATAGAAGTATATTTTAGAAGTCAAATATTAGCATATGGCTCTCTTTAGGAAGATTAGTGGCAAAAAGATCCACATCTCCCCATTGATACAAGATCTTCAGTCATAAGGTATCAGACAGTCCAGTCCATGATTCAATGTCAATAACATACTAATAAAATCCAAAGCTATTTTTTACTTTTAATAAAAATTGTCATTAGAATTGGGCCATATGTACTTGGAGTATCCCCTCAATAGGATTTTATTAGTCTAGCCATAAAAAAAATCCCTTAGATTTTCATGTATGTCTAGCATGGAACTTGTAACTACAACATATGACAAAAAAATCCCTACTATTATGCTTTGATGGATCTCCCTTCGGATATCTAATGTGGTGCACATTATTATAGTGAAAGCTTATTTTTTAGATTGTTTCATTTAGCATCACCAATATTCTCCACAAGAAAATTTTCCCTATTTAAAATGATGGAAATGGTTCACATCTCTCAAAACAATTTCTCTTGCAACAATCTTGGAGATGAATTTAGATGCAGTGTGAAACTCAAAACATACTCGAAGGTTCTTAACAACTCTAATAGTTGTACTAGGGGCCATGTTTAACAAACCAAATGCAATTGCTAACTTTTCACTATGGTGTTAGATAAATGATTCTTTATTCTTTTATTCCATAGCATTAAATAAAAGTCTTGAATCTGGAAATACCCTAATGCTTTCATTTGTCGAGCCAATTTCTCCAATTTTGCATAGCTCTCCCATGTTTTTGGATGTGATCAGTCTCCTACAATTTTTTAATTGATTTATCTTTCTGCTATGTTTGGACTTACTTTTGTAAACTTGCAATATACAATGCACTTTTATTCTTTATGAATTGAGACTAACAGAAACCTTTTTGGTTGTATTGAGGCACAACTACATTCATGGTAGAAAAGGCAGACCCTATTGCTCATATCAGATGGAACATTGCATATAAAGGAGGAAATATTCTAGCTGGGTTATTGTTGACTGCATTGAAGGAGAGAGCTTCATATATGGGACACAATCAACACTCTCCTCGGATTCTACATGTTACAACTTTCTCTAGGAATATTTCTCATGCTGTAGAAGTTTTAAGAGATGAAAGGGGCATGTTCTCACATTGAAGGGCTCCAAGCATGTGTTTCTATAATTGCATAAGATTTTTGGAGAAGTTTATTTCTTGTTATCATTTCTGTGTAATATTGTAACTCAGATTTTCAGTCTTGTGACTGAAAATAAAAATTGTAATACTCTATTTCTAAGTTGTAACTAGAACACCTTTCTTTTATTAATAAAGTTCACTAATTTTTCCTTCTCAATGGTTGTCTTATTATGTTTAATTGATGATTGATGTGTATTTCTATCTTTTATGTTTAAATCCTTAAATATCAGTCAATTAAAATGACTAAATATACTACTAATTGATGTCAATTAATAATTAAATTGATTAAATATACTACTAATTGATAGAAATCAATGAAAAGTGAATAAATATGACTAAATATTTGACCTCTGAAATAAAAATGACTAAATATACTACCAATTGATAGAAATCAGTGAATAGTGAATAAATACGATAAAATATATGACTTGTGAAATAAAAATGCCTAAATATACTAACAAATTGATCAAAATTATGATTAAAATAAATGACTAAATACACTACCAATGGATAGAAATCAATGAATAAAAATGACTAAATAAGTGACCAGATTATAGCAATCAATGACTAAATATATAAACAACAAAAATGACTAAATAAGTGACCAAATTATAGAAATCAATGACTTAATCAACAACTAAATATACTACCAAATCAATCAATCAAAACAAACAATAAATGACTAAAAATGGTTTACTCACCAATTTGGTCACGTTATAAATGACTGGCAGTAAACTACTAATGGTCACGTGACCAAGTTCAGTCATTTATTAGTATTTTTTAGTAGTTTCTTTAGTCGTATATATATTGTTGTTTCTATACTAGTGGTTTTGTATCACTATATTAGCATCAATTCCCACCATATCCAAATAAGTCCAAGCAAAATTTTTGGGAAAGTCATGAAATAAAGTTGCATGGTCTTCTTGTTCATATTTGTCAAGGAAATTTACTATTTTAATCACTTTCTCTTTGTTGTTAAAATCCATCGATATGTCGAGTGTATCCCCCAAAGTAAGTACACTTTATTTCAAAAATTTAAGGTTGCATTCTTTGTTGTCTTTATCAATCACTTTACTTTCCTTTACTATATTTTATTTCTTAGCACTAATCATAGCACATATAACTCATTTATTTTTAGGAGTAAATGGCTTATCATAAACTCCTAACATTTCTTTCAATCCTTCATCATTTTCAAATTATTCTAGTGATGCTTCACAAGTTGTATCAATCAATTTGGGATGCTTCAAGGTGAGATTTTTTTTAGGATTACACATGATGGTGTTTATGTTTAATGAGGGTCTTTTAGCTGCTTGTGTTATCTTAGAAGGACAATACCCCAAACCACTTTTTGCTTCTTGTGTGTTAGGTTCTATAGGAACATGAATGCTTTGATCTTTCCTTCCACATCCTTTTCCACTATAGCCAAGTTTTTTCATAAGTTCATAACCCCTTCCATAAAGGTTTTCCATCTCTTTTGGGTTTGGTGGTTGTTGATAGTCTATCTCATCAAAAAAAATTGTATATTTTCTGACTTCTTCTAAAGTAGATGAGGTTGATGCTTGTGTTTTTTTCTTCCAAATTTTGCATTGACATTACCATTTGTTTCTTTTATTTTTCAGTTTCTTTTGTTATAATCTTGTATTCTCCCATAAATTATGGTGTGAAGTCTAAAGAACCCAAATCATCTTCTAATAACTTTGTCACATTTTCTATCTCTTGTTTCTCTTCTTTCATAAGTTCTATGTTTGAATTTGGAATTAATGAGTTTAGAGGATTTATATTTTTTTTTTCAACTTGTAAGCAAATTTTAGGCTTCGGGTCTATTTCAACTTAGTACACTTTATTGTTATAGACATATTTCATGATACGATGAAGATTCAAAAGCACTGCATGCATCTCATGAATCCAAGGTCTTCCTAAAAAAAGATTGTATGAAAGGTCATGAGGTATAACATGAATAGGGGTTTGTAAGGTAGCCTTTCCAGCTATAATAGGAAAATTAATCACATCAAGTGGTTTCTTTCCTATGTTATCAAATTCTTGAATCGATAAGGAAGCAGGTTCAATTCTTTATTTACCCATGCCAAGTCTATCTAAAAGGTTCACACTACACACATTAAGAGTGGAACCATTATCAACGAGGGTGATTTTTATTCCTATCCTATTGAATCTAGTTATTATCATGAAGGCATCATTTTTTACTCTCATCTCCAAGGGAGGTAGCTCATGTCGATGAAAATTAATCTCTAAATTAACTACATTCATTCCTTGAATTAGAGCTACAACATCACTTGAATTTGTATTAGAGGGAATCAAAACTTGTTGCAAGGCTGTTTGAAGCATAGTATGATAGTTAGGTGAATTTTGAATTATGTCCCATAGGGTATCTTTTTCAAAGTATTCTTAAGGTTTTCAACATGTAGTGTAGTAAAATACATACCCTTGCATTTTCACACTTGTTTGGGATGGCCTTGCTTTGTTTATACTTCTTTATGGCTTAATTGGTCCTATTTTGCATTTACAAGCCTTGTGAATTACATTTTTTTCTAGCTAATCCCAACATTCTCCAATGCATAAATGATAATTTAATGTTTCTATTTGTGTGTCCCTTATTTTTGTACTGGGACTAAAACACCACCTAGGGCATCTTTGTCCTCCATGGGTCTTGGGACCTTGATTTTGAAACCACCTAAAAAGGTCCCTTTTTGGAGTTTATGCCCTGAGATTTGAGCCTTAGGACTAAGACACCACCTAGGGCATCTTAGTCCTCCTTGGCTTATTTTTCAAGATTCAATTTCAAATCTTAGTAGGATTTAGCCTCCTTTATTTAATGAATTCATATGTTAGCTTGGTGTGATGCAATTTCGGGATATTAAGCATGGATAGGTATAAATACAAGGTTCCTTCTCTCATTTTCTCCTAACAAGCAATCTAAGCATCCAAGTATTCAAGTGTTTGAGCATTCAAGAAAAATTCTATTAAGCATTTGAAGCCATTATCAAGATTCAACTATCATATCAAAGGAGATTCTTGCATCATGTGATTTTTTGTGCTAACATGTGTGATGTAGGGTTTTGATTCAAGAAAACAATTCAAGCAAGATCTATTGAAGCATTCCATTGATTCAAGATCTAAATTCCAATTATAAATTTCACACAAGGTTGCAAAATTTACAACAAGGATTTGGTGAGTTGTAACATTGCATGTTTTTCATTCATCATTTACATCCTTTATTCTATTTCATTTCAAGGTTTAATTACCAACAAGGGGTTTGACCAAGGAAAACCCCCATTCACTAACATTCAACAATTTTTCCTTCTCTTGTATGCTTTTCATTATAGATTTAGGTCGAAGAATTGAAGATCATTTGGAGTGCAAGATTGCAAAGTTGTAAAGTTGCATGAAATTTTTTTCATCTTCACAGAAACTCACCTACATGTCAAATCCAAAAGTTTTAGAACCTAAGATCTGAGAGGAAGAAAGTGCAGACCTTGGAGCTCAAGATCACATTCAGAGTTTTTAGAAATCCAAAATGGGACTAATACACCACCTAGGGTGTCTTAGTCCTCCTATGTGTATTTTTCAGAGATTCTTTGAGATTCGATTCTGACATCCAAAGACTCCACATTTTCCCTAAAAAACAACAGTAGGAATAAGACAACAACAAGGGTGTCTTAGTCCTCCATAACACTTTTTGACAAAAAAATTGCATTTCCAAAATCCTCATTGCATATCTAGACTTCCCAAGTACATACCCCCTAACCTTTTTGTGGTTTAATGTTGTCATTTTATCTCCTTATTTGGCTTGCATTGCTTGATTTTGTGAGTTGAATGTTTCTTTTTTCTTTCAGAATCATTTACTTGGTGGTGAACCCCTTAAAGATCTAAAAGAACACATCCACCCCTTTTCCTAAGTCCTCCTAATTGAGAATTGACCCACCTTGTGAGGTTTCTAGTCAATCCAATTAGGAGTCCTAGGACATCCTCAAATGATTAGTTGGTGAAAGAGTGACGTTCTATATGCGTATTTCCACCATTAATCATTTTGGTGAACTCGACTTTGAACATTCTTTTTTTGATTTGGAGTCCATAAATTCCTAGATCTAGATTGCATTCATTCTTGCATTTCATCTTGCATTAGTGAAAGTGCATATAGGTTTCATTTTTTTTACTTTCTTGCATCATTTCATTTCATTGAAAAACTATAAATTTCATTGCTCATCCTCTTAATTGCATTTAGAAACATTCTTATTGCATTCCAAATTGAATAAAAATGCATTCACTTTTGCATCCAATTGCTTGTCCTTAGTTACTTTTTCTTGCATTCATTTGCACATTTTTTTGTTTCCCAATATTAGGTTCCTAGGGAGGAGATCTAGGAACACTATAAACAACTGAGAATTTTCCTTTTTCTGTTAAAAACCTCCCTTGGGATAAAAACGCCCTTATTGGAATCTTAGACCCTCTCTAGTTTTTACCTCAGAATCTTGTTTGAGTTGATTTCATTCTATTCCAATTTTTGGAACCTTGAAATTTCTTTAGTTGGACCAAGACACCCTTACTAGTGTCTTAGTCCTTGTTGAGTTTGAAACTGTGGTTTCTAGGGTTCTAAATTTTCTTTTTTGCATTTTTGTTTGTTGTCATTGGTTATCTATTTTAGTGGTGTTGGAACTATTAAAATTTGATGATTTTGTGCATACCTTTCATCCCCCCTGAGTCTCCATGTGAGGTTTACCTTTTCCACATTTCCCCATTTTCAAGATGCTTTACCCACATTCTGCCCATATTGCCCCATAGAATCCATCAAGTTGTGAATTTTCCATCTTACTGGACCTATCGGCATAGGTTTGCTCTGGTCTCCCCGACCCGTGTTTCATTTTCTACTTGCATGAGTCTATGTTGCCTATCGGCAGGACTCATCCGATGTCATGACGATCATAGGTCTTCTTCATTCTTCATTCGGCATGACTTTCACACTGTTTCGGCGACAGGATGATACACATATCGGCAAAGGCTTTTGTTCTCGATGAAATGTCATAATGATATCTTCTTGTCTTGATAACCTGTGTTTGGAGGATTCTTATTGGCAAGAGAGGTGGTCTTCGGTGAGAGTTTTAACGAAATCAAGGTGTTTCACCAACATAGAAAATTGGGATAAGTCTCTGCAAATAAAGTGGATGAATGGATTCATCGGTGTGAGTTTGAGCTATTGGGATGAGGTCTCGGCAAGAGACCTTTGGTCTTGCCGATAATATACAGAGGGTGCCTTTGTCAGTGTAAGATGGGGGTTGTCTTGGTGAGCACGAACGATCTTGGGTCACTTTCAGTAAAGCAAAGAGCTCTCTACGTGAGGTCTCCCCAATTGTTGGATGTTATAGTGACATTCATGATGAGCACTCATCGGTGGGAGATACATAATATCATAGCGACTCAAGGATGGTTGGGAGCTTTTGGTGGAACACGTGGTGTTCTATTTGATGTTTCCTCGACTGTTGCAAGTCACAACGACACGAAAGAAATGGGGGGAGCCTTCGATGAAACATTGTGTATTCTATGTGAGATCTCCTTCACGGATGGAAGCTATAGCAACATACTTGGGACAGATAGACTTGTCGGTGATAAATGATTTGTATCACGGCGACTTAGAATGCATTAAGGCTTTTGGTATAACTCTATAATCTACATGAGGTCTCTCTGACATTATAAGGTCATGGCGACTGTGAATAAAACAAAAATGCATCTCGGTGTAAGGATACTTCTTGACTTCGACATGGGGAATAGTTGGTCATGGTGAATGTGAGCATAGTGAACACGGGCACGAGTGATTGATGATATAGTTGCCTTTGGCATACCTGCATTGATATATCGCTGACTGTCTCACTGGTGAATGATAGAAATGCAAATCTTGTGGCCGACATGTAATTGCTAAATTAACCATTGCAGGCCGACATTGTTTGAGCCCGAATTTTGTGCTAGGCCGACATGGATTTTCATTATGATTTATTTTCTAATGCTACTGTATATATATACACCCCAATTGTAATTGAAGAGGAGGAGATTTTAGATGAAATTTTAGGATAGATAGATACAGTAGATTAGTAATGGTCACAATAGAATAAATTTCTCATTCTAGAGACTATGTGCATGTTTTAAAATGGCGAATTCAATGGGAATCAGCCGGTGTGGCAGGTTATTTTTGGTATCAATTGTCTGTTGAGTTTATTGAAAAGTATTGTTGAAGCTGTCTCCAATTTGATTCTTTTTGGTTGTTTAAATTGGCATAACAAGTTTATGTTCAGTTTGTCAATGCACATTTGTTGTATTTGTGTGATTAATTAATTGGTTCTCTCAAGTAGAGATTAAATCCTTTTTGTTGATCACAGTAATCAGGGAGATTCATCTAGATTATTAAAGTAGAGCTTAGTAGTCATAATCCTACATCGTTTATACAAGTTATGAACAAATCATATGCCTGCAATTTGATTTTCTGCCAGAACAAGTTGCCCACTTCTGTTTCATTTGACTCCGCATACCCAATAAGGCACTGGTCTCTGCAATTTCATTATTTGAATTCATTCAGTCTCTTTATATCAGTTAATTAAGCATTTTAGGATTTAGATCAAAAGATTTCTATCAAGTTTGATATCATTTTGTTCACTGTCATCTGCGATTATGGACAAAGCATTTCAGAAGGATAATCATAAGATAATTTTTCTCAATTCAAAAGGTACTCCTGCCTAGGTTTAGCAGCACCTAAAGAGTAGAAGGTTGAGTTTTATCAACCTTGTTTGTTGCCCTAAAGCGTATCAAGAGATTGGCAACCCCTTGAGGCATTCAACCTGCATTTTTGAGAGCTAACAAATTGGCGACTCCGCTGGGGAATACATCAAAAAATTCAGTTGAAGACCATCAAATAGAGTTAGTGTAGAAAAGTTGTAATTTTAGAAGTCTTAGAAAGAGTGATTCCGCTGGGGAAAAGATCACAAATAATGATTTTCCTACTTTTGGAAAAGTAGGTGGCGACTCTGAAAGAATTTTTGGAGCTGTTCAAACATGAATGGAGGAGGATCTTCATTTAGGGGAGGTCATGTTGGAGCTCCTCATGGTCAAAAGTATGTGTCATATCATCATACACAATACTATGATCTAATGTACCAGCATCAGTACCCACCTAACGCCCCCCCTCATCAATACACAACAATGATCAGACAATTTGATTTGTCAGGGATTCAATTATCCCCTTTTCCAATGGATGGCAGTTGGAGAGCTCTTGTTCCAAAGTTTACAGGGAGTGATGCAATCACTATTGAAGAGCATTTAAGAAGTTTCAATGCTTTCATCCAGGATTTGGGTGTGCCATATGAAGATTTACACATGAGGCTATTCATGATATCACTTATTGAAGATGCTAGGGATTGGTTCAATAGATTGCCAGCAGTCTCTATTGATTCTCTCCAAGGATTTCATGATCAATTCCTCGAGCAATTTGGGAATCTAAGTGCACCAGATGCTGCTCTTCATGAATTAATACACATTCAGAAAGATCAAAGTGATACAGTCTATGATTTTAATCATAGATTCAATAAGTTGTAGAATAAAATACCTCCTGGATCAAAGTTGCCAGATTCTGTAGCACTAAGTATTTATTTGAATGCTTTTGATCCTAAGGCAGGGTATGAATTGAGAAATAAATTCCCAAGAGACTTAGCTGAAGCTCAGAAGATGGCACAGGCAATTGAAAACAATAGGAGGGTTGCATGGATAATGGATAAAAGAGACAATCCTAAGGTTCATCAACAAAGTAGCAATTATCAGTACCGACAGGAAAATACTTACAGAAACGAAAGGCCGAGGTTGCATGACATGCCTTATAATACAGACTGGAAGGATGAGAAACCTATAACAGCTAGGCCTAGAAAAAAAGAAGCTCCTGATCCATTGACAAAGAGGGGAACCTATATGGTAAGTAACAATTATTTTTGTGGAGTTTTTAATATGCCACATTCCCTAGATTACTGTGTTGTAGTCCAAAGAATGCAAGAAGAGGGAATGTTGATGGGAAACAATAGAGAAGATCACACAGTATATTTTACTTCAAATACTTTTCACCATGTTGTGGAGAGGTATTCATATTCAAAGGATGAAGGTTATCAGCATGGTGTTTCAAATCAGAAATACAATGTTCATATGCCTGAACAACAGGTCCTTTCTGACTCTGAAGAAGATTATACAGAGCCACATTCTATTGAGGTACCTGCTCAATACATCATGAAGAGACTTACTGAAGAAGAGATAGAGAGAATAATTGTTGCTGATCAGAAGAAGAGAACAAAGGAGAGACATCAAAGCAAAAGAAAAGTATTGAGGCAAAAGGCTCCTCTTTTAACTTCATACGGGCGCTATCCCAAGAAATAAGGTATGAGAACACTATCAATGTTGAATCCAATTGTTGTATTTTTGATGAGTATAGAGAAGTTGATCAGATGATGCATCCAATAGAAGATAAGACATGTGCAAATCAAGATGATTCATGTGATAGCTTGCATGAGGAAGATGAAGGTACAAGAGATTTCTCTTGCATCATAGATTATGACAGGGAAAGCAGTGCATGTTGTGAAGAATCCAGTGAATATTCTAATTCTGATGAACCAGAGGATTTTGATCTGCAATCAAGGGATTCTTCTACCTCTTATGATGATACAGTTGATGATGATGAGGTTTGTACATTTGAAAGTGATTTCCAAACTTTTTCAAACCCATTGTATGACAAAGAGTTAAATGAAGATCAGATGATATTTTGTGTAGGTATCCCCATGAATGAACTTTAGGAATTTTCAAAACCCACTTTATGAAAGAGAGGAGATAATTTCAGACAAGAAAAATGATGGAATAAATGACTATGTTGATAATTTTTCTGATTTCCCATTCTCTGATGGTCTTGGATTTCTTCTTGATGATGACAAAGGTGAAGAGTATAACTATAGTGATGAAAATGTTGAGACTTGTTCACTTGTCAGTGAACAGATTTTAGATTTGTTAATTTCTAAATACCAGGGATGTGCTCATGAAGGTGATCTTGAAGTTTTGTGTCCACCTTACAATTGTTTTGATAGTGAAAGATCTTTGTCTAAAGATTTTTATGACTCCCAGTGCATTTCTTGGAGTGATAGTGAAACTTTTGGTGTTGATCAAAAGTCTGTGTTCATTCAAAATGAGGTATGTGATTCTGAAATTTCTAACTCATGTGGAAAAGAAATTTGTTTGCATACCAAGGATGATAGAAGTCCAAATTTTATTGGTTCACATATGCATGATATTGAAAACATGAGTCATGATCCAGTGTTGTATCTAAATGGTAGTATCAAAGAAGTGCAAATGGTTTCAGATATTTTTGTTTTAGACAACAATGATATGGTAGAGTTTTTTGTCTTTCAAGAGAAGCACTTTGATTGTGAATTTTTAATACAGCTGGGAGAGTGTTTCATAATAAATAATAGTGAGAGAGATAATACAAAATTTTGCATTAAATATGTATGCATTTTGCATACTGGTAGAGATTTATCTGATAATGAAGAATATAAATTACAGAATGGTGTATGGATTTTGGGCCAAGCTGAGTATAGTGATTCTCTAAAAACTTTTAGTGACAAGAAAGATTACATCTATGTCTTCAAGATAAATTTGATGAACTCAAAACAAAACCAGGTATTTGACAGGGGAAAGTATGATTTGAGTTTCAAATTGTAACAGCTCAAGACAGGAGAAGTTAACACACTCAGGATTGAGGGTTGCCAGTGCATGGACAACTCTTGTTCTTTTTAAAATTCTTTTCCATGCATAGTAGTTTAGGATAGTGGTTCACCTTCATTTTGCATCTATTTCACCTCCATTTTGCATTCATTTTGTATTCATTCCATCATGCTTCTGGTCCATTTCCATTCTACTCATTTTGTGTTTGGTCTGGTCTGCTCACCCAAAGATTTTGGATCCTTGCAATGATCTCACTATCATTCATCCCCAAACAGAGCCACTGTTGGAACTATTAAATTTGATGATTTTGTGCATACCTTTCATCCCCCCTGAGTCTCCATGTGAGGTTTACCTTTGCCACATTTCCCCATTTTCAAGATGCTTTACCCACATTCTGCCCATATTGCCCCATAGAATCCATCGGGTTGTGCATTTTCCATCTTACTGGACCTATCGACATAGGTTTGTTCTGGTCTCCCCGACCCGTGTTTCATTTTCTACTTGCATGAGTCTATGCTGCCTATCGGCAAGACTAATGCGATGTCATGGCGATCATAGGTCTTCTTCATTCTTCATTCGGCATGACTTTCACACTATTTTGGCGATAGGATGATACACATATCGGCAAAGGCTTTTGTTCTCGATGAAATTTCATAACGATATCTTCTTGTCTTATCAGTAGGAGAGGTGGTCTTCAGTGAGAGTTTCAATGAAATCAAGGTGTTTCACCAATAGAGAAAATTGGGATAAGTCTCAATGAATAAAGTGGATGAATGGATTCATCGGTGTGAGTTTGAGCTATTGGGATGAGGTCTCGATGAGAGACCTTTGGTCTTGCTGATAATATACAGAGGGTGCCTTTTTCGGTGTAAGATGGGGGTTGTCTTGGCAAGCACGAACGATCTTGGGTGACTTTCGGTAAAGCAAAGAGCTCTCTACATGAGGTCTCCCCAATTGTTGGATGTTATAGAGACATTCATGATGAGCACTCATCGGTGGGAGATACATAATATCATAGCGACTCAAGGATGGTTGGGAACTTTTGGTGGAACACGGGGTGTTCTATTTGATGTCTCTCCGACTGTTGCAAGTCACAGCAACACAAAAGAAATGGGGGGAGCCTTCGGTGAAACATTGTGTAGTCTATGTGAGGTCTCCTCAATGGATGGAAGCTATAGCGACATACTTGGGACAGATAGACTTGTCGGTGAGAAATGATTTGTGTCACGGCGACTCAGAATGCATTAAGGCTTTTGGTATAACTCTATAACCTACTTGAGGTCTCTCCGACATTATAAGGTCATAGTGACTATGAATAAAACAAAAATACATCTCGGTGTAAGGATACTTCTTGACTTCGACATGGTGAACAGTTGGTCATGGTGAATGCAAGCATAGTGAACATGGGTAGGAGCGATTGATGATATAGTTTCCTTCGGCATACCTACAGGGATATATCATTGACTGTCTCACTAGTGAATGACAAAAATGCAAATCTTGTGGCTAACATGTAATTGCTAAATTAACCATTGCAGGCCGACATTGTTTGAGCCCGAATTTTGTACTAGGCCGACATGGATTTTCATTATGATTTATTTTCTAATGCTGGTGTATATATATACACCCCGATTGTAATTGAAGAAGAGGATATTTTAGATGAGATTTTAGGATAGAGAGATATAGTATATTAGGAATGGGCACAATAGAATAAAGTTCTCATTCTAGAGACTATGTGCATGTTTTAAAATGGCGAATTCAATGGGAATTAGCTAGTGTGGTAGGTTATTTTTGGTATCAATTGTCTATTGAGTTTATTGAAAAGTATTGCTGGAGTTGTCTCCAATTTGATTCTTTCTGGTTGTTTAAATTGGCATAACAAGTTTATGTTTAGTTTGTCAACACACATTTGTTGTATTTGTATGATTAATTAACTAGTTCTCTCAAGTAGAGATTAAATCCTTTTTGTTGATCATAGTAATCAGGGAGATTCATCTAGATTATTAAAGTAGAGCTTAGTAGTCATAATCCTACATCGTTTATACAAGTTATGAACAGATCATATGCCTGCAATTTGATTTTCTACTAGAACAAGTTGCCCACTTTTGTTTCATTTGACTCCACATACCCAATAAGGCACTGGTCTCTGCAATTTCATTATTTGAATTCATTCAGTTTCTTTATATCAGTTAATTAAGCATTTTCGGATTTAGATCAAAAGATTGCTATGAAGTTTGATTTCATTTTGTTCACTATCATCTACCATTGTGGACAAAGCATTTCAAAAGGATAATCATAAGATAATTTTGCTCAATTCAAAAGGTACACCCGCTTGGGTTTAGCAGCACCTAAAGAGTATAAGGTTGAGTTCTATCGACCTTGTATGTTGCCCTAAAGCATATCAAGAGATTGGAAACCCCTTGAGGCATTCAGCCTACATTTTTGAGAGCTAGCAAGTGGGTTGACTTTTTGTTTCATGCATTTCTTAATTCCAAATTTTTATTTACAACATTCCATTTTCAGATCATTGTATACTGTAATCAACAATTTCCCTTGTTTCAAGTTTGAAAATTTCATTTCACTTTAAGTCATTGCATTGCACTTACTCTACTTTTCCATGATAGCATGTTTTCTTTCATGAGATGGATTTGATGTGGTTACAAATGGATTGCATAAATACAACATCCCCTCTAATGAGTTCAAACTAGATTACAACAATGAGGTCATTAAGAAACATGTTAGTCATCCTTCTACTATCTTTCATAATTATAAGAACATACTAGCGCAAGAAGATCAAACCATTGACACAATCCGTAACATTACATTGGCCATTAGTGAGTATGGTAGTGTATAAAATCATAACAATCATACTTGTTCTTCTCTCGATACCTCTCCTCTTAGTGATAGAGGTATCTTGGTGAAAGAAGATACAAGCATCGAGAGTCTTCATTGTCCCTCTCCTCACCCCGCTTTGGTAGATATTAGGAAACAAGAAGATGAGGTCATAAAAACATTTATGAACATCACCTTACCTAGTCTCCATTCATCCCTTGCTTGTGAGAAGGTTTTATCAAAAGAGGACGATATCGCAAATAGCCATGACAATCAAAATTATCCTTCTCCTAATAGATGTCCTCGATATAAAGAGGATAGGTTGGTATTAGAAGATGCACCTATTGAGAGTCATGAGAATATTATCCCTCCCTTCCCAAATACTCCCACCATTTGGAAAGACCTATTTGGTAAGCTTGAAAATCATAGTTTTCTTTCTCTTGATGCCTTCCCTAATTTTGATGCAGGTACTTTACAAAATCTAACCATGGAATGTGATGAACATCGTACAAGATCTCCTACTAGGGTTGATAGTATGGCACAAGAGAATGAGACCTTAAAGAAAAGGATAATAAAATAGAGCCTTCTCCTAATAAACAAGAAAATTCAACCATTGATAACTCCCTTACTTGTGATGAGTTCATTTTTGAAGAACCAACCTTTGAAGGTCATGAACATTTTGGTTTGTAGTTCCCCTAAAAACTCTCCTACTAGGTACAATATCATGGTGCAAGAAAATGAGAACATTTACAATACTAATTCCTTAGATGAAGATGATGAAGTAACATTAAACTCCTTTTCACTAAGAGATCATGAAAATAATGATAAGTCTTATGAGGCTATGCACATTATATATCCCTTGGAATACTCTCTTGAGCCTAAAATTATCATTTCTACACCCTCTCACAAACCACAAGTTCAAAAAAAACCCATCCTTATCCTAGAACCACCTAAAAACATTGTTGTGTAGCAACAAAGTTACAATACCGTTGCTCACACATATAACACTAGGAACAATCTGCAACCAAGAAAAACACCTTCAACACCCCTCCCATTGCCTAATCCTATCCTACCCAATCCTATCTTAACAGGTCCTCCTCACAAAAAGGAGTATGATCTTGTTGAACAACTTAGGAATACTCCTACAAAGATATCCCTATGGGACATAATTCAGAATTCACCTACTTATCACACTATGCTTCAAAGTGCCTTAAAAAATATTCCTATCCCTTATAATATGCAACCAAATGACATAGCAACCATGATTCAAGGAATAAATGCTAACATTGTTTTCCACCAAAGTGAACTCCCTGCTTTGGATGTGCAAAAATAATATGATGCTTTCATGATCATAGCTTAATACAATACCATAGGGATAAAGAAAACCCTTGTTGACAATGGCTCAACCTTAAATGTGTGTAGTGAAAACCTTTTGGATAAACTTGGTGTCGATAAATTAAAAATTCAACCCGATTCTTTATCTATTAAGGGATTTGACAATGTCAAAAAACAAGCACTTGGTTTGATCAATTTTCCTATTACAGTTGGAAAGAATACCTTAAAAAACAATATTCAAGTTATGCCTCATGATCTTTCCTATAATCTTCTTCTGGGAAGGTCATGGATTCATGAGATGCATGTGGTGCCTTCTACCCTTCATCATAAAATGAAGTATGTATACAACAACAAAATGTACACATTGGACTCTGATAATGAGCCTTACAATTTTTAACAACTTGATAAAAACAAGGAAAATCCTTTGAAAACATTAACACCAACTACACAAGTGGAACCCATGCAATAGAAAGACAAAGAAAAACACATTGAAGAAGTCACAGAGTTATTAGACGATAATTTGGGTTCCTTAGATTTCAAACATACATTCATGGGACAATACAAGATCATAAACAAATATTTAGACAAGAGAAAATAAAAAAAAGTAATGTCAACAAAAGATTTGGAAGACCCTTTGAAAGCATCCACCTCAACCACTTTAGAATAAAAGACAACATACACAACAAACTTTGACAAAACTGACTGTCAACAACCACTGAATCCTAAAGAAATAAACAATCTTTATGGAAAAGGTTATGAACTTATGAAACAACTTGGATATAGTGGAAAAGGATGTGGTGCTAGATAACGAGGTATCTATGTCCCTATAGACCCTAACACACAAGAAATGACTCATGGTCTTGGTTATCATCCTTTGATAGAAATAAACAAGCCTTCACTTAATACCAACACTATCACAAAACATCCTTCTAAGCCAAATTTAAAAGTGGTGCATCCTGAATTGATAGACACTAGTGATCTTGATGATTATTGATGCAACACAAAAACAACTCACCCAATTCTAGACAAAACTCATATTACACAAACTTAGGAAAGAAATTTACTCCAATTTGACAAAGTCTTGGTATCCTACTAGGAAGGTGAAACGTCCAAATAACTGAATTGATATATTCAATAATTAAATACCCTTTATTCAATAATTAAATTCCTTCCAATGGTTTTGAGATCTATTGCCATTCCCATAATATTATCAAAAATCATAGTTGACAAAAGAATAAACTTATAACTATTTTCCAACAAACCATTCTGATCATGAAATCCAAATTGAGCCAGAAAATGAAAATAATAAATTCAAACCAATTTTTTTTTGTGATGTCGATTGCACTCTGAGATGCTCCTACATCATACTCCTGAGGAAGGAAATATTCAAGCTCCTCTTGAATGGAGGGTAGCAACATGAGATCCATGATTGAAATCTTTTGTTGGATGTCTTTAAATCTCTACACATTGTCTTCTTTGGAAGAGTTCCATGTTGCAATTGATCATACCTCGATTCTCACAAAGATTCCACTTTGTCTACTATAATCTGCCACAACTCACATTCTCTTCTTCTCCATAGTTTGTCGCTACAAAAAAATCTCACCACTATCCTCTACCCAACATGATTTTGGAAGATGCACCCTGACAATCTCTTCTACCCACTTCCTCTCAGTGGAAGAGATCTTCACACCTTCTACCCAGCCTCATCTTTATTGGAGGATAGTCAACATGATTACCATGGAACCAATGGCCTTTCAAGGCTTCTTCAATCTTCACTAATTCTTCACCCATGGTCCTGGTGTGAACCTCCTCTCGGTGCTCTATCTGCATGCTTAGAACTACCTGCTCTAATACTAATCTGATGTAGAGCAAAAATAACAACTCACCCAATTCCACACAAAACTCAGATTACACAAACTCAAGAAAACAATTTACTCCAATTTGACAATTACTTGTGTCAAATTTAATCGACTTACAATCACACACTTATATTACTCAGCGTGAAAATAAATAACTTTTATTCATTCTGATTTTGAATAAAATCTATATTTACACATTCCAAGGAAGCTTTACAACCCCTCTATTCCATCCATCTCTTCACCTTCCCTGCATGCTTTGATCCTCACTCTGATTAGCCTTTCATCCATAGACACCTCCAATCTCCATTCTATGTGTCATCCATTTATTTTAAACTTTCATGTGTTACAAGCTAAACAATCGACCCACCTTGGCCTTCCTTACTTCATTATGTTGTTACTTCCATGTTACATCATCTCACATTTCATTCCTACCATTAGCCTAGCATGAGACCATACACAAACCCATCTATTCACCACCTTCCTTCATCTGTGTTAACTTCTATCCACCTCTCATTCCACCAACCCTCTTGTTCATTGACTTATAAATTCATCACCGCATATATCTTCACAATTTTATTTTGAATGTATCATCCCTCTTCACAGTTCTCCATCCCATATGCAACTATTTATATCGCCTCCACCTCATAGAAAAAAATATATCGATCCACACTTTCCTCCACATTGTAAAATTTTCAAACAAATTAAAATAACAGACTTTTTCATGAACCTTCTCACCCATCGCATTCCATGTGATGCCTTCATGTGTTTCCTCCATTACTTGTGTCTTTATAAAATAGAGTCCTCTGACATTATACTATTGTGCCCCCATTCTTTGTCCAGTTCTCTCCTATTTCCTACTCACCAAGGCACAGGTATGGGAAGGTTTTCTTGCATGATCTTCTTCCAATGCCTTCCCTATCTCTTCCAACCATTGTGTGTTCTCTTTCATTACTCTTTGCCAATCTCTAAAAAAAGTCTTAGTATCCTACTAGGAAGGTGAAATGTCTAGATAAATGAATTGATATATTCAATAATTAAATACCCTTTATTCAATAATTAAATTCCTTCCAATTGTTTTGAGATCTCTATCCATTCCCATAATATTATTAAAAATCATATTTGACAAAAGAATAAACTTATAACTATTTTCCACCAAACCATTCTGATCATGAAATCCAAATTGAGCTAGAAAATGAAAATAAATAATTCAAACCAATTATTTTTTTGTGAGGTCAATTGCACTCTAGGATACTCCTGCGTTAGTTATCCTTTGCAATACATGAAACAAATAAAGAAACCTTCGCTTAATGTAAATTTCATCACGCAAAACACTAATGATTTGAATTTTTTAGATTTTACATCCTCCTATAAAGGAGAGAATAAAATATCGCAATGTAAAGAGTCTTGCATAGGTATGGCATCTTGTACTAAGCAAGAGATATCTTTGTCACATAGTAAAATAACATCTTCTATTGATCAAGAGAGAATATTGGCGAGACTAATACAAGATTATCTGATATCTCTCCCTCCAAGAACATGAAATAAATTTTATTTCAAGATTTCATTATGTGCATATCATAGAGTTCACGGTCATGCTACTAATCAGTGTAAGGCTTTGAGTAACAAAATTCAACATCTTAAGGACTATGGTTCTCTTCCTTGGGTTGAAGCACCTAGTTCCTCTAACGAAAACTTATTTTCATCCTATTCAGTTCATCCTTGTCTTGCACTAAGTGGGGTCAAGGGGTTAAGTAGCCTTGTCCTTGTATGTCACTTGTCATTGTCTCTCGTGGCTATTTGATCACCTTTCATGTACATATAAGAGGAAGCTTAGGATGTGGACGACATGCCTTAAGTTGACTTGCATGCGAAATACTTATTCATGATGTAGTTTGATTCAGAAACATATGACTTGGCATAGGGCTTTCCAAGTAAGCTCTTATGTATTGTTCTACTTTAAAGCAATTGCTCACAATAATGGTGTTAGAAACCACTTTAAAGTGGGGTCATACATCGACACTCATGCTTCATTGTGTGATTTTCTTTCTTACTGCAATGCATCCTTTTATTGGTGGTGTCATTGAGCTTGATTTCCTTCGAGAGTGTGATATTTATTTGACTTGTCCTCTCTTGGAAACATTAAGCACAATGTTCCCTAAGATGATACCTTGCACAAACTAAGAAAAATACCTTTGAACATCTATCTTTCTTGTTGTGTTGCATTTTCATTTTGTACCTTATTAGAGTCATGGAGGTATGGATTTGATATGGTCCCTTGGGGCTCACCTAGTGAGCAACTAGCTTCACTAGCCCTTGTGAGCGTACATTTTATTTATTTCCTTATCATAGTCGTGGGGGTATGACATTGATATGGACTTCCTAGGGCTCACCTAGTGGACAACTATCTCCCACTAGCCCTTGTTAGCATGCGCTTTTGTTTGCATAGTGGATAGCACATTCCACTTGTAAAATGTTTTGGACAAATGGCCTAGACCCAGTCCACCACATTGGACGGCCAGTCAAAGCTTGATCTGTTGCATTTTTAATTTTCCTTTTTCTTTTTCTTTTCTTTGATAGTGTATATTTTCAATCTGGTTATGGGTTCATATATCATTCACAAGTGCATTTCTTTGTACCTATGTTGGTTTGTCATAGGATCATAATCCTGGGGGCTTGATCATCCCTCTAGATTGTTGTCATCCTATCTTACTAACATTGGTGCTTTTCATCTCCTCTTGATTGTGTGGTTGGCTACTTTAGTGTGAGTTCGAAGAAAGTTAATCCTCTCACTAAAGTGGGGGCTAAATTTAGTGTAGTAAAATGCATAGCCTTGCATTTTCACACTTGATTGGGCCTTCTTTGCTTTGTTATGGCTTCTTTATGGCTTAATTCCAATCCTATTTTGCATTTACAAGCCCTATGAATTACGTCATTTTCTGGCTAATCTCAACATTCTCCAATGCATAAATGATAATTTAATGTTTCTAACTACATGTCCCTCATTTTTGGACTAGGATTAAAATGCCACCTAGGGTGTCTTTGTCCTCCATGGGGACCTTGATTTTGAAACCACCTAAAAAGGTTCCTTTTTGGAGTCTATGCCTCGAGATTTGAGCCTTGGGACTAAGACACCACTTAGGGAATCTTAGTCCTCCTTGGCTTATTTTTGGGATTCAATTTCAAATCTTGGCAGGATTTAGGCTAATTTATTTAATGAATTCATATGTTGGCTTCATGTGATGTAATTTGGGATATTAAGCATAAATAAGTATACATACAAGGATATTTCTCTCATTTTCTCCTAACAAGAAATCTAAGCATCCAAGAATTTAAGTATTTAAGCATTCAAGAGAAATTCTATCAAGAATTTGGAGCCATTATCAAGATTCAAGCATCATATCAAACGAGATTCTTGCATCATATGAGTTTTGTGCTAACATGTGTGATGTAGGGTTTTGATTGAAGCAAGAAATTCAAGCAAGATCCATTGAAGCATTCCATTGATTCAAAATCTAAATTCTAATTAGTCATTTCACACAAGGTTGTAGACTTTACAACAAGGGTTTGGTGAGTTGTAAAAAATTTCATGTTGTTCATTCATCATTTCCGTCCTTTATTCTATTTCATTTCAAGGTTTAATTACCAACAAGGGGTTTGACAAAGGAAAACCCCCATTCACTAAAATTCAACAAGTTTTCACTCTCTTGTATGCTTGTGGTTGTTGATTTAGGTCAAAGACTTGAAGATCATTTGAAGTGCAAGATTGCAAAGTTGCAAAATTGCATGAAAAATTTGTGATATTCACAGAAACTCACCTACAGGTCAAATCCAAAAGTTTCAAAACCTGAGATTTGAGAGGAAGCAAGTGCAGAACTTGGAGCTTAGGATCACATTCAAAGTTCTCATAAATACAAAACGGGACTAATATGCCACCTAGGCATCTTAGTCCTCCCAGGGGTATTTTTCAAAGATTCTTTGAGATTCGGTTCTGACATTCGAAGACTGTACATTTTCCCCACAAAACAGAAGCGAGACTAAGATAATAGTAAGGGCCTCTTAGTCCTCCATAGCAATTTTTGACAACATTTTTTCATTTCTAGAATCCTCATTTCATCTCCGAACTTCCTAGGTACATACCCCCTAACTTGTTGTGGTTTAATTTTGTCATTTGATCTCCTTATTTGGCTTGCATTGCTTGATTTTGTGATTTGAATTTTTTTTTGTCTTTTCCAAGAATTTGTTTGGTGGTGAACCCCTTAAAGATATAAAATAACACATCCCCCCCCCTTTTCCTAAGTCCTCCTAATTGAGAATTGACTCACCTTGTGAGGTTTATGGTCAATCCAACTAGGTTTCTTAGGACATATTTGAATGATTAGTGGGAATGTGGAGTGACATTTCATCACCCCATATTTAACCTTAATCACAACAAGATCATACTCATTCCCACTATGCAAAGGAAAATGAGGAGCACTAGGCAAGATGGGTTGAGGAAAAGGTAAGGATGTTGAAGTTGTTTATCTTGGTTGTGGATTGTTTCTAGTGTTATATGTATGAGAAATGTTATTATAACTTGATGGTTGTGAAACATTATTCTTAGGTGGTTTGAGGGTGAAAATGGGTTTGTTTTGAGTTTGATGTTTGTGTGAAGGTGGGAAAAGTATGAGTTGATGTTGAATCACATTAACTTCTCTTTGTTTCGGTTTATTGTAGCAGTCCTTAGTGGATGAACCTTGTGAGATTAAAATCTCAAGGGCTTCATCTAACATGTCAAAGTAATAACTACTAAAAGGATTGAGGGTTAGGTTAACTTAGAAAGAGATATTTGACATACTCAAATAACTATGCTTTCTACAGGTGCTTCATCGATTTATAGGTGTTTTTGTTTTATTTTCTAATGAATGAAAAATATAATCTAAGCTTATTGAACTATGAATTAATGACATAAACAAAAAATTGTAGTAATCTAATTCTATCCACAATTTAAATGAAACTAAATTAAGTTGTATTTAATGAAATACATGAAATAGAAACTCAGTAAACTAAAATAGAAATGTAACCACAACAAATAGGAGCACAAAAAGAGGGTTTTTAATTATGTAAAATGTAGTTTCAGATCTGACATGGGAATAAATCGCCCAGAGGGGTGTATGTGTCCCAATTAGGTTTTTTCAGGGATTCAAATAGTGAATAACATTCACCACAAGATACCTATAAACTAGGAAAAACCACATGTATTGGGACTAAATCGCCTAGAGGGGTGTATGAGTCCTAGATTAGGGTTTTTGTATAAATTTTAGAAAATTCTGAGTGAATGTTATGTTTTTTGGTTTGTATGATGTCTAAACTAAGTGAAATTATAGATTTCAAATGAAATTCAATGATGTACGATGCAAAAATGTAACCTATATGTACTTTAACTAATGCAAGATTTAAAAACCCTAGATCAATGATTTTTATAGTGGCTAATATTTGCCAATTGGCTAATAGTTGAAATTTGGGAATCTAAAATTGGCTAATAGTTCAAGCTATAATGTAACTTGAATAGCCTAAATTTTTACAAAATTTTATTATAGTCTTATTTAAATCTTCCAAAGAATTTATTTTATTAAAAAAATTAACTCAAAAATTCAACACAATATTTGATACATGATTAGATCAAATTTGCCTAATTTTTTTAAATTATAGTAAGAATTTATATTAATTTGCCAATAGTATATCATAATTATTAGTTATTTTAGGACCATATTTCTAATCTTTAGTTTTCGCAATTGATTTACAATATAATCTAATGCCCCTTGTTGTACTCCACAAGGTAAAATGTACCAATGATCTTATTGCTCATGGGGCCCATAATTTTGGGTCTCATGATCATTATAAATTGTGGATATATTTGCCTCATAGAGTACAACGAGGATCATTAGATCAATATTCCAAAATAAATTTTCATCCCCACAAGAATTACAAATCATGGGTATATTTTACCTTGCAAAATATAATGAGGGCCATTATATTATATTTTAAAATAATGGTGGAAAGTAAATATTATAGTCTACCCCTTAAAATCATTGATTATTTCCACCCTTGAGCCCCTAATTTTCCATGAGAATTATTTTTAAATTGGATGGATTTTCCATCATAATTAATGCATTTTCTTATTATTTTTCAAGATTTGCCAAAATTTTCTAAAATTTTATAGTGATGTAAAAAAAATCACCAATAAAACTAGTATTTTTTTCAACAAAAGGAAAGATTCGCTAATAGAGATTAATATTTTTTCCTAAAAAATGAAATATTTGCCAAGATTTTATATCTTTTTTGAGGGGGGCTTTCTTAAATTTACCACTATCCTAGATTCAAATTAATGAATGCAAGACCTAATGCAAAATTAATGTAAGCTAGATCTAGGAATATGATGCACTCCAAATAAAATAAAAAATTGTTCTAAAGGCTAGGTTCACCAAAATGAAATGAAGAAAATTGTGGTAGTTGGTTTGTGTTTAGGGAGATAGAACTACCAATTTTCTACAAGTTTCACTCAAGGAAACCTTAGAGATCTCAATCAAGGGATGGAATGCAGGAAATAGATCTATAATAAGGTGTCCTAGGGTGTGATTAAAGCTAATGAGGGTTTCACCACCAAGCAAGGGCTTGGAGAGATAAGTAACATGCAAAACCTAATGATATGACCTAGAAATGAATTCAAATCACAATAGTAAACTAAGAAAGTATAGAGGTGCACCTAGTAATTTAAATGTGATCAGAACAAGGTCTAGAATCTAGAAAATTTGACTTTTAATGCACAATGGGACTCATATGCCAGTCTAGGCGATATAATCCCAGTTTAGGGTTTAGGGGCAGAAAGTGGAATCTGGTAGTGACAAGTTTGAATCCTCTAAAACCCAGAAAATCTGCTATACCAAGACTCATATGCCACAAGAGGCGTATCATTCTTGTTTTGATTTGTTTGAAAATTAAGATCCGAATCTATTCTCCTATCTCTGGTCTTCCTTCCAAACTTGATTTTTGGATCTGAACCTACTGAAAAGATCTACAAAACATAATGTTGTATTGATTTTGTTATGGGGTGTTTGGCTTAGTCAAACCCCTAGTTTGATATTTAAAACTTGATAGAAATGAAAGTTCTTGAAAGTAAATATGAATGCAAGTCATAATCTTAATTGTATATAAGATTAGGAGATCTAAAATGCAATAAAAACCTATTCTAATGTGCTAGAATAAGGTGCATGAATGATACATGTAGATGATGACTCACTTTGGGAGATCTCTAATCACCTTAATAAGATGCAATAATGTATATACCTTCTTTTAGGATAAAAGTATAATGATAATGAAGGATGGAATCACTTAGGAAACAAGTCATTAGGCTTGGTTTGATGGCTAGTTGCATCTCTCCAACCTAGGATCTATCATGATTTTTCATAGGAAACCATCATCATTCCTTGTCAATGCTAGATCTTGAATGAAAGTGAGGTTGAAGACTTGCAAAAACACTATTATGTTGCTCAAAGACTTCAACATTGTTTGCTGCTTGTTTTTTGAATGCTCTTGTGAAAGTATGCGTAAGTGCTTGTGAATGCTTAGATCTTGAATCAATCTCTCTCTAGGTGAAATAATGATTTGGAACCTTGTTTATATAGGAACTTCATCAAATTTATAGTTTATTATATCTCAAATGCCGACATCACTCAAAAATTTGAATTAAAACCCTTAATTTCTTGCTCAAACCCTAAAAAGGGGCCACACAAGACTCAGATGTCACTTGTGGTGTATAGGTCCCACCTAGGGGGACTCATACACCCAAGGTGGTGTATGAGTTCCACCCTGGTTTTCCAGGGTGAGAAAATGTTAGATTGTTAGAAAATCGAATGCCTTTATTGATTTTATCGGGATTTCAACTGAAATAAGCCTTGAGATCTAAAATAAAGGGTCTTAGGATCCTATTAATGATGATTTAAAGGGTCATAAATGCAAGGGTACTAAAATGGGTCCTAACTAAGTGTGAAATTGTACCATCTCTAAGAAGAGCGTATAATTTTCTACACTACATCTGAAAAGGCCCTAACGAAAGACCCATTCGCTCATGGGAAAATGAGTCCTAGACAACCTCGTGAAAGTGACTTTTGGTGATTGGTAAACATCATTCTACCCTTTTTATATCTGAAATTATCTTTTTGTTTTTGCTAATATTGAGTTTCATATTGTTGTTTCAAGTTTGAATTGGCATAATTAGGTTGATTTGCTATTTTTAGTTTTTCTCCCAAAACTGTTGTTTGAACTTGACCCCCATCCTCAAAGCATAAGTAAATTTGAAGATTCTCACATTGAGTTGATTCACCTAAGGGTTTTTAGTCAATCATTTGTGTGAATTTAATTTCCTAATAAAATAAAGGAAAATAGGTCCATTTACATCTACATCTCAAATTGGTGAACCCCCTTTCTTCCCCTAATTTATTTTCTATTGTTTCATTATGATGAACCCGACTTTTGAGAATCATAACTTTCTTATTTTGGAGTCCATTTCAACCCTAGATCTAGGATTTTCATTACTTTGCATTGTATTACATTCATTTGCATCTCATTTAGGGTTTTAGGTTTGCATTTTTCCATTCTTTAAAATATAAAAAATTCAAAAATCTCAATTATTCTGCATAGTGTTTACATAACATTGCATGATCAGTCATTTACATAATAAAATTGAATTACAATTGCATCCAAAATTAGGTATTTTTATTTTCATTTAGTAACATTTTGCACTTACATTTAGACCTAATTTTATAGAAATATTAAACCATAACCAACTATTTGAAACCTAGAATCTGAAAGCATAAAAATTAACTCAAAAATCAATAAATTAATTTTTAAAAACCTTGAAGTGAGACCCATTCACCCATGGGTGAAAGAGTCCCCAATCAAGGATTTCTCTACATTTTTGAGCGTCAAGAACACTATTTCTACCTTTTGTATTCTTGCATTTAGTTTGTTATTTCAGTTTCCAAAATTTTTATTTTCCAAAATTGTTCATATTAAGGTTAACTTGTGAAATTAACTCCATTGTTTGAATTCAAATTTGCATAAAAATTAACTCAAAAATCAATAAATTAATTTTTAAAAACCTTGAAGTGAGACCCATTCCCCCATGGGTGAAAGAGTCCCTAATCAACGATTTTTCTACATTTCTAAGCATCAAAAACACTATTTCTACCTTTTGTATTCTTGCATTCAGTTTGTTATTTCAGTTTCCAGAATTTTTTATTTTCTAAAATTGTTCATATTAAGGTTAACTTGTGAAATTCACTCGATTTTTTGAATTTAAATTTGCATCATTTTTAGATTTTTGCATAGCATAATAGATAAATTATCTTGCTTAAAATCTAAAAATTGTAATCTCTTATCATTTCAATCCATTCTTCCATAATGGACATGCGTATTAGTAATACATGGAAATCTTTAACATATTTAGTTGATGACTCAAGTTGTGTATTTGGTAATGATTCTAATGCAATAGAACCTAATCATGCTCAACCAACCCCTAATGAATGTCCTCGTGAAGTTGAAATCTTAGGTTAAGATGATAATATCATGCATGAATTCATAAGCAATTATTGTGTTCTTGTTGAAGGAGGAGAACCTACGATGATCCTATAATCCTTGTGAGACCTTACTTCATCATTATGAGGGAGGACATTTTTATCCTTAGAAGATGTGGAAGGATAAGGATTTGATATTCTATTCCTTTAGTATCTTCAACAGGAAGTTGCTCTAAAAGTTTGTGAATTTCATGCTCATTAGTTATGTCACATCCTTGTTTATTTAAGATCTTAAAACCTTGACCCCATAAGTCTCTTCTAGGTTGATAAGTGTGTTGGTCACTTTGTTAACATAAGATGGATAGGTATGTACTTGATTAGAGGAACTAGGTTCACTCATTTTTGGAGTTTTAGACTTGGTTTGTGAGTCAATTTCAGGATGTAAAAGACCAAACATCTCAAGTGGTGGAATGGTAGGGGGTGTTGGTTGTTACATGGAAGGGTACCTACAAGGATTCATTTGATTTCAAGATTGTTAAGGAAATTGTTTATGAAATTGTTCATTCTATCATCATCTTATCCAATGATTTCAAATTAATGAGGGCATTCATTAGGATTTGATTGAGATTGATTAGGTTGTATTGCATTAGGATCATTTCCCAAAACACAACTTGAAACATCAAATAAAGATGTTAGAGACCTCCATAGATTACCAATGCACATGTCCATTATGAAAGAATTAATTGAAATGTAAATTTTTAGATCTTAAGCAATATAATTTTTTGATTATGCTATGAAAAACCTAAAAATTCATGTCTTGTCAATGGAATTTTGAATTCAAAAAATGCACTGAATTTATCAAATAAAGCTTTTAATATGATCAATTTCAAGTAACAAAAATTTTACAAACTAAAACAAAAAACTAAAAACAACATAATAGAATACATAAATAGAGGTTTTAATGCCCAAAAATTTGGGAAACAACCTTGATCAAGGACTCATTCACACTTGGGTGAATGGGTCCTAGCTTAGGGCTCTAGAAATTGAATTTGCAAATTTTTGAGTTGATTATTATGGTTTCCAGATTCTTGTTTCATATAGTGAATTATAATTTCAGTTTTTTGTGAAATTAAGCATGAATGTAAATGAAAAATATGGCTAAATGAAAACTTAGGAGAGCTAATTTGAAATGTAATTTTGATTCAATTTTGTAATGAAAATGAATGATGATCCAATTTTATGTAAATGCTTTGCAAAATGACTCATTGTTTTTGTATTTTTTAGATTTAAAGAATGAAAAAATGCAATCCTAAAACCCTAAATGAGATGCAAAATAATGCAAGTTAAACAAACCTAAATGAGATAAATTCAATGAAATACAATTAAAATGAATGGAAGATCTAGATCTAGGGTGAAAATGGACTCCAAAATCAAAAAATTGCAATGCTCAAACATCAAGTTCATGAAAATGAAAAGAAGAAAAATAGGTCATTAATGGGAATGAAGAGAAATAGGGTTATGATGGACCCATTCTTCCTCAAATCATTAGGAAATGAGATCTACACAATAAAATTATTTTCAACCCTTAGGTGGATCATGTAAAAGTGTGAATCACCAGATTTCCTTTTTGTGTCAAGACGAGGGTCCTGGTCAAACAACACTTTGGGGATAAAAACTAAAAATAGCAAATCGACACCAAATTGCAATCTAACACTTGGAACAAGAAGATTAAGCTCAATACTGATAGAACTAGAAAAAAAATGCATATTAGAGAAGGGAAGAAGCATGTGTACTAGTCACCAAAGGTTATGTTTTGAAGCTAATCTAGGACTTATTTGCACAGGGGTGAATGGGTCCTAAGTTAGAGTTTTTTGTAACTTTTGGGAGCCTCCGCTATAGATATGATTCTTTCAATTTTCCTAGGTTTCAGGATTGAAAAGACAAAAATATATTATGTAAATAAGTTTTTGCAAGAAGATGACAACTTTGACAAATTTTTGCAACTTTGACAACTTCTGAATTTTTTCACTTCAAGAGATCTTCAAGATTTCTTCCACCTAAATCTGTAAACACAAATCAAGAGGGAAAAATGTTTTGTTTTTGGTGAATGTGGGTTTGTCTTTGTCAAACCTTGTTTTGGTAATTAAACCTTGAAATGAAATGAAACATGAAAAATGGAATGAAGAATGAACAAAGAAATGTTACCACTCAACAAACCCTTGCATTAACGTTGGAATGTAAATCTACAACTTGCATGAAATGGCTTCAATGGATGTGGATCTTGAAACTTGAATATTTCTTGATATAATGACTTTGAATACTCAAATGGATCATGAAATTGCAATATTACCTCCAATAACATGCATGATCCAAGAAGAATTTTACATGACAATTGGATCTTCATTGCTGCAATAAATCTTTAATAAATCTACCTTTGAATGTTGTAGTGTAGAAAAAAAGTATCCCTTTTTCACGCTTAATTTGAGAAATAATATTAATAAATGGACTAAATTATCCTTAATTTAGTGTTGTAATATCTATTTTGCATATTCACATTAAGTTTAGGGCCTATTAATAATAAAATGAACTTAATTATTCCTTAATTTAGTGTTCTAATATGTATTTTACATATTCACATTAAGTTTAGGGCCTTATTAACTAAATTGGACTTAATTGTGCCTTATTTTGGTGTTGTAAAGTGTACCCGTTTACACTTTCACACTTATCTAGGGCCTCATTAATTAATTGATCTTAATTTCCCTTAATTGGCACCTTTAATTCAAATCCAAGCCTAATTAAATTCAATTTCTGAGGGATAAACCCAACATTCATAAATTCCATTACACAACACTTAACTTTAGAAGATGTTTGTCCTAGGTAAGTGACCTAGGACCCATTCAAGATAGGGAAAATGAGTCCTCACTTAGACCTAGGAACTTAATTCAAACTATGTTTAACATTGAGCAATGTGTGTCCTAGGCAAGTGACCTAGGACCCATTCGCCATAGGGCGAATGGGTCCTCACTTAGACCTAGGACCCTAATTTAAAATGTGTTTTTGGTAGTATTTTAACATTTTCAAATCTATATTTCAATATCGACTTGTGAAATTTGAATTAAAGATAGGTTACTATAAATACAAGGTTATTTTATCAAATTAACATTATATTTTCAAGAGAAAAATTGAGAGATGAGTTACAAGAGCCAATATTATTATCAAGAGAATTCAAGATAGGATTTCTTCATCATTTGTTGTAGAAATCAAGATCTAAGCATTATGTCAAAGTTATGTGGAGTCATGCATATTTTTGGATCTAATATGTTGATTTAGGTTTCATGATTTAATCAAGCATTAAAATAATTATTCCAAATCAAGATTCAAGGTCCAAGATCCACATCCATTATGATGTCACCTTTAAAACTTTCAAATTTTGAGTGCCCATGATGAAAAAAGTTGATTTGCACATTCAAAAATGCCCCTAAAAATGTTTGCCCCAGTGACCTACTTTGGAGGGTCATAAATCGTAGCTAGTTGATTTTCATGTCAAATCCTTGGGTGGGCATATTCATTTGTCATATGTTCAGTTTTCATATGTCAATATGTATGTTAAATTTCAGCTTCCTGTGATGAGTTTTGATAGGGTTTTTGAAAAGCAAAGCTCGAGGGTTTTGTGACTATTTTGTTGTTTGCATACTTTCAGGCTTGCAAAGTGGCCTCCTATTCGAGAGGATATTTAATAGTTGGATGATTTTCATGACAAACGAATTGATTCTTTGCATTCACCTTACATTCATATGTTCCCTGGTTCATTTTTAGAGTCTCATGATTAGATTTGATATTTTTACCAAGTCAAAAGAAAATGCAGTTTGTTTGGTTTTTACATTTGCATTTTCAGAATGCTTCAAGGAGGTCAACTTTGACCCTTAATATTTGGTGAAGAATGTGGATTGAAGGAAATCCATCTTGCACACATACTGAGTGGACCCAAATGATCTAGTGTTCCTAGTGGTAGCTTCCCAAGAGGTGATTTGATAATTTTTCAAGGAGATGACTTGGTGTACTCGATTTCATTTATGATGGGTGTAGTTGCAAAAAAATCTGAGTGAGCCACTTTGGTATTCAATATCTTGCACCTCAGGATGAATTTTTCCAATTTTTTTATTGAATTGAATTTTTGGTTCAAATGTCTACGTGCCTATTCAATTTCATGGCTCCTAGATGAGTTTTGATGGGTTAATTAATGTGTTGTTGACTATGATAGGGTCAAAATTGGTGCTACAAAAAGTTTCAAATTTTCAAATTCTAAGGGCAACCCATTTCTTTTTTTGGTCTAAAATATCTCTAGTTCTATTTTTCTCAAAAAATAGAGGTCATTTGATGCATTATTTTAATGCATTTTGGGTGTGGCAAACACGTCCCGAGGGCTAGTTTACAAAGGTGGTCCTAGAAATCATTCAACAATGCAAGTTTTGAAGAAAAGGGTTTTTCTCCAAATAATTTATTATGGTTGCACATAAAAAATCTTGGCTCCAGGGGTTACTATTTCTGCACAATGAAATTTCTCCATTTGGCTGCAAGCGTAATTAGAAGTCACAATTTTTCTAATGTTTCAAATGTTAATATTTAAAATATTGTGAAAATGTAAAAGGAGCATTTAGGGAAAAAAAAATACAATTTCAAATCTTCTGCAGGAAAAGAAATTTTAATTCTTTCTTTTGATTGGTCCAAAGGCAGCTTTCATGACTTTCACAGTTGCATAAAAAACTCTTGGATTGTCCTTGTTTCGATTTGCCTTTTCCATTTGATTTTAGAGACCAGTGATCGTTAAGCTTGGAGATGGCATTGCAATGCATAATTTTTCATGTTTAACACTTTGAATGTGATTAATGTGGGCATTCCCTCTATTCAGCCATTGTCGGTTGATTTTGATGGAGGATAGAGTTGCTTGTTGACTACTGTAAACATTTGCTTGTTGTTGTTAAATTTCTTTATGTAGTTGCAGAACTTGAGAATCGAGGCTTTCAGATGGAGAAGAAGGAAAGAATATGTTTTATCACTTGTCACTGATTGCTTCCTCTTTTTTGATCTCAATAATGATGAGCAATGCTACATCCTCTTTATCATCTATCGCTAATGGCTGTCACCATTTCCACATTGAATCTGCGATGCATGATGTTTCATTACCCATCGTTGATTTCATATTATTTTCTCTGGCCACATCCACAATATGTGATGATCTCTCAGGAAAGGATTGTTTGAGATGGTGGTGGCACCCATGATAGATGCCCAACATTAATGTTTGATGAAAAATCAAACGGTGGGATGCGTAAAGTGAAAAATGTGAAAGAAAATACAATGGTAAATGTTTTCTCTTGTTGTTCAATTAAAATTAAAAGCCCCCACTTTGTGAAACAAATTGTAAATTCTTGGGAAATAATTGAAAGGTAAAATGCTCGGTAAAGGAGATAATGTGGGGGCATTAAAATGCAAAGGTGAAATGCACAATAAGTGTAAGGTGCATGGGAAAATGTTTTTTCCTATTGCCCGATTAAAATATTAAAAGCCTTTGTATTTTTAATTTAAAAACTTCAAGTAATTGGAGAGTAAATTTAAGGTGAATACAGGGGAAACGGGTTTTTATTTGCAACCCGAATAAAATAATGGTTAAATCCCTCACTATTGAAATAAAGTTTTAATTGTTGGGGAGTAAACATAATCAAGGCCCAAGTAAATATTATTTTGTTTTATTTGTTGGATTGACATATTTTAAAAGCCTTCATTGTTAAATAAGTGAAATTTAAAAATGATGGGCAATAAAGGAAATGTAAAAGGCTTAGTACTGTTGAGTGAAGAAATAATGTATTTCATAGAAAGAAGAAGGTAAATGAATAGGTGAAATGGGTTTTTATAGCAAAATGATGAAGGGGAGTGAAAATTTTTCACTAAGGGCTTCTATTCTTCTACAAACAGATATTTGCAGTTGCAGGGGAATAATGTGCAGTGGATATTTTCTACAACAAGGAATAAAGAATGATGAGTCTTCCCATGGGGAATATTTTTCTATTGCAAGTGAATGATGTGGCAAGAATTCAAGTGCAAATGGGTTTTTCTTCATGAGCTAGATGCAGTTATTGATCAATGGGGTTGGGTTTGCCAGATGTCTACTAAAGATCTCCACTTAGGGTTTCTGTAATTTCTTTAAGTGTAGAATTTACGCTTCTTTCAAAAAGGTTGTTCACTGCTTAATCTCACGGGACAACATTTTTTTAATAGGGTCTCAAATGTTTAGTCTAGGTTTTAGGTTTCTAAAGTTTTTCTGAATCTTTTAATTGAGAATATAATTGTAGCACTGTCATGTTAGATAAATAAATGTCAAGATATTTTGGTTCAGTTTTCTCCACCGTAGACATTGCATAAGTTTTGAATATAATGAAATCAAGGGTTTTTGTTTTTCATCCTCTCATCTTTCCTTGAGTGTTTGTTTTGTGTTGTTACTTTCATTCAAAGAATGAATTAAATTTTATTAACATAAACAAAGATTTATGCAACTATATGCTTGGATCAATAAAGTATGACTTGTTTGGTTTCTAGTATCAATGGTGTAATGGATCATCTGATAGGCATAGTTATGATAGATTGAATTTTGTAAGAGTTCTAAATTTCATGGTTTAGATGATGCCACCCTAGAATATGGCATTGGTCTCTTGATGTAGTAATTTCCTAAGATTATTTTGTGAGTAGCTACAAATTTAAATCAAATTTACTTACATATCTTGTTGTGAGTGTGTGTGGAATTCAATCAATTATATCTCTCATGTTTAATGTGCACACTACCATGAAGGTCTTCCATACCTTTAGGGTGTTCTTCTATTAAGAATATAAAGGAGACTTATCTGTTTATTGTGTGTTTGATATTTTGACACAGAAGTATCTGAAAGAACATTGTTGGGATTACCCTCCCAAGTTTAACAAATCCTGAATTGTAGGGGTGAAAAGGTGTTATATCAAGCTCCTATCCATTGGCCATTGATCTTGAATATTCTTAAGCATAAGGGTTGCCTACCCTTTAGAGTATTTTAAGGTTTATTTGTAAAAAACACCAACAGATTGGCAACTTTGTTTGGGATGACCTAAGGAGTATCCATTTGGAAAGAGTCAAGAATTTGGTGAATCTGAACATCTGGTTCAGATATTGAGAAGTTTTCAGACCTGGAAGTGGTTGTGTTACAACAACTTTAAAATAATTTATGTGTTGCTTTGTTGTTGGAGGAGACCCAAAATGAAATTCATTTTCAAGGAACTTCATATTGCTTGAAGTTCAGTCATCTGTGAAGAGAGGTGGTGACTCTATCTAAAGAACCTGTTGAAGATGTGAAGAATATTTCAGATCCATAAATATTTCCTGCTAGGAAGTAGAATTTGCAGCAGTTGCCACATATCCAAGTATTTCTCAGTTTTTGGTTTTCAAGAAGTATATATTTGTATGTGAAAACCATATTTTAAAGTATTGAAATAATTTGGTTCCCTATTGAGTTACTAAGAACTAGGAAAGGGAATAGTAGTGATAGGCTTGCATACTTCTATATTACTAGATTGCAACTTTTATTATGAAGTGATGCAGGCAAATTTTTTGAAGAAACTCATTTAGGAGATCTTAAGCAAGTTGAGATAGAAATTTTCATTGTGGGTATGTGCAGGATCATGATGGACCAAAAAGTGGAGATATGTAAGTGATATGATGGCCCATGTGGCTGACGACTTTTTTTTAACCCAAAATTGATGAAATGAAAAGGGTTTTTAAAGGATATTCTAAGCTTTCCACCAATATAAATTATTCTTTACTTTCAATTTAATAAATAATTGTTATTCATTTTCTATTTGAATTACGACTAAAGTACTGATTGATAGGCTGATTGAAAAACATCTATAGCTTTCAAAAGGTATCATATTTTTTGAATCCAAAATATGTGTCACATTCTATGCTTCACATACTATTGGATTAAAGAAAATGAATTTCATGAAGTTTTGACCAAGTTAAGGTGATCAGACATACGAGTTTTTTATATTTTTTAAAAGTTGTAATACAAAATTCATAATTAATTATTTACTTGAAAAAAATTACAAAAAAATATGCATCACATCGGGACATGAGTCTACTTATATCTAAAATATTATAAAAAATTATTATCATTTTATTGTGGTTAGGGTGGTCAAACAAACACCTACTTCTTTTTTTTTCCCTGAAATTTAAGTACTACTACAATGAAATTTCAAATTTTCACCAAATAGATTTTTTTATTTTTTTTAAAACCTAGTAGTTTAGAAACTTCATTCAATTTTCTACATATTCTATTCTTACATATTTTTGAAATAATATAGATAACTTATTCAAAATTTTACATCAATTTTCCTAACTCTGATTTTCTAAATTTTCATTGCCACTTAAGGACCTGTTTTTTCCATGATGATCCCACATACCCTTGTAAAAGTAGTTTGAGTTGCTCTGTGTAACTGAAAATTTTATATGACAAGGCTTGTAAGGGTATAATAAAATGTATCATCAACCTATGCATCCCTATGTGGACCCAAAAGTAATAATGGATAGTGTGTAACCCCTGTCACATAATAAAAGAAAGTTTTCTACTAAAAGATATAGAGCCATAAATTTTGATGGAATTTGTGTTTTCCCAAATATCATGCCATTTTAAATAGGAGATAATATACAAAATTTTAATGGTGAGAAATCTGATTCAGCAAGTAAGCATCTCCAAGACTTCAATAATTTAATGGATGACTATGAGGTAGATCATGAAGATGTGATCATGAGGCTATTTTTTTAGTCTCTAAAAGGAGATGCAAGAGATTGGTTCTCTGATTTATCTGAATTCTCTATCTATTCTTGGAGTGAGTTTAAAGAAACTTTCATGGAGCAATTTGGTGAAAGAATCAATGCTAGTTATATGATTAGTAAATTTATGAGCATTGAGAAATAAGATGATGAGTTGGTCCCAACATTTAACCAGAGATTTGCTAAAACATTAAGGGATATTCTAGAGGTTTTGAGGCTAATTGATGCAGTGTGTTTAGTTGTATACTTGGGTGCTTTCTATAATGAGATGAGCTATCTATTAAGATATGAGGATCCTAAAAGCTTGCATCAGGCCTATGATATATCCATGAGTGTTGAAAACAACCAGAAATATGGAATGCACAAGGGTTGTTTCTCCACAAGTGTTTGCTGCCTTGAGACACCAAATATTGATGAAAGGTGTAAATCAGAAATTAAAAATGAATGTCATAACACTTACACCCCTGTTGTCCCAACTTACACATCATTCCATAATGTGGATCACATAGAGCCCCAAAAAAATTGTCAAGTAGCTATATGCAATAATGATCATATGGTTTTGGGTCAAGGTCTTTCTTGCATAAGGAGAAATGAAGGAGAATCATCATATGACCTTTATGCAAGATTTATGGATACTTTGTCTGTAATTCTTGAGTGTCACAAACCTAAAAATTCAATATGCATTGATCTATTTTATGAATCCTATGAACTAGGTTTGAGTGCTCTGCCAAAGGAGTTGAAGCCTGTTAGGCTTGACCAAGTGTGTGAATTCTTTTCTCTTTTTGAAAAGATTAGAAATGACCATCAAGAAACTATCTGCTTTCAAGCTGTAATGATAATGATTTTGCTGCTTCATATGAATCAAGTAGTGAGATATCACATGAAGAAAAAGGGAGTGGAGAAAAGGTTGAAAATGCATACCTCAGTGAAGCAAATAAAATGAGTGGTATGTTCATTGTTTATGTAGATAAGGATTATAGTCATCATTTTTCAAATGCATGTTCTAAAGAACAAAAGGAGGTATGTGAGGTTATCCCTTCATGCAACTCTCCTAATCAGGGAATAGAAATAGGCTCAAGTATTCAACATGATGAATCAACCCAAGAGATTGGTGATGTTCAAGTAGTGTGTGAAAATAACCAATCTAAATAGAAGGAGCCTAAGCACATGTTTGATATCTTCCCAGGCTTTGATTATTTTGAAGATTCCACTACCTATGCTCCAATGGAAGACATAAGATTGAGCATTCAGTTTGAAAATTATGAATATAGTTTCAGTGTTGATGAGTCCCCTTGTTGTAGCGACTATGATGGCATTGAATATGGTCATTACTCTATTATTCATGATTATCCTCATGAATTTGAGTAAAATATGTTAGCTATTGATGATGTGAATGAAGTTGAAAATCTATCTGTATGCTCTTCTAGTGATTATAATAATTTTTGAATATAATGATGATATGAAGGATTTAAACCTTCATGTTGAGGAGGCTGAGGCCTTTATGACAACAATGAATGTAATAGAAAACCCCTTATTTGATGAGCCTCCATTTGCACAAGAGATGAGAGATGATGATCCTTATTAGGGAAAAGATAATCCACTTTTTGCTGAGAACTCTAATGATGCATCCAATATAGGGTTAGAATGTGGCCTTGAGCAAACAAAGCAACATGTTGATGAGCTCCTCAAGGGTAGTGCCTATGAATGTTTTACATTTGATACAGATGTTGTAGATAAGGTTGAGTATCATGATGTCAACTACTTGGAGGAGTATGAATACTTTCAGTTTCCAATTCAGTTGGGAGGTATTTTGATGGAGCATGACAATGAGATGAAGAGAAAGGAATGTTATTTTCAATATGAATATATGTCATGTGATGATGAGAATATTCATTTTATGCCTAGTTATATAATGCAGAATGATACAGATTACATTAGAAATGGTATGCTCAGAAAAATTATGAGAGATGTTAGTGACAGTGTTTGTAATCAGGCAGATTTTAGTGGTAAGAACATATTTTTGCTTGCTAGAGGATGGCTATACTTGTTGCAGTAGTATGGCAGAGGTAAATTTGGGTTGAGGGAGATCAGTTCCTTCAATAGGCCAGTGTTTGATAGAGGAAAACAATGGTTCTTCTTTTCATTTGGTGGCCTAGGGCCATCAAATATGGTTTGAAATTTGAGTAAAGACTTTGTTGCCCAATATTTCTGGCACTTGGTCTACTCCCCAGAGATTCAAAATCTCACCATGCCCATAAGGGGAATGCATCCCTAGTTAGAGCCACTAATGGAATCTTAAAAAAATTCAAATTTTGAGTACCCATGATGAAAAAAGTTGATTTGCACACTTAGAAATGCCCCTGAAAATTGCCCCAATGACCACTTTAGAGGGTCATAAATTAGAGCTAGTTGATTTTCATGTCAAATCCTTTGGTGGGTGTATTAATTTGTCATATTTCAACATGTTTGTTAAATTTAAGCCTCTTGTGATGAGTTTTGATAGGGTTCTCGAAAGAAAAGTTGGAGGGTTATAGGACTATTTTGTTGTTTGTATACTTCCAGGCTTGCAAGGTGGCCTCCTATTCGAGTGGATATTTCATAGCTAGATGATTGTCATGACAAACTGATTGATTATTTTCATTCCCATCACATTCATATACTTCATGGTCCAATTTTAGAGTCTCATGATCAAATTTGATATTTTACCAGGTCAAAAGCAAATGCAATTTGTTCTATTTTTACATCTACATTTTCATAATGCTTCAAGGAGGTCAAATTTTACCCTTAATATTTGGTGAAAGAATGTGGATTGAAGGATATCCCTCTTGCACACATACCCAATAGCCCTAAATGATCTAATGTTTTCAGTGGTAGCTTCCCAAGAGGTGATTTGATATTTTTTCAATTAGGTGACTCGATGTGCTCGATTTGGTTTTTGATGGGTGCAATTGCAGAAAAGTCTGAGTGAGCCACTTTGGCATTTAATATCTTGCACAGTCTCGAGATGAATTTTTCCAAGTTTTTTGTTGCACTGAATTTTTGGTTCAAATGTCCACATGCCTTTTTCAGTTTCACAGCTCTTGGATGAGTTTTGATGGGTTAATTAATGTGGTGTTGACTATGATAGGGCCAAAATTGGTGCTACAAAAAGTTTCAAATTTTCAAATTCTAAGGGTAACCCAATTCTTTTTTTTGTCTAAAATATCTCTAGCTCTATTTTTTTCAAAAAACAGAGGTCATTTGATGCATTATTTTAATGCATTTCAAGTGTGGCAAACACGTCCTGATGACAAGTTTACAAAGGCGGTCCTAGAAATCATTCAACGATGCAATTTTTGAAGAAAAGGGTTTTTCTCCGAATAATTTATTATGGTTGCACACAAAAAATCTTGGCTCTAGGGGTCACCATTTGTGCACAGTGAAATTTCTCCATTTGGCCTGCAAGTGTAATTAGAAGTCACAATTTTTCTAATGTTTCAAATGTTAAATTTAAAATATTGTGACTATTTAAAATATTTTGCAAATGTAAAAGGAGCATTTAGGGAAAACATAAAATACAATTTCAAATGTTCTGGAGGAAAAGAAAGTTTAATTCTTGGTTTTGATTGGTCCAGAGGCAACCTTCATGACTTTCAGAGTTGCACAGAAAAATCATCGCCTATTGTTGATTTGATTTTCATTTTCCATTTGATTTAAGCAATCAGAAATGGTTAAGATTGGAGATGGCATTGCAATGCAAAAATTTTCATTTTCAACACTTCAAATGTGATTAATGTGGGCATTCCCTATGTTCATCCATTGTCGGTTGTGGCAAGCCCATGCACATGATTTTGATGGAGGTGGATAGAGTTGCTTGTTGATGTTGGAATATGTTGTCATTGATGTCAAAAGGGGATCAAAGGAGAAGTGTATTGATCCTATGCAGAAGAATATAGTTGTCATTTGATGTCAAAAGTGAAAAGTGTGCAAGAGAGATTGTTGATATGATGATAGGAGATGAAATGGATTTGCTCATGCAAGTGAGAATGATGGCATTAATGGGAAGAGTGTCATTGATGTCAAGGAAGATATACAAAGTGTGGAAGTTATCCTAAAGGGAAGAATGTTGGCATGATGAAAAAAGGTGTCATTGATGAGAAAAGGTTGTTCGATGATGTGCTTGGAGGTCATGAAGACCAAAGGATAAATATCTGGAAGAGTTGGTGCAAAATAGTGAAGATAGCAACATGTATCTACAAATGTTGCAAGTTTCTCAAATGTTGCATTATTCTCATGCAATATTTACATGGAGATGCAAATGGTTCTTCCAGTTGTCTGATGTAAAATCTGGATGTAGATTCATGATGGTTTTTTGAGAGCAATCCAATGATGTGCTCTACAAGTTGAGAGAGTGAAGGATGTGCCTAGAAATACATTGTTTATGCTCTTGGGTGATATTAGGGTTTCCAGTTAAACCCTAATGTGTTTTTAGTCATGGTGTCATCAACAGATCTTGTTTTTTGATTTTGACTGTCAACAACAGGTTGTAGGTCAATTAAGTCATTCATCCTATTGATGTGACTGAACCCTTCGCCTTGCATTTATTGGCTAAGAAATATTTTCTACGCTTAATATTTACTAAGTCATGCAAATATTTCCCTACATTTTGATTGATGGTGATGGTTAATGTTGTAGGATCTAACAGTGCCCAAAGTGTATCCAGTGGGACTTGACAAGATGGTGATGTTAGTGGTGTCCATGCGGTAGTCACTTGCATACCCCAGTGAGATGTTAGTGGGACCCAATCAAGACCTGTGAGGTTTGTGAGGAATGATGGAGATTAATCCATGATCGCCGAGATCGATGGTCACACACCCTACAAGGTTTCTAGTGGGGCCTGATCAAGACTTGTGAGGTCTACGAGGAATGATGGAGATTAATCCATGTTGGTCAAGATTGGATGATGGTCGCACACCTCATAAGATTGCTTGTGGGACCCAATCAAGACCTATGAGGTGAACAAAGAATGGCATAGATTATCCTCTAGTGATTAGACGATGCTTTATGAAGTGTCTGGTGGGAGCAGATAGAGGAAGATGCTGTATGCACAACAATGAATGACAACGATTGAATGTAGAAGATTTGATTGTGCTCGCAGTGAATCTAGTGGGACCCAACAAGATGGTGACGATGGTGAATTATGATGGAGATGAATAGGTGGCAAAGAATTATTTCGTAATATGCTAATTCACATCGTTGTGGTGAATCAGGTGGCGATGACATAGATGAAAAATGGCAACAGATCACAGACCTCGCAAGGTCTGTGAGGGCCCGTTGTCCGAGCTTGTGAGATGTACAAATTTTGGATTGGTGTCCTGGTAGACCCCGCATATGGAAAGTAGTGTATTAAGGGATCTACAATGCAAATCATTTGGTGATTGATCCAATGGTGAATGAAAATTAGTGGAGATTGATGATAAAGATGTGAAGACCGTTTATCGAATGATTGGGTTTTAAATATATGCCAATGTATGATGATCGCAGGAAAAGATAGAAAGTTAGGAAAAGATAGCAAGTAAGGAAACCCAAACTGAAAGTTGTATCTAATCTAAACAGTGGTGAGAATCTCAAGGGAGAGATTGAAAATCGGTGGATTTAAGGAAAATGGAAGACAATCTGAGAGTTTTCTAAGTTTTTGTATCTATTGTGTGTGTGAAGTGGGCCAATGGCCAGTGGACAGAGTGTTGAATAGAAGTATGTATTGTTGAGTGTTTAGTAGTGGCATTGAGGGAGAGTGTGTAGCACAAGAAGAAGAAAAAAATGTTCTAAGTACAGAAGAGAAAAAGAGAGAGTAGCAGAGCAGATAAATAATGCATTTTGTGAAGTCCTATACTATGATACAAAACATCCTCTGGGTGTTTGGATTCATGGTGAAGAGAGTGTGTAGTGCAAAGAGTTAGAAAAATGATTGTTCTATGTGTAGAGAGAGTGCATAGTAGGGGTTTGTTGTTGAGAGTACAAGTTCAATAGCATAGTGTGATTTGTAGTATGTACAACAATGTATTGAGTGTAATGATGCATTATAGGTTTTGCGGAACCAAGTTTATGCATATTTGAAATTGTTATCATTGTACTGAGTTGTGGGTTAGATTAGGGGATTGTATTCTCCTTGAAGTTGTGGCTTCTAAATTAGGGGGTTGTTTCATCCTTGAAGTGGTTGCTTCTAAATTAGGTAGTTGATGCTTCCTTGGGTTGTATCCCTAAAACATTGTAACAAAGATTTGGATTGTGATGATAGATTTGAGTAGTAGACTCAAGCAACCCTAGTCATCATGGTTTTCCCCATCTTGGGTTTTCCATGTATATCTGGTTTTGTGGATATTTGTGTTGATTGTTTGTTTGCATATTTATGTTTGCATCTTTAGTTTACAATCTACACAATAAGAGTTGAGCAATAAATCTGCACAAGGTATTTGTAGTTAAAGAAGTAACCTGCATAAATTTTTTAAGGGATAGACTTTGAGTATCTACTAATTCACTCCCTTCTTAGTAGATCATTGTGTTCCGATAGTTCACTACTATAAACATTTGCTGCTTGTTGCTAAATTTCATGGTGTAGTTGTAGAACTTGAGAACCAAGGGTTTTAGATGGAGAAGAAGGCGAGAAGATGTTTTATCGCTTTTCATTGATGGCTTCCTCTTTTCTCATCTCAAATCAGCAATGAGTGATGCTACATCCACTCTATCACTTATCATTGATGCATGCCACAGTTTCCACATTGAATCCACCATGCACGATGTTTCATCGCCCATCACTGATTTCTTATTATTTTCTCTGGTTGCATACATGATCTATGATGGTCTCTAGAGAAAGGCTTGTGTGAGATGGTGATGGGACCGATGATAGATGCCCAGTATTAATGTTTGATGAAAAATCAAATAGTGGGATGGGTAAAGGAATGATGAGGCAAGAATTCAAGTACAAATGAGTTTTTCTTCATGAGCTGGAGGTGGTTACTGGTCAACGGGTATGGGTTTTCTAGATGTCTACTGAAGATCTCCACTTAGGGTTTTTGTAATTTATTTAAGTGTAGAATTTATGCTTCTTTCAAAAAGGTTGTTCACTTCTTAGTCTCACGAGAAAGCATTTTTGTAATAGGGTCTCAAATGTATAGTGTTGGTTTTAGGTTTCTGAATTTTTTCTGAGTCTTGTAATTGAGAATGTAATTGCAACACTGTCATGTTAGATAAATAAATGATGATATTAAGGGTTAGTTTTATCCACTATAGAAATTGCATATGTTTTGAATATAATGAAATCAAGGGTTTTTGTTGTTCATCTTCTTGTCTTTCCTTTAGTGAATGTTTTGTGTTGTTACTTTCACTCAAAGAATGAATTAAATTGTATAACATAAATAAAGATTTATGCAACTATATGCTTGGATCAATAAAGTATGACTGGTTTGGTTTCTAGTACTAATGGTGTAATGCATCATATGATAGGCATAGTTATGACATATTGAATGTTGTAATGCATTTTAAATTTCATTGTTTAGGTGACTCCACCCTAGAATATGGCATTGGTCTCTTGATGTTGGAATTTCCTAAGATTATTTTGTGAGTAGCTACAACTTGAAATGAAATATACTTACCTATCTTGTTGTCAGTGTGCGTGGAATTCAATCAATCATATCTCTCATGTTTAATGTGTGAACTACCATGAAGGTTTTCCATACCTTCAGGGTATTGAGTTTGTTAAGCATATAGAGGACACTTATTTGTTTACCGTGTGTTTGATTCTTTGACACACAAACATCTGAAAGCACACTATTGGGATTACCATCCTGGATTTAACAAAGGCTTGAAGTGCAAGGGAGAAAAGGTTGTATATCAAGATCATGTTCATTGGCCACTGACCTTGAATATTCTTAAGCATAAGGTTTGGCTACCCTTTAGAGGATTTTAAGGTTCTGCTAGAAAAACCACCAACACATTGAATCTATTTAGTGCAAGTTGCAGAACTCCATTATCAATGTTCAAACAATGGTTTGGTGAGTTGATACATCGTGTTGTTCATTCATCATTCCTTCTTGTATGTTTCATTTCATTTCAAGTTTTAATTACGAAAATAGGGTTTGACCAAGGCAAGCCCCCATTCACCTAACAAACAACATTTTCCTCTCTTGATGTGTGATTGCAAATTTTAGGTGGAAGATCTATTGATGAACGAAAATAGAAAAAAAATCAAAGTTGCATTTGTTGTCACCATTCTTTCAAAATCATGAAAATTGACATACAAAATTTATTTCTGGCTTTATGATCACGAGCTTCAAGAATCTAGGAGTGTAGACATAGGATACTGGAACCTAGAAATAGATTTCAGAGAGCCCTATCCAGGACCCCTTCACTATAGGGAGAATGAGTCCTCAGCGAGCCTTGAAAAAGAACTTTCTACAAAAGGTGTACAACATTTAACCTTTCCAGATTCTCCCTAAATTCTACAGGTTCCATCAGTTTTATGTTCAAGATTCTAAATGCACATTATATATCACAATTTGGTGTTTATTTTCTATTTTGAATCTTTCTCCTCAAAGTTCTATTTGACTCATACCCTCGTCCTAACACAAAAAGGGAAATTTGCAGATTCATATCTTGAGTTGACTCATCTAAGGGTTGATAGTCAATTCTTGGTGTGGATTTCATTTTCTGAAATGAAAATAGAAGAATAGGACCCCTTTTCGCTCTTTGGATCCACTTTTCCATTTTGGGAAATTCCCCCAACCTATTTTTTGATGTTTCAAATGCCTTTGATCATAATATTTTCTCTAGGAATGCTTCTTGAAATATTCTAGGTGAAACAATATGAAATAACCTTATAATTATAGATCTGTGTATCCTTAATTTCCCAAAATTCAAATATCGCAAGCCGACATCTGAATATATATTTTAATATGTTAAAATACGACCAAAATAATAATTTAAATTTAGATGCTAAGGTCAAGGGAGGACCCATTCACCCATGGACGAATGGGTCCTAGGTCCCTAAACCTAGGACACACATTTCTCAATGAGAAGTGTTATGTTAAGGCATTAATGAATGTCAGGTTTCCTATTCGGAAAATGCAATAAAATAGGCTTGGGAAATGAATTAAGGGGTCAATTAAGGAAAATTAAGCTCAATTAATTAGAGGTGCCATAAAAAAGTGTGAAAGTGTAAATAAATACATTTTACAACACTAAATTAAGGCACAATTAAGTCCAAATTAATTAGGAGGGCCCAAACAAGTGTGAAAATGTAAAGGGATACATTTTTCTAAACTAGAACTATTATTATTATAAAACTTCAGAAATTACATGTATATAGCATAAAAAGTTACTAAATTTTTACCAAATATAGAGACAGTCGAGGGGCCAAAACAATAGACACTGCCACATATACTAGATGCTTGATGTGAGGAGGCCAAAACATAACAAAAGTCTCAAACCAAGAAGTGTGAGAAAACTAGAGAGGGTATTTTTCTATGCAAGGGGTTGGATGTACTACTCATACCACTCAAGGGTGGCATTGAAATCCACTACCAATATGCATTAGATCTTTATGTTGTGCTATTGACACCATGCATAAGGTTTTGAGGAATGGAATCCATTCCACTACAACACCCTACTCATGCACAGGCTATATGTCTTGTGGCCTCAAAATTCCAAGACCCAACCATGCTACTTCTAGGGTAGCTTCGATCCCACCTAGATTGTTTTTTTTTTTAACAATTTTTCCATCAAAACCCCCACAACCATGTTATGGTCCTAAAAAGTGACTTTGAAAATTTGGTTTTTAGGCATGCCCATTAAAAATTAATTTGTATTATCTAGGTATTATAATAAATTACACATTTGAAAATTAGACTCAAAATACTAAATTTCATATTTATTTTTTGAAAGATTCAATGTGTAAGTTCTTCAAATTTTCAATCTAATAATAAAAATTTCTGAAAATTAGGAAATTTAGAAAATTTTGTTGACCTGTCTTCTTGCACTTACCCAAGTCATCAATCTTGGTTAGGCTTTATATCGAGACTAATATTTAGAGGGTAAGTTATATAACCTCATCCAAATCAGTTCTTTTGTGAGTGATGTTTATAATGGGTCAAAGTTGGGAAATTTTTTTTGTAAAAATAGATACAAGAGTCCCCGTATTTCTATTTTTTCACATTCAAAATTATGTTTCTTTCCTCCTCCAACTTGAAAAAAACAACAACGAATTCTTTTAGCATAAGATTCAACATTGGGTCAAATTACCACTACATTTCTACCCATTTCGATATCTTTCTCCTTTTCAATTTTCTTCCCAAGAATCTACTAATGATTGTTGTGTTTTCTAGCTCCTTCGAATTAGTGTGCACGATGTTAGATAAATCGATCAAACACTTGTTTTTGTTCTAGGTAATTTTCCTGTCATTTTCACTTTTATCTTCCTTATTTAGATATCCTCTTTTTTTAGCCCTTCAAACTTTTTAGTAAAGTCTTTACAAATTATTTTAATTTAAATATCTTGCTATTATCAAGAATATAACACATTTAATAAAAAAATATAATACTAAAAGAGAAACTTTGTGTGAGGAAATAAAATTTTATAGTCCAATTTTATAAACTATAATACTACTATTAAGAATATAGTTTTTTTTTTTTTTTTTTGTCTTCTTTTTTGTTTTTTTGTTTTTTTAATAATTAGCTGAATACCATTTTATATCAATTAAAATATTAAATATGGGGGAACCAAAAAAAGCTAGCGAGGTTGCGAAGGAGGGTGCGATAGAGAAAATGACAACCCGCGAACCAGGGAAGGAGGCCGGACAAACTAGTTCGAACCAAGAGCCAAGGCAGGAGAAATAGAAAAGGCACAATACACTAGAGGCAACTAGTAGCTAGCAACTGAAAGTGACACCGGCAAAGGGAGGAACTAATAAGGAGAGATGGAGCGAGGAAACGAATAGGACAATTCTATTTGATGAATTCAGAGAAAAAATTAACAAGGGTTGGACAGCATACGGAAACCCCGGCCGAAATCCTGGTTCAGAAATCCATAGACCCCAATGGGTGATGGAAAATGGTGTTTGGGTGGACAAATTTCATCCTTACTATCAACAACAAGAGCAGGATACGATGGATCAAAGGCGTAGGAGGAACATGGCCTAGTTAGGTCAAGGACCTCCGTGGGTGAGACCTAACAGATATATGCAAGGAAGGAAACTAGAATTCAATGCTGGTGGGGGTGGAAAGATTCAAAGTTGAAAGGGTGGTTCAAGGAAAAAGCAGGAGTGAGAAGAGATCTGAATAAAAACTAGCATCAAATGGACCTGATCAAAGCCCTACCACCCAAAGATGCATCGATGAATGCAAGTACGAGTAGGGGACTAACGAATAAAGGTAATTCCATACCAATCTCCATACTGTTTTTTAATGTCAACAACGAAGTAGTTAACATAACTCATGAAAATTTGAGAAACATTGGAATCTTTGCAAAATGGGGGGGAGAAGGTCAGAAAAGTCGAAAAGCCATGGAAGAATGGTGTAAGGCAAGTTGGGGGGAAGAGACTTCTGTAAACACCCTGGGATATAACTGGCTTTTGATTATGTTCCATAGCCAGGAAAAAAAGAACACGGCTCTAGAATCTGGACCCTATTTTCTGGAGGGTGCCCAAGTTCACCCTGTAAATTGGAGACCAAATTTTGACCCAAGGAAAGAAGGGGTGGGGGAAAAGTGTTGTATGGATCACACTTTATAACCTTCCTTTGGATTATTGGTCAGAAAAAACATTAGAAGGAATTGGTGATCTTCTAGGAAAATTTCAAAGTCTCGACAACATACAAGTGGATAGTGAGAAAGGACCTTTCTTCCAAATCTATGTAACAATTCCTCAGGAGGTGGAGGTGCCTAGAATGATAAAGCTCATATCAGAACCAGGTTCATGGAATTGGGAGGTGTGCAGGGAGGACAATCTGCATGCGTGCCCTAACTTCAAATCAATGGAGCAGGTTAAGGAAGACTGCCCAGAAAAATGGGAAATCAACAGATTGAGAACTTCAGAACAGGAAAAGGAGCTAGATAAAAGTAGAAATAAAGTAGAGGTGGAACAAGCTTCAATTTTTAATGAAAAAGAAATGGTAGATTCAATGTATTCAGACTAGTTGGTGTATGAGCCTAGGTGGAAATCAATCCTGGACCCAGCCAAGAGCTAAACCAATCAACTCGGTGATTAATACAAGTTAACTGGGAAATCAGCTGGGTGTTCAGAGTCTAGGGGGAAGAGTTACCACATCTCATAGACATTAGGCAGAAAAATCAGGTAACAATAACAAAGGAAGAAGAATCAGAAGACCAGAAGGTGATGTCGAGCAAGTTGTTAGCTGCAAATTTACTAGTCAATAATAAGGTCCCAGAGGATGGATTAGAGGAAAATCTGGAGGTAGGGAGTATGGAGTCAGAATCGGAGTTCAATGAAATCTTTGAAGTATATCAAGAGGGAATATTGGTTGAAAGAGGAATTGAGCAAATACCTTCGACAAGAAAAACCCCAAGAATCAAAACAAACAGTCAAAGAGGTCGTAAGCCTAATAAGGAGAAATTAAAAGTGGTAGGGGCCGCCAAAGGACAAAAAAACTAGGAAAAACAATCCTTAGAAATGGGAAGGGTCTCCCCCTTCCTAGGGAGTCATGAAGATCTTAAGCTGGAACACTAGGGGCTTAAATGCCCCTAGTAAATGGTGCCACTTCAGGCATCAGATAGACAGTGATAAGCCAGATATCTTAATTATTCAAGAGACAAAACAGACTAAGGAGGAACAAGAAAGGAAAATGATGTGGTGGAGAGGTTGGGAAGGAATCAGTAAAGAATCAATAGGGGCTTCTGGGGGACTTGGGGTATTTTGGAACCCTACCTCAGTAAGCTACAAACCCTTGGTGGATAAGCAGAACTGGATAGTAGTCTCGGTTCATCTTTATCAGAATAATTCAGAATTCAATTTGATCAATGTATATGGCTCGATTGCACCAGCAAATAAAAGGATTCTTTGGGCTGAAATCTCCACCTTCCTGAGCCAAACAAAAGAAGTTAAAACTATAATTGGTGGGGATTTCAATACTACTCTAAACAACTCAGAGAATATGGGAGGTATGCAAAATTTGATAAGATCTCAAATGGACTTTCAGGATTTTATAGATCAAAATATGTTGAGAGAGATAAGTACTAAGAATGGAATATATACTTGGACCAATAGAAGATCGGGACACTCTAGAATAGCAGAAAAATTGGACAGGTTCTTGGTGATGGGGGAATGGAACCAAGTGTTGGAGGCTTCAATACTCCCTTGGAGTGGCTCGGAGCACTTTCCAATTCAACTTGTTCTGCAGCCAGATAATTTTAAAGGGGGATCTCCCTTCAGGTTCGAAAAAATATGGTTGAGAGATCCAAGCCTCTATGAACAAATATCGATTTGGTGGAAAGAGGTTTGGATAGGTAACCACTCACACCTATTTGCCTTCCAAAATAAACTTGCACATATCAAAACAAAATTGAGAATTTGGAACAAGGAACATTTTAAAAATATCTTCGAAGAGAGTGACAAGATAGAAAATGAGCTAAAGACCTTAAATGAGAAAATAATCAAGGATGATATGGGGCGGGAGGAGTATCTTAGAGAAAAGGTATTATTAGAAGCTCAGTCTGAATCCCTAGCAAGGATGGAATGTCATTGGAAACAAAAATCTTGGGAATAGTGGCTCCATGAAGGAGACATAAATACTAGGTTCTTCCATAACTCAACCTTGGCTAAAAGAAATGTGAAGAAAATAACAGATTTGGTGAGAAATGATGGGACTCTTGCTAGAAAAAATCAGGAAATCAATAAGGAAGTTGTGGGGTTCTTTGAATCACTCTTTAAAAAAGAAGTTCAAGTGGATACTAGAGCAAGGGAGGAATTCATCAGGAGTATACCGAAACTGATCTTAAACAATGAAAATTTAGAACTCTCAAAACCCATAAGTATGGAAGAAGCTAAGAAGGAAACTTTCCAACTAGGAGAAGACAAATCCCCAGGCTTGAATGGTTTCCCAACTTCTTTCTTCCAGGCTTACTGGAAAATAATCAAGGAAGATCTAGTCAAAGTAGCAGATGAGTCAAGGAAGAAAAAAGTAATGCTAGGAGAAATCAATCACACCTTCATAACACTTATCCCAAAAAAGAAGGAGGCAAACTACATGGGGGAATATAAGCCTATTTGCCTTTGCAACACAATATACAAAATAATCTCAAAAATAATCGCCAATAGGCTCAAATTGGTAATAAGAAAAATCATCTCAGAAGAACAAAGTGGTTTCATTCTGGGTAGGTCAAATATGGAAGGGATAATCGTGACTCATGAAACATTTCACTTTGTAAGGAAGTTAAGGTTTCCAAGTATGATCCTGAAATTGGATATTTTAAAGGCTTATGATCGAGTGGATAGGAAATTCTTGTTAGATGTGCTAGTTGGATTTGGATTTGATAAGGAAATTGTAAGTTGGATCAAAAGTTGTATAAATGGCCCAAGATTTTCAATACTAATAAATGGTGTAGCCTAGGGATTCATAGATTCTACTCGGGGGTTACGACAAGGTGACCTTCTTTCCCCATTTCTTTTTATCATAATGGTTGAAGCCCTAGGTAGGAAAATAAGCCAATCTAGAGAGGAAGGATCATGGAAAGGAATTGAGGCCGCACTTGGAGTAGGAGAAAGTACACATCAACAATTTTTGGATGACACCATCCTCTTTGGATTAGCCACAAGCATGGAGGCAAGAAAGATCAAAGAAATTCTGACCAACTACAGCAAAGCTTTTGGCCAAGCCATCAACTGGAGGAAATCAAAAGTCTTTTTTCTCAACACCCAACCTAGCCTCCAATATGACCTCACAAGAATCTTAGGTATCAAACCGGCCAGTCTTACAGGGAGATTTCTTGGAATGCCACTTTTTACCAGTGCTAACTACCTCACTTTTTGGGACAGAGTAGTAGATAATTGTAAAAATAAAATGGAACTATGGAAAGGTAAATGGTTAACATCAGTTGGGAGGCTTATCATGGTTAAAACAATTTTGGCAGCAATTCCCATCTATTCAATGTCATGCCTACAGATCCCAGAGAGTGTAATAGACCAAATTAATCAAATTATGAGAAATTTCTTTTGGAATGGCCTAGAAGACTTAAACAAAATTCCCTTACTGGCCTGGGATAAGGTCTGTAAACCTTAGGCTTCAGGTGATGCGGGAATTAGGCAATTGAAGTTAATGAACCTGGCCATGGGGGCCAAACTAGTTTGGAAAATTTACACAAGCAACTATAAATGGGTCAGAATCCCAAGGAGGAAATATCTTGACTCAAACGAGCCCATAAGCATAATCAGGGTACTCAATCCTCCAAAAGGGTCGGCAAACTGGAACTTTATTTGCGAATGTAGAGACATTATTCACAAACATGTTTCATGGGAAGTACATGATGGTCGAAAGGCATATTTTTGGGAAGATTCATGGGATGGCTTCGCCAAATTAATCAACATGCAGGGTTTGGAGGACATCAAGGAAGAAACCATCAGAGTGTGGGGTCAAAAGATAAATAACTATGGAGGATTTATATGGGAGCATGGAGTCAAGAAATGGAGATGGAAAAACCTAGATACACTCAACACCCCTGAAGCACAAAAAAAGGTTCTGAAAAGGATAATGGAAGCAAGATCCTTCCTGGTCAGTGAGGGGGATGATGTATTGAGGTGGAGTGCCTCTGCAGATGGGGCATATAAAGTAAAATTGGGTTACAAAATCAAGGAAAAAAGGATAGCAAGGAAAACATGACCTAAATCTTTATGCTGGGGGGGAGATGTCTTGCCTAAAGTAGGTGTGTTCTTATGGCTAGCATCTCAGGGCAGGATACTAACCCAGGACAAGATATCCAAGTTAGGTTTTAGAGGTCCCAGCAGGTGTGTACTGTGTAAACATAAGATAGAATTTGCATCCCACCTCTTGCTCTCCTGCCCCTATACGGAGTATTGTTGGAAACACATCCTCCAAATCCTTGATTTCCCTACCCCTTTTGCTTCAAATCTTTGGGATTGGTTAGCGGTATGGCCAACTAAGCAACACAAAGGGATTTTCAGCAATATATGGTGAATAATTCCATCTGCAATTTGTTGGGAATTATGGAAGGAGCGAAATAGATGTATCTTCCAAGAGCAAGCGTTGGGGAGAGAACATTTAGCAGGGCGAATAGCTAAGGAAATTGTAGAACTTACAAATAATGCAGCAAAAAACATTACTTACCCCAAAAATGTTTTTTCCAACAAAGACATTGAACTCTCAAACAAATTCGTTGGGCTTCATATCCCCCCCATTATAACTAATCTAAAGACCCCACAAAAGGCAAAAATTAGGTGTGGTTCAGTTTGGCAACATCCACAACCTGGGTGGATAAAAATAAACTTCGATGGCACCTCTTTGGGTAATCTGGGAGTAGTTGGCATTGGTTGTGTGGCTCAGGATTTTGAGGGAAAGGTGTTAGCTCAAGAAGCAAAAATATAGGACAAGCAACAAACAATTTGTTAGAAATTAGAGCGGCACTGTGTGGCGTCGAACTAGGCAAAAAACTCAGAGCTTCAAAATTGCATCTTGAGGGTGACTCACTAATTATAGTGAATGCCATAAGATGCAACACCACACAAAATTGGCTACTAAGAAGATGGTTAAGCCCAATACAGACTTTAAAATCATCATTTGATGAATTTCATGTCAGCCACGTATACCGCAAAGGAGATACCATGGCTGATACCCTAGCTAAGCATGTGGCTACGAAGTCACAATACGGATTGGTAGGAGCCAACTACACCACTCTTTGGGAAGGGTCATGTCTTTAATAGTGTAGAAGCATGGTGGCGATATCGGTAATCGCATTGGCATGCTAAGTACATCTGGGGTTTTGAGCGAGCGTTATAAATGACAGCTAAAACATCCCTTCAAATATTGTAGATCGTCTCAAGGCATATTATAGTCACATCAGGTTGGTGGCCTCGAGAATGAAGGACACGGGTAAGGATCATCTGTGTGAAGCACTAATACCTAGATGGAAGGCTTGTAAAGGATACCAGTAGGCTATAAGAAAAGCGATAATAAAGGTAAGAATCCACACTAGCAAAAGCATTTGGAAAGGTTGGTGATAAGGTAGGAAAGAAGCAATGGATACTCCGGTGTGTCTAGAAATTACCACCACCATGGTTTCTTTTCAAGGAGAGGTCATGGATATAAGGCTTCGAGGTATCCTTACAGTTAAGGATAAGTATGTGATTCATGTAGTGAAAGCGGTATTGGGGCGAGAGTTCATTTGGTCTTACCACAAACACCGCCTCAACATAGATATTATGGAAATGTTTCTGGAAATTTCTATCCATTGGGGAGTGCCGAAGGCTAGGGTTAAAAATCTCTATCAATGCGTCTTCAAGCATGCCTACCTGGGTGAAATAGACGCAGTTCTGGACAACATCAATGAGCAAGGCCAAATTCCAATGCCACAACATCACTACTTGCTAAAGAGGAGTGGTGGAAGGCTTGTTCCAAAATTCCCTATCCTGACTATGGTGGAACCAGAGGCTCTGACAGAGCATGGCGAGGACATAGATAGGAATCTCAGTTTTCTCTTGATTGCAGCAGGACTCATGGAGCCGATGCCAAAAGAGGAGATGAGCAATTACTTGGCAAGGGAAGGATTTGATGTGGACAGTGATGATGAGGTGTACTCCGGACCAGCACTCCCAATTCTCCCAGATTCAGGGGAAGATTGGATTGAGGATGATGGTCGAGATGTGGAGGATATAGCAAATGGTCCAACCCACAAAAAGTACAAAATAGACTGCCCAGTAAAGAAATTAGCGGCGCATGCTAAACAAAATGTGCAAGGAAGCATCAGCCCAGGGATCAGGAGATGATGCAACCAGTACTCTATTCACTACTCTGTGTGGGCCATGGAAGCCGAAGGGAAGAAGGACCAAGTAGTCAAGGAAACTGATGAAGATTAGTAGTAAGTATAACAACAACTAGGCTATAAGTTAGGTTGGTAGGATAGGAGTAGTATAGTAAAGCTCCTGGTATGTAAGTAGTGCTAAAGTATATTTTGTACCGCAAGACAACCTTGTAATACTTTTTTGGTCAAATAATATATATGGTGCTAGCCTAACCAGTCATTAATCTATCAGGAAAAAAGAATATAGTTTTTTAGTAAAATAAATTATTTTGCCATAAACTTTAATCAATAAGAAAGCACATACAAAGAAAGAAAATATATTATAGAATAGATTAAGAGAACTGATGAGTCACAAATTAGTGATAAATACTCTTTTCTTACTAAATATTTTCTAAAGTGAGACATAATAGATTACATCTATAACATGTAATAAGTGTTGATATTTAAGTAATATTTTAAAATTTATCATAATTTTTTTTGAAACTAGGATTTAATCAATATCAATGTGTATGATGGAATCATGAATCCTCTCTATGGAAATAAGTACATCAAATAATGATTCAACTGAAGAGACAATCTTCAAACGAATTATATAAAAAAGGAATTATGAATGCTTTATAGAAAATTTCATTATTTGAAACATTGATTTATAGATGTTAAAATTATTTAATATTTTTTGAAGTAGAAATCATAATAAATTATACAATCACATGTAATATAATATTTTGTAAAATTTTAAAATTTGAAATTCATTTATAATAAATTGTAAATATTAGTTAATGTAGGACTAGGAAAATTGGGGGAAAGCATGAATCATCGATAGCAACCACAAAACTACTTAAATTCAAGCAATATAGACCCTAATCTAACAATGAAGCACACAATGACAATAAAAATGAAATAATAAACTAGTGAAACATCAATTCTTATGCCAAAGTTGATTCTCCTCTATTGCTCTTCTCAATTTACTTTTTTTCTCTCAGATATGTATTGTGCATAGTTCACAATAAGCTTAATGTAGATGATTGATAATAGGATATCAAAGATGAATGATAGTAAAATATCAAAGATTGTAGTTTCTCAAGATGAATGATATGAGTGATAACAAAATGTTGAAGATTGTGGTTATGGTGAAATTAGATTGAAAGCTTGATTTTATAGAAATTTAGATTTGATAGACGGTGAGGATTCAATGAAGATGAAATGAGATCAATGGTGGAAAATAATTGAGAAGAGGGGACAACTTAGATTGAGTGTGTGTTCATTGATTTTCATGAGCAATGAGGTGGAGTAAGATTTTAGTTAGAAGGTGATTAGAAGGTGAGTTAGATTTGCATGAAACTTTGATAATTAAAATAATTAATTATTATTACATGTGCAAGATGAGCTAAATAAATAAAATATATAATTTTATTTATGCAGAAAGAGGATAAATATAGATAAACTAAATAATTAAAATAATTATTTAATTTAGAGAAGTGGAAAATGAATATTTAAATAATTAAAAAATAATTATTTAATATTTAGAGAAAAAGATAATGAATAATTAAATAATCAATAATAATTTATTTAATTAAATTAGAAGAATAAAGGTGATTAGAGATGTAATTAATTAAATGAAATTTATTGAATTATTCAATAGAAGAGTAAAGTTAAAGTGAATTAATTAAATAATATAAAATTATTTAATTAATATAATAAAGTGGTATTAAGGAATAATTAAATAATTAAAAGTTATTTAATTATGTGGGAAAGATGCAAATTTTTGAAAAATGTTGTTCGTAGGCTTAGGGCATTTTTCAGTGTCTATATTTTTCCCCTCTTTCATACAATGTGACTTTGAGTGTTGTGTCAAAGAAAATTCAAGAAAATCCAACTTAGGACCTACCCTTGTATGCCTCGGCATGCTCTAGTTAAGGTAGAATAACATGGTACCCCCTCAAGAAATTTGGTGAAAATTCTATGTATAATGACCCAAATTTATTGACAAGCTGATTTGATGTGTTCAGGTGTGAGGAGTAACAAAAGAAATCTTAGCGAGAAGAAAATGTTAGTAAGAAGTGAAGAATAGTTAGATGAAGTGAAATGATGAAATGGATTAAGATTTGATGTAGGATTTTGTTGATAGATTTTGACCTTTAATTCTAGTGCATGATTAATATCATAAAGAATTTAATTTGGCAATAAATAATGCACACCAAGGTATGAAATAGACCAAGGTGTGAAATGTTACCCCTTTACATAAACAAACACATTGCAAATAAGGAATTTCATGAAACATACTAGTCACAATAAAAACTTGTCGAAATATATGAGGAAGTAACCACAAATAATTATAGTATTGATGCAAGAAAGCATTAGATAAACTTTAACTTGCATAGGATATTTTGATTATTCCAAATGGAACCCTAATCATAGAAAAGGAATTTGGTTGCCCTAGTTATGTTTCCAAGACAAGCTTCCAGAAGAAATCAAAGATAAAAAGGTCATGATCCACCATCACTCCTTTCATCACTTGTGGACTTCTTCAAGATGCATAGTAATATGGCCAAAGATAAATCAAATAAAGATAAGATTTATTGGACCAATGAGTCAACAACCGTTTAGATCTTCTTTCCTATCAATGAGTGTTTTCTTGATAGGATTAAAATGATAATGTTTGGTTTCAGGAAATGAAGTAGGTTGTATAAGACGTCAAGTCTAGTTTTGACAATACAACATCTTGTATAAGATAAATGATAGGATTGAGTGTGGTTTTAGGGATGAGACACCTCATACAAGATTCCTTGTTTGGTTTCGAGGGTGTAACAACCTGTATAAGATAATGATAAGATTGTGTCTATTTTAAAGAATGTGACACCTTGTATAAGATGCTTGGTTTGGTTTTGAGAGTACAAAAATTTTTATAAGACATTTGATAGCTGGTAGCAGTAACTGATGTTGATAAATACTTGTGATTAGGTAATTGATTGATTAATATTGGAGACTAGTTGGATAGTTTTTTTATTATTTCATGATTTGTTAAGCTCGGTTCTTTATAGGATGTTCTATTTGTGTTTGATCAAAATGTCAATATTAGTAAGGGATAGTTTATTATGGGATATGGATAATTATATACAAGACCTAAGGGACATACCTAAGCCTCAGGGGCTCATTGATGATAGCTTTGCCTACGTGAAGCCGCATAAGCAATGTAGTTTGACTGACCTTGACAATGGATGGTTTATTATGAAATATGGATTGATGGAAAGTATATGATGAAAGACCCTAAGGAAATGACCTAAGACTTGGGGACTCATCAATGATGGCCTTGCCTATGTGAATTCGTAGAGGTAGCGTAGTTTGACAATTTGGACTAACACATACTATTTTTTAATTTTTCAAGGACTATTTGGATATTTTGGATTTTTAAAATGTTTATAGTTTTTGGATTTTTGAAAGAATACTTGAATGATGTCCTAAGATACCATGTCCAAGATCCCATATGAAAACCTAAGTCAAGTCCTTTGCCCCTAGTCAATTATATTACCAACTATTATGCATATAATTGGATGGGTGATGTGTATTATGGATGGATATGGAAAGCAAGATACACTAAACACCAACTATTCTTAGGCCTTAAAATGGGGACTAAGCTTTATTATGGATTGATGGGAAAGTTGAGAGTTTATTATGTATGGGAATATAAGTGAGTGATGATGAGTGAAGTGAAAATAATCATTTATAATGATAGTAGACGATGGAGTAAATATTGACTACACATGATGCTTGCTTGATAGGTTTTCACCATGGTACTTATCCAAAGTGCCGCCAAAGTGGTTTTCACTATTGGATGGATTATTTCTCTTTAATATTTTTTATTTTTATATATTTTGGTGTCACACAAGATTCCTATTTGTTAGGTTTTCTTTAAGGCAATATTTTTTTTATTTTTTGAATTTTTCTCAAAAAAATTGCTCTTTTTTTTTTTTTTACAAAATTCTCTAAAGATTGGGTTCACCAATTTAAAACTAGGAGAATTGGGGGAAAGCATGAATCATATATCCTAAATACAAACACACACACAAAAATCTATATATATGTATGTATATATGTATATATATATGTATGAGTGTATATATACATATATATACATATATATGTATGTATATATCTACATATATATGTTGGCAAGAGACACTGAAAATATCATTTGGTGTTGTCGTTGATGGAAACCCTAGTCGGTGAATAGATCCATGCATCATCATTTGATCATATCGGCAGTCAAATGGTAAATTGTTAAGGAAGAACAGAGCATTTGATAGTTTTATGTTCATCGATTCACATGAAGATTTTATGTTAATATTTTGTGTTGTGTACCTTAGGGAAGGTTGATCGATGTATGATTTGTGTTATCCATGAATCTTAGTGCCTCATATTTATTTATGTGTGAGTTAGAAGATCTGGTTGGACAATTCTCTATTTTATCAGTATAGAAGCCGACTTCGAGAATGTAGTGTATTCTGGATGTTTGGGAAACAATTGTCTAAGTATTTTTTATGTTTGAGAATTTAGTTTTTGGTCCTAACTAAGTTGTGGCTGACCATTGTGGATACGCATTAAGGTTTACTCATGATTTGAGCTGACAATTGTAAATATTCTTTTGTTCTATTTAAGCTGACATATTGTGATTAAAATCTTAGTCACAGATATATATAAGAGATCGTTCATATCAATTTGAGGTATGGAGAAGGTGTGTTGATGTGAATTGTGAATAAAAGAAGAACAGGAGAGCGATAATGCACAACTTCACTTGTGCATAAAGGATTTGTGTTGTGAGTGTGAGAAAAACAAAGTAGAAGTGCAGAATTAGTCTGTACGATAGAAGATTGAGTATTGTGCCTAACCAAAACTATAATCAAGCATATGTAGATGCTATTTTCTTAGTTAAAAATTTTAGATGGATTTAATCTGAATATTTTCTTTGTAAGATAGTGAGTCTTCTTTGAGTAGTGAGCTCTAGGCAATGCGCTTGAATGCAAGTGCATTCCCCATATTGTAAACTTCATTTGAGTATACTCAAATCATATTGTGGATTGGCCATCCACCATGGTTTTTCCCCTAACAGGGTTTCCACACAAAAATTATTGTGTTATGGTGTTGTGTTTGTTTGTTTTCTATTTTTGGATATTTCTTTGAATGAATATTTTAAATGCTTGAAGTACCAGATCAATAAATATTTAAGAAATTGTAGAACACTGATTCACGCCCCCCTCTTAGTGTTGCTTGATTCCAATAATTGGTATCAAAGCTAGTTCCTCAAAAGAAGTCTAACAACTTGGGGAGATCTTGGAAATTGTTTCAATGGATTCAAGAAGTCTTCAACAACAACTTATGGTGGCCTTAGATGATCTTGAACAATCAAAATATGAGAACCAGGAATTGCAGGAAAGTCTTGAGAATGCTAAAAGATTCATTCAATCATTGAAGGGTGATCCCACAATAATGGGTTACACTTTTTGGCCAAACTTGACATTGGAATCAACATTTTTCACTAGATCTTCACTTTCTTATACCTATAAAAGATAAACCATTAAGAATTTGAAGATGAAGCAAACTAGTGATTTGTGAGATTTCATGTGTAGATTCTAATTATATATATATTTTTTTAAATTTAAAAAAAAATTTGAATTCTTGTATGCAATGTTTATTAACTTTTTGTTTACTAAATAGCATTTTCAAAAACTGATGTTTACTTTCGATTGCATAAATTTTTTTCTAGAATGGATACAATTCTAATTTTTTAAATATAGATTTTTCACACCAATATCTAAGGCATCGACATATTTTCATAATTTTTTGTTGCATACATATTTTTTAATTAATTTTCTAAGTTAGAGTAATTATAATCTGGATATATTATACTTTCAGTTGCATAACTCTTTTTGTATGCATTTGAATGAACTCATTTTTTTTTGTTGGAATAAAGACATCAATATCTAGTAGACATGTATTTTTTAGAATTTTTTCTCTCTCTTTTCCTATTTTTTCCATATGTGTGAAACAAAGACCTTGATGTTCATTGAAAAACCTACATTCACAAGAAATAAAAAATAAATATAATAATCAAATTAAATATATTTAAAATTATACTTTTTGGGAAGCTTATAATAAGGAATACATGCTTACAAAAGATAAATTTGAAATGAATTCATTTGATCCCCCAAAAGGTAAATCAAAAGTGGATTTTTATCAAGATTTTGATAGGTGTAGAGGAGACTCCATTATAGGTATAGTTTAAAACTAGAAAGTTTCTATCCAAGGGGGTTTTGATCAAACCCTCTTCAATTTAAATCCTTTCAATGAAACCTTTTTAAGGCTTAAATCATTATATTTTTTAAAAATATGTGATTTCAGCAAAAATCAGGATATCCCAAAAAGTGTAACCCATTATTGTGGCAGCACCCTAAAAGATAAAATCAATAATTCTAGAGAGAAGAGAAAGGTACTCTATGATTAGATTAAGCAGAATGATAGTAAAAGAATTGATGATGAGCAACTAAGTCAAGCCTTGAAAAAAGACAAAAGAATGTGAAAAGCTTACTAGAGATAATACAGTCCTAAAATATGAAATAGAATCTATCATGATGAAGATGACCAAGGAGATTAAAGATAGAAAGAAGAATGAAGAGAATCTTGGATAGTCTCTGAAATAAAAATATGAAGTATGCAACCATTTTCACAATGAATTGGAACAGTCTAAAACAATGAGGAAGTTCTTGAAAAACATATTGATGATCTGATAAATGAACTTGCTACTGAAAATGAGTACAAAGAAAATTTCAAAGTTAGCTTAGCCAAGCTTGATGAACTAATTAGTAGTCAAAGAACAAATGGTGACAAGCGAGGTCTTGGTTATGAAGAAGGATAAATTTCTAGATATGGTCAAAGGAGACCTCGACAAGAAAATTAGAGAAATGGAGTTGGAAGAAATCTTGTAAGACAACCTAATGCTCAGAGATTCAATGGTTATTGTTTTAATTGCAATAAATTTGGTCATATGGCTTCTCGGTGTAGAAGTAGGATGAATCAAAGTGGTCCATCATTCTCATGTCAGTGCTTTAATTGCAATAAGTTTGGTCACAAGTCAAATGAATGCAAAAATGTGATGAACAGTTTTCATAGAAATCTCAGATGTTATACATGCAATAGATTTGGCCAAAATGCTAACTAGTGCAAATCAAAAGAAAATCAGTGGAACAACTGGTTTGGACAAAAAAATTTGTGTGCTATAACTACAAAAAAATTGGTCACATTGCTAGATTCTATTGGAATAGAAAAGTTCTAGTAAAATGAAGGAGAAACATGTAGAAGGATGTTAAGGGAAAACACAAAATAACTATAGATGTGATCAGGAAGAAAATGAAGAAGAAATGGGTGAAGAAAAGTCCCTCTAATGAAGAAAATGCACCAGCACTAGAACCTGCTTTTGGTAGTTCATCCGAGAATTAGTTTCAAGCCTTTGGCCTAAGGGGAGCTGTCAAGAAAATTTCCTAACCCCCTGCTGGTAATTGACACTAGAATGTGGATAATTTTAGTAAGTCCTTAGATGTTATACAAATGTTGTTGAACCTATTCGAGAGAGTATTATGCAGTATTGAAGGTCTACAGAAGATTTATCTATCACAACACATGGAAATAGTGTAACCGAATGAGTAAGGGTAAAATAATTTATTGCAAGAAAAAGGGTTAAGTATGCAAGTGATAAAAGGTCATTTTTATCCTTCATTTGTCACTTTGCATTTTGAAAAATAATAAAAATTTGGAGAGATTTGAGGTGAGCCTTGGCGAAGTTGAGGAAAAATTCAAGTGCGAAGTAGCTTTCAAAAATCAAACTGCGATCTGACGGAAAGGTATTTAATGGAAAGACCTATAAATTTGTGAATTGGTACAAATGGCTACTCCATTGGTAGTAGAAGTTAAGGATAGACCCTGTCCCAAATTCAAATGGCATCCATACAACTATGTTGAGACCAAATTGTTAGGATATTTTTCATTTGTTCCATACGACGTCTTACACATAGAAGATATTAGGGTGTATATTCATGCTAACATCAAAGAGTTGGGGAGTTCGCAGCTATTGAATTTGTATAACAATCACATTATAGGAGAATATTTATGTGTGAAGCTAGAATATAAAACCCTAGAAGAGAATAAATTTACTCAAATTTTTAAATTCTCTGTGTTTGAAGAGACTGAATGGGTCTATTACATCTTGAGCCGAGTTCATTATGAATTCATGTTGTTAAACATACCCTTCAAGATTACGAAGGAGGATATAAGTGTTGTTACAGGTCTAAATTCTTCTTGTGGATTACTGATTCTAAAGTCCGTGAAGAATCAAACCATGACTGATGCAACAGGCTCCCAATATGATCAAAGAGCAATGACAATTGAGGATATCATCGAGGTGGATGTGAAATTTGCATCAATGATCATTGGCTATAGGATATATCATTCAAGTAGGTACAATTCTATGTCTGGTACAACCATTTATGTAGCCTATCAAATGGTAAAGGAGAATGCAGACTATGGTCTTTGTGAATTGCTCAGAACTCAGCTGATGAAAAATCTGGGTAAGATCAAAAAGGACAAGAAAAATTCTTTCAAGTATGGTAAATTTTTGTTATGTTTATTCTTTTATTTCATGAAAGAAGTTCTAGGTATTGGGAAATTTCATTGGTAAGGAAATCAACCTATAGATTTTTAGATAAGAGAAATGTTGTATGGGATTGGGAACAATCAAACTAGAAGAACTACCATCTGGGGGTATTTAAAAAAAATTCAGAATATGATGCATGTGAGAGACATGATTCCTACCTCTATTGTGGAAAAATACAAGGATTATATCTATTTCATGGTAGATATTGATCAATGTATGATGGAAGTCGCTGATCCCAAAATAGTATGGATCATGCATATGGACTATAAAGTTGAAGAGCGAATTCTAGAAATATATGCAAAACATTTTGTTGGAAGATGGATTACTCTAAGAGGGGGGGGTGAATCAGAGTAATTTACAATTTTTCAAAATTTTAACTTCATGAGCGAATTAAACAATGACCTTGAGACAACTTTATGAAACCTCTTAACTTACAAAGTGAACTCTAACACATCGAAGAACTTTTAGCAGAATGATAGATTGATAAAAGACTTACATAACAATGTCAAAGCATGATATTGATTGTTCATGTAAACTTGATTGAACAATTCCTTTCAACACTTTACTTCCACAAGACTTCATGTATATTTTGAATACTTCTATAATAGAATGAAATGTTTAGTCAAGTATTAGAGAATTGCATGAATTGTATTGAAAAATGATAGAATGAAAAATATTACCTCTTAATACATTATTTTCTTGAGTGGAAAAACCCTCATGGGGTATAAAAAACTACTCGTAAAATTGTATTTATATTATCTCAGAAGAGCACCAACTCTATAACAATCGTGGAGCACCAACTCCATGCAAAAATCTGAAGCACCAACTTCAATAGGAGCACCAACTCCTTACAGATTTAGGAACACCCATTCCAAGTTAGGAGCACCAACTCCCAGTTTTACAAATGTTACAAATGATAAACCATTAAGACCTTAAAAATGCATTGATTTGCACTCATAAAACCTTAACAATGCACTAGTAATATGATATTCAATGTAAACCTAGTTTCTTGTCACCGTAAAGATAATTTCTGATATTTCACAAAATCATTTTCTCTTCTTCTCTCTATCATTGTCTCATCAAGCAATGGCGGAAAGCCATGCTTAAATAAACAATGAGACTTGTGTAAATCATCAAAACTCTCTAGCTCAAACTCAAGTAAGAAAAACTGAAAATGCAGTTATCTATAGATTTTTTTTTAAATGCAAACCGTTTTGCAATCTTCATTTCGAAATGACAGAGATATTGTCAAGATTTTACCTCATTTTATGTCGGCCAAATGTCAAACAAAAATCTCATATAGTTCACCAAGCATACCTTCATTTCCAGCTGCAAAACAAACAACTACCTTGCAATTCCTTCCTTCATTTCAGCTAGCATGAACAAGAGTTCACCAAAGTCTCAATACTAGCTCTATAATTTTTGGATGGAAGCTAGGGTTTCTCAACTATCTTCTTCGAAAATCTTTACACTACCGTTTGTCAAATAAAACAATAATTTGGAGTCTGGACAAAACACAATGAATATTTTTTTAAGTCCAAGATACCTATAATTTTGTCACTACCAAGTCAACCTCTCAACCATAATAAAAAACTAACCTTATGATGAGTTGTCAGATACACATCACGAAAAGAAACTACCACATTTTCTATCACTGCCACAGTAATCATATGCTTGTCGTGAGGTGATTGTCAAAGTAACTTAAAAATCACATAATGTAAACCAACAAATATATGATTTCACATGAAAATAGATAGTCATTTAAATGGCTATATTTTAATCACCAAAGGCCGATGTATGTAACATTTAAAATTTAACCATTGTCAGCTACAATGCATAAGTCCTTGAAGCCTGAAAAATTTGATTTCAACATTTAAACCAAAACCAGTAGAATGAAACATTATCAAAGATTGAAACCTTTAGCCCTTTATCATATGCCAATTATATTATTGTAATCACTGAAATCTGACCATGCCAAACAATCTATATGAAAGAAATGCACATGTATCCAACAGATTAGTCTAGCCAAAGATAATAGATCTGAATAGAATGCCAACTATATCAAACTGAACTAAGCACCATCAAATGAAAACCAAGATACCAATCAATTAATTACCAACTTTTCCAATGACAAATGAATATGCCAATCTGAAATCTATAACCAAAGCATGTTAAATGCATAATTCCAAACTGTGAAATGCCAAGGCATCAACCCAGGGCAGTTTTGACATCAAGGAAAAATGCCACAGAAGAAGCCAACACATTTGTTGAGCAAGCCTCTAGGTCAATCAAAAGAGAGATTTGGTACTTTTGTAGAGAAAAACATACAAGTGCATAATGAACTCAGAAAACTTGTAATTGTTAGAAGAGTTAGAAAAGAGGTGGAAGTCTTAGCAGAAAGTCTGGGGATATCTGTAAAAAAATTAAAAGAAGCCAGAAGGAAAAGGGAAGAAGTTGAAGTTGAGAAAGAGGCAGCAAAATCTAAATCTGCTGGTCTGGCAGCACCATCTGCTCAAGCTAGGTTAACTAGAATCTATGCATCCCTATTCGCCCCTACAACAAAGTCAAACCCTATGAAAACTCAATCTAAGGGATCCAATAAGGAAGGAAAAAGAAAGAAGGATAAGAGAAAAAGAGTCTATGTGGTAGTCTTTGAGGATGAAGAAATAGAGTTTAATGAAGGAGTTAGAGAAATCAAGCATCAAGGTATTAAGGCAACAACTATTAAAAAAATAAAGCCCTCCAGTGGAGATGACCAAGCAAAGAACAAGGAAAAGTGACCATCTAGGTATGTCAGTAGAATAAGTTGAAAAAGCTTTGGTTAAAGATGGGAATCTCAAGCCACTTTGAAAATGGTATGAATCTTTTGGTAAATCTAATCAGATAATTATTGAGGAGGCAACAATAAAACATTTGAATATGTTTAATAAAGTTCTGAATGAAATAATGCCTAACTTACCTAAAATATTATATGAGATTTTGGAGATGAGGAGAGTAAATCCCATATTAGAAGAAGAGCACATGAGAGATAATTCTTACTAAATTGTATCTAGTCGTATCTATGGAAGAAATGAATTCAATACTGAATAAAGCCAAGGAGTTCAAAGAAAAACTAGAGTGAATAAGCTCATGATTGGGAAAACTAAAGAAGTCACAGAAGAAAAAAAAAAAATTTTGAGAAAAGTTTTGTTAAGTAGCAGAATTGATGTAGTCCCTGAAGGAACTCATGATGTGTCATCTGGTCTGGGAGAAGAAGAAGATAAACAAGATGTAGCAGAGGATATTCAGAATCCTCCTAAAGTGGACAATACAAAAATTCCTATGGAAATTGAAGTTCCAGAAAGTGTATTAGTTGAGAAAGTGGAGATCCCTGAAGATAAGCCAAAACCTGCAACTAAGAAAGATGTGGTTGAAGAAAAGAAAGTTGATGTGAAGGGAATTCAAATAGAAGCAAGAGACACTGCAGAGGCAGTGAAGGAATTTTTGGTAGAACAAAAAGAAGATCTTGATCCTAAATTGGTTGAGGGTCTGATTGACCTATCTACCTTGAGTCCAATTCATAAAATGAAGGTAGCATCATTTGCACAAGAAAAGGCTAGAGAAGAGCTATTGAAGTCCAATATTGAGGACAGTGAACTTCTAAATCTTGCATTTGGATTTTTGGAAAAGATAATTCCCACTCATGTGAAATATCCAACTAGTTCCTCCTCAAGTGAACTAAACAAGCTTATCAACTCAGTAAGTACTCACTTAGAGTCACTTGAGAAATCAGCTATGATTAAAGTTCAAAAGGAATTTGATGCTAAAAGATTAAATGGGCTGAAAGAAATGATAAAAAAGGATAAAACCCTATTAACCACCTATGTACAAAATATCCAAAATTCTCTATCTGAAGGTGGGAAGATTTACAAGTCATGTTTTTCTTTGACAAAATTTACTAAGGCAAATGAGAAAAAGGTCAAGGATCTCGAAAAACGGCTAGCTACTATTTCTGAAGCATTTGATCCTTCAACTGATGGTGTTGGAAAGTTGGAAAGTGAAGTGATATTCTTGTTTGACAAAATAAAGAAATTAAAGCATGAAAATGACAAAATTGTTGCAAGAGCTTGTGAACTTAGAGGCCTAATTGGCCCAAAGATAGAAATAATGTCAAGTGCATTGAACGAAGTTGAAGATGCTAAAGCAGTGGGTGATCCAACAAATATTGAGCTGCAGAGACACAATCCTACTTGGTTTTTTGAAATATAAAAATCTTGTAGAGTCTCAAAATAGTTTGGGACAGGAATTTGACTATGTTGAAGAAAGATTTTCCAGATATTTTCAAGTTTATGTAAGTTGAAGAAGCATGTTTGTACATTAGCCATTTGTTCATAACAGTTTTATCTAATTTTTGATATGTGGATTCCTACCTTTTCCATTGATGTCAAAGGGGGAGAATAGTAGCATGAAAAATGCATCATCATCTTAGGAGGAGAATTGTGTTTTGAAGAAGAGTTTTCTTTTTGAAATTTTGGCAGTGTAATTGATGTTGTTATTGATCCGACACTTAGTCATTTTTCACTAAGTGTTGCCATCAATCCCAAAGGGGGAGATTGTTGGAAAGAGACACTAAAAATATCATTTGGTATTTTCATTGATGGTAACCCTAGTCAGTGATGAGATCCAAGCATCATCATTTGATCATACCGATAGTCAAATGGTAAACAATTAAGGAAGAACAAAGCATCTGATAGTTTTGTGTTCATCGATTCACATGAAGATTTTTCATTAATATTTTGTGTTGCATACCTTAGGAAAGGTTGATCGATGTATGCTTTGTGTTATCTGTTAATCTTAGTACCTCGTATTGAGTCATGTGTGAGTTAGAAAATCTAGTTGGCTAATTCTTTGGTTTATCAGTACAGAAGCCGACTTCGAGAATGTAGCCTATCGCGGATGTTTGGGAAAAAAATGTTTGAGTATTTTTGTGTTTGAGAATTTTTTTTTTGGTCCTAGCTAGGTTTTGGCTGGCCATTGTGGATACACATTAAGCTTTACTCATGATTTGAGTTGATAATTATAAATATTCTTTTGTTCTATTGAAGCTGACATATTGCAATTAAAATCTTAATCACAGATATATATAAGAGATCGTTCATATCAATTAGAGGTACGAAGAAGGTGTGTTGATGTGAATTGTAAATAAGAGCAGTGCAGAAGAGCGATAATGCACAATTTCACTTGTGCATAAAGGATTTGTGTTGCGAGTGTGAGAAAAATAGAGCAAAAGTGCAGAATCAGTCTATAGGACAGAAGGTTGAGTATTGTGCCTAACCAAAACTATAATCAAGAATATGTAGATTCTGTTTTCTCAGTTCAAAATTTTAGATGGATTTAATCTAAATATTTTCTTTGTAAGATAGTGAATCTTCTTTGAGCAGTGAGCTCTAGGCAGTGTGCCTAAATGCAAGTGCATTCCCCATATTGTAAACTTCATTTGAGTATACTCAAATCATATTGTGGATTGGCCATCCACCATGGTTTTTTCCCTAATAGGGTTTCCACATAAAAATTCTTGTGTTATGGTGTTGTCATTGTTTGTTTTCTATTCTTGCATATTTCTTTGAATGAATTTTTTAAATGCTTGAAGTATCAGATCAATAAAATTTTAAGAAATTATAGAACACTGATTCACCCCCCTCTTAGTGTTGCTTGACTCCAACAATATATATACATATATGGATGATCCCACAATACTGGTTTACAATTTTTGGGCAAGCTAGACACTGAATTGATTTTCTTTAACTAAATCTTCACTTTTGGGCTCCTATAGCGGCTAAACCATGAGGAATTTGAAGATGATGCAAAATAGTGATTTGTGGAATTTTGTCTATAGATTCTAAATATATTTTTTTCAATTTTTTTGGAATAAAATTGCACTTTTTTTCCATCTCCTTCAAAAACTAGTTTTTATCAGTAAACAACATTTTTAAGGACTGATGCTCACAGTATACAACATAAAGTTTTTTGTATGAAGGATAAAATTCTATTTTTTTCGAATTTAGATTTGTAACTATGATATCTAACTAGTTCATTTGGTTTGATAGTGTTTTATTAAATATTTTTTTCTTAATCAAGTTTCGAAGTCAAACTAATTACAATTCAAACATAGGAGGATTGTATACAACATAAAAAAAATTGTATGTATTGAAATTCTTTTTTTTTTAATGGATCAAGGACATTAATACCCAGCCTAAACATATTTTTCAAAATTTTATTTTGATAATCTACTATTTTTCCACATGTGTAGAACAAAGAGCTTGATTTTCAGTGAAAAACATATGTTTAATAAAACTAAAAAATAAAATACATAATAAAACCAAAACATATTAAAATTATAGTCGTTGGATAGCTTGTTCCAAGGAATACCTTATTCCAATTGGGTCTGTGATGTCTCTACCATTTTCATCTTCAACCCGAGCTCTGAAGTGCAAAAATTATGATTTTTTTGTCACAGAGAGCAGGAATCAGGAAAAAGAGGGGTTCGCTCGAACCAGGGGGTTTTAAGCAAACCCCCTTTCAAAAAGGGGTTTAGGTTTGAGTGAACCCTCTTTTGGTTCGTTCGAACCCCAAGAATGAATTTTTTTGGCATGGGGTCATTTTTTGCAAGTTTTCCTTCCTCATTCGAATTGTAAACCACTTTTGTGAGTTTACCCATATACATATATATACATATTTATAGACACACATATATATACATACATACATACATATATATATATGTGATACCAACCAAAAAACTACCTAAATTGAAGCCATAGGGACCCTAGTCTAACAATGAAGCATAAGATGACAAAAGAAATCAAATAATACACCAATGAAACCTCAATTCCTATGACAAAGTTGACTCTCCCCCATTTCTCTTATCAAATTTTCTTGTTTTCTCTCAAATGTGTAGTGTGCATAATTCACAATAAGCTCAATGTAGATGATTGATAACAAGATTTTAAAGATGAATGATAGAAAAATATCAAATATTGTGGTTCCTCAAGATGAATGGTATGAGTGATAGAAATTTTTTGAAGATTATGGTTAGGTTCAAATGAGATTTAAAGCTTGGTTTTATAGAAATTTAGATTTGATGAACGGTGAGGATTCAAGGAAGAAGCAATGAGATCAACGGTGGAAAATGATTGACAAGAGGGGAAAACTAAGACTAAGTGCAAGTTCACTAATTTTTATGAGGAATGAGGTGGAAGAAGATGTTAATTAGAAGGTGAGTTGGATTTGTATGAAACTTGGATAATTAAAATAAATTATTATTATTACATGTGCAAGATGAGCTATATAAATTAAATAAATAATTTATTTATTTAGAAAGAGGATAAACATAGATAAATTAAATAATTAAAATAATTATCTAATTTAAGGAAGTGGAAAATGAATAATTAAATAATTAAAAATAATTATTTAATTTTTAGAGGAAAAAAGATAATAAATAAATAATAATAATTTTTTTAATTAAATTGAAGGTTTGCACAAGGGTAGTGGATGCCATAAATTGTAGTGCTGCAAATTGAAATTGTATAGATTCAAGGGAAAGTAATCCCCTTGCGAATGTACACCAAAACACTCTAGTCTCCTCTCACCCCGAGCATGGTTGGATAGAGGTCAAGAGGAAGAAATTACTCCTCCTAGCATGCACCAGATGTTGCTATCTGCCACGAAAAGGGGTTTTTGTGGGCAGGGTGGTTACCTCTAAGAGGAGGGGCATAAGGAGAACACATCTTAGTTATTTCTGAAATTATTGTAGAAGAATATGTCAATAGTCTAGTTGGGTAGTTTTTGGCAGGCCGAAATGTATGTGGGTTTGGGCTAGTTGTTTGGTTTGGGCAAATGCTATGTAAGGGGACTGCATGGTTGAAATGTATGTGGGTTTGGATTTTATTGGTGAACTTCTCCACTATAAAGGTGACGTTCACTATAAAACATTTTTTGATATCAATAGAAGACTTATTTACGCACTAAAAAAAAGTATTTAATTAAATTAGAAGAATAAATGTAATTAGTGGTGTAATTAAATAAATGGAATTTATTTAATTACTTAATAGAAGAATAAAATTTAAGTGAATTAATTAATACAAGAAAGTGGTATTAGGGAATTAAAAATTAATTAAGTGGTAAAGACACAAATTAGTGAAAAATGTTGTTCATAGGCTCAAGACATTTTTAGTGTCTACAATTAATATAAATTATTTTAGTCAAAAATTTATAATTATATTTTAATTTTGTTAAATATATTTGTGTGAAAATAATTTTTTAAAAATTTGAAAATAAATTATAGAATTTAACAAGTTTTTTAACACAAAAAATTCTATTAGTGAGTATATATATTTTTATATTAAATATAGTATACATCAAAATTAGATATGTCCACTATGGATTTTTACATTAATATACTTGTTTCTTTGTCCTAGAAGGCTACAATGTCTTAATACATAAGATTTTGAATTTTATACAGAATTGATTTACACAATAGATACTGCTATAGATAAAACTATATAGCTATCTTTTTTTTATATTATTTCTTTCACTCCCTTCATGAAAGGCATATACTCCCAAAGGAAAATCTATGGCTAAAATGTCTGAATTGGATCCTACTATTTCCCATGTTTCCTCTTCATCATGGTTCTCATGAAATCTTACATCATGCAATCTTAAATATTTCTTTCAATCTTTCCTTCCTATATTTTTTCTTGTATTTTCTTTAAAATTTTAGGTATTCCTCTCTGAGTAGGATGTTGTAATCAGAGTTACATGGCCAATGGCTTGCATATTTGACCTCTTTTTCAAAAATTTCAACATTTTTATATTTGACCTCTTTTTCAAAATTTTCAACCTTTTCATTATTTACTAGCTTTAGGAATTTGGTCTTCAATATCTTGAGGGTTTCTATTAGTTACATAAAGATTAAGAAAAAATTAGTCTTCTAGAAGACTCAATAAGTACTCTCTTTTTCTCTTGTTATTTTTCCTCATTTCTTAAAACCATTTCTCTTAATATTTTTTTCACCAAACTTTGGTCCAATGGCTATTTGGATGATCTAAGAGAGATAATCTTAGATCATGCAATCCTAAATATTTTTTTCAATCTTTCCTTCCTATATTTTTTCTTGTATTTTCTTTAAAATTTCAGGTATTCCTCTCTGAGTAGGATGGTTTCATTAGAGTTACATGGCCAATACCTTGCATATTTGACCTCTTTTTTTTAAATTTCAACCTTTTCATTATTTACCAGCTTTGGGAATTTGGTCTTCAATATCTTGAGGGTTTCTATTACTTACATAAAGATTGAGAAAAAATAGTCTTCTAGAAAATTCAGTAAGTACTCTCTTTTTCTCTTGTTATTTATCCTCATTTCTTGAATTCCAAATAAACAATAATATTTCACTAGTTAATAGAAGCTATATTAGATTTACAAATTTTTCCATACCCTCTAATTTTCCAAATAAAATTTCTTATTTCTTAATTGAATTTATTTCTCCCCAACCATTTAGATCTGCACACAACATTCTCTAGACTTCTTTTGTAATAAAATATTCCAAAAATTATGAGCAATACTTTCAAGATTTTGTATACTTCACACATTTCTATATTATTACCAGATAAGGAATAAGACAATTTTGGTAGTAGAAACAACCATTTGAAGCAAGGATTTTTTGTTCTATCAAGATATTCCAATTCCACGTAAACATATTTTTCCATTTTTATTCACTTTCTTTCAATTCCCAACATTTATTAACATGTTAAATAATATAGTTTGATATACTTATTGAGTTATATATATTTTTTGGATTCAAGGTAGTTAACTTGGATCCATCTATCTAGTTATAATTACTTAGGTTAATACCTTAAGGTTTCTTACAACAATCTTTATTTCTTGTCTGAGAATTCTATTTTTTCCAAGTCTCTTAGCATTGTGTATGTTTACCAATGTGAATTGGGTAAACTATATTTAGTTTTTAGTGAATCCCATGATTTTAGTTGATCATTTATAATTATGTCTTAGAAGAATTTTATACATTTTTTCTTAGGTTTTTAAGAAACCTTGGATTAAGGCAAGATGTTTTTTTTATGCTAAAGATTTCAACAGATTAATTTATTACTACAAATTTAAGTTATATCTTTATCTAACTTTTGTCTACTTTTTATCATATTAGTAACTTGTTACCACATTTTCATTTAAAATAAAAATCAAGGATCCATTAGGAGAAACATTGAAGTCTCCTAGTAGGAGCTCACACATAGGGATATCTTTTCAAGTATTTTCCTTTTTAGGGACAACTCTTTTTATATTATTTCTAATTGAAATTTTATACCATTCATTTCCTCTCGCTAAGTTCATTATCCATTTAACAACAAGTTATATACCTTTCTTTTTTAAGTCTTTTAATCCCAATCCTCCATTATATTTGTCAATACAATGCCATTCCCATTTTACAACATATTTCTTTTTCTTTCCTTTTTTGTTGGACCATAGAAATTATCTTTTTTTTTTAATTTCTTCCATCTAATAGCTACAAAAATGTCGTATTGAATAGTAATACAAGGTACATGAAGAGAGAATATTTTAGCATACTTAAAATATCCCAATTAAGGATAGATAGTTGTTGATGGTGTTTTTATGCACTTCTCAACATAGATAATGCATAGGTGCATCACCTCTCTTGAAAGACAATTTTCCACAATCAAATTGCAGAACACTATCCCAAGGTATCTCGGATGTTAGGTCTTAACGATGCTTGGAATATTTCAATTGTTTATGTGATTTGCTGGAATCACGGGGCGGCCTTACGTGGTTGAAGCTGTAGGGGAATTGAGTCAATAAATGGAGTTCTAGAGGTTTGGAATTGATATGCTTTCCTGCAGGTTCAAATACCAGTCTTAGACTCCATTATTTCGTTGGATTTGGCTTTATGATGCGCAATGAACCTTGGCACAAGTTGTTTCTAAAAAAAAGGGGAAAAAGAAAAGGGCGAAGAAGAAAGATGTTTCCTGGACCTGCAACTACCAATGAGCAGTTATCATGGAGGTTCTTGCTGTGGACAGTTTCCTTAAATGCGATTTCACTTAACCAGACTTCTCACAATATCATGAACTCTGTGCTATCTTCTAGGGATTGTAGATGTTCATCATTCATTCACCATGGAAACATGAATAAAAGATAAATTTCAATGAGCAACAATGGAATCAAAGTCCAAACTAACTTTGCATAGTCATCTACCTTCAGCAAATGAGCAAAAGTATGGACAAGAAAAGCATACACATAGCACTATCTCCAAAACCAGAAATAACATACTAAATCTACCAAGTCAAATATGAAGATGCTAGAATAGAAAAATAACTTAAAGTAAAGCTATAACTAAAAGGGAGAGGAATCATGAAACATATTGAGAAACTCAGAAAATACACCAAAAATGACTGTATTTGCTATTTATAATTTCTTCAGCATGCCTTTACAACAACTCAACTCCCTTAGAATGAGAGGAGGAGAGCCCTATTTATAGTTTTCAAAAAACAAAATGAGTGGCCAAGATTTGATTCTATTATGTGGCCAAGATTCATTTTACATTAGGGTTTCACCTACCCCACAATATATTACATTTATAAAAGACTTTCTTGTCTCTTCCCTATTTCGTCATCTAGTGACAGCACTGTAGCAAATTTTTCTTTTAGTGATTTGCCCTCTGATGTAGCTATTCTTCAAGGAACTGTTCATCGATGACCGGGTTTCCCTCTCGCTTCTTTAGCATGGCATACTCCATGAAATTTAGGATCAGAGACTAAAACTTCTCTACCTCCAGGATGTTAGCCTTCAAGATCTAATAACTCCACTCCTGGGAATTGCTTCCAAGCTTCTTCCAATCTACCTCATACTTAGCATCATTTTCTTGGCAAGCCTCTGACTGTGCGAAGGCTCAGGCCACGAAACACATGAAATCAGTGGTGATTTCAGTGGACATCCCATCTTCCATAGGCTTCAAGAAGTGGGGCTTGATGTTTTCGGGATTGATCTTGACCCTGTCATCAATTTGAGGTACTGTGTACACTCCTCTCTAGATTCCCTTGCCCATTCAATGTCAGGCGCTATCCGCTCCAAAATATGTTCCAACCTTCTTTTTTGATGGTTGTAGTCTCTCTTCCAGGTATCCACCAGCCAGTGGTCATCATCCTTGAAGGCAAGGTCTTTCTCCCAGATATCACTCGACAAAGCGAGAATGGCCTCAATCTTTGGGTAGGCTGCATTGTACTTCTCGGGGAACTTCTCACAGATTTGCCTTGTGTCCTTGAGAGTTCTCTGGACCTCCAGGAATCTATTCACTGCTCGGACAACCACATTGATACCTATGTTTCCAATGTCCAAAACCTGTTGGAACCAATTTTCTATAGTTTTGTCCAAGTTTCGCCTCTTTTCCAGCTTGTCAATTTGTGCTCGGGACAACAACTGAGGCAGGGCTAATGATGTTGTAGGTTGATCATCTGGAGACGACCACTATTGGATATAAGTTGTTAGGTTAGCCACCTGCTCCTTCAACTCCTCTTTGGAGATCTTATCCTACCAGATAAGGTGCACTACTGTGGCGACCGACTCCTGGAGATGCTTGACTTTCTGCTCCCTTGTGGCCACTCCTAGATCGATGGTGGAGATGTTGTAAGTTATGCCTTGTTCTCCAACCATCGGCATTGCTAATTGCACTACCCTTGATCCTGAGGCATCCATGGTCATCCTTGATCTGATCCTCGGCTTCTTCTCTTTTCTGGTGCTTACTCACGCTCTGGCCATGATGGCTTCCATCCTTGCCTTGGGATCCTTTGACGCGGGAGTCTTTTGTTGGAGTTGCCTTTGGAACCAATCAGGCTTTTGGGGTTCTTCCCCTGGCATTTCAGTTTGAATTCCGCTGTCCTCCTTTTTGAGCTCAACATCTCTGATGACAAGTGCCTTCTCATTTTTTCCTATATCTTCCTTTCCTTCATCAGAAACTTGCTCGAATGTTTCATGTCTAACGGGGGACTCAATGTGTAGCTACTCCTTGGGTGAATCCATTTTCTCAGCATCCTCCTCCGTGCTTAGAGTAGTATCTTGATACTTCTCGAGGCTCTGTGTCTATTTGCTCTCTTGGAGGAAAGTTTCCTCACCATGCTCTTGAGTCTTGCCATGTTCTTCAACTGGAGACTTGTTACCTTCTATTTCTGGAGTTGTAGTCTCCTCTTCCTATGCAAGCCAATCCTCGGCTTCCTTGTCCTCAATTTCCTTGAGCTGTTTACCCCATTCTTCATTGAGCTCGGGATCATTTGACTCTTTGATCAGCTCGGTGTCAAGGTCCTCACTGCTTTCACTTTCCCCACTGGAAGATTCATAGACTACCTCATCAATTTCTCGATGCTCGTACAAGGGATGTTTGTGATACTCAAACTCTTCATACTCCGACACCTTCTTAGCCTCTAGCTGCTGTCGTTCATGTTCATCAGATATTTGCATGGTCACTTCCATCTTTGGGGATTCAGTAGAGGGAGATGCCATGGGAGTGAAGGCCATAGCCTAAGCTATTGCATCCTGGACTATCAAATTGGTGAGCATCCCCGAAAGCTCAGAAGGCACATTTTTCATATACTTCACAAAAGATTCTAGAAGGCTTGCGGCTGGCATTGTGGCAGTGAAAATAGAAGGAAGGGAAGGAGACATGGAGGAAGAGGTCATTGGCGAAGTGGCGGTGGAAGATGAATCCACAGGAATAACCTATAATTCCAGAGGAGTAGGAGCAAGGTGGAAAGAGATGTCCACCGCAAGCGGGGAGGAAGCAGAAGCCGGAATTGAGGCAAGCGGGGTGGCAGTAGTGATCACCATGGGTGGAGATCCAAATGAGCTAGATCCTTTGCTCGCGATCTCGAGGGGTGAGCCTTTGGGCATTACCTTTGTCTCTGTGCCCCCCGTTGTTTTTCTTTTCTTCTTTGAGGGCTCTGGCTCGGAAGACTTACGGGCGTAGATCTTTGGTTTGGGTAGCTATTGGCTAGCCTATTTTCTTTTCTTGGTCTTCAGAGGTGGTGGGGCTTTAGATGTCTCCCTAGTTGTAGTGGTAGCTTCCCCAGCCTTGGAGCCACTTGGCTCACTTATGTGTTCACTTGCAAGCTTGGTGTATGTCAAGACGACCCCTTGTTGTTTCAATTGGGCCACCTTCTCATCGATCCATGCTCTTGTTCGGACTTCGACGGCCCTGGTGAGCACAATTATATCATTGAGTTCTAGTGCATCCTAGTTGATGGTGGGTAGCGGTAGGTTGGAAACTGTATCATAAACTGGGTCCACTATTGCTTCCTCATCTTCTTCCAGCTGATTGGGTACAGGGCATAAGTTCACCCTTCGTATGTGAAGGACTGTCATGCGCATATAGTACCGCAACTGCACCTCGAGATCATCTTTGTAGTTGGCCCAGAAGTCCTCGATGTTGTGGAGGTGGGCATATCCACACCCCAGTGCCTTTCTGACATGGCCATAAGGATCCATCCGTGGCCTAGTTGTGTATTGTTCAAAATTGTATTCCGCCAACTCCCTTTTCAAATATCCTGTGCACTAGGAGGTGTGGACCTTATACATCCCCTATCCAGGGTTCATGGGGTAGACGGGGCCTACTAGATGCTTCTCACCCAAGACACTGTGAATGTGTCGTAGCTGCCAAGTCAGCTCCAAGAGAATAATCCGGTCATTTGGGTACCGGTGGAGCTTGTTTGGTTTATCCGAAAATCCTTCTGCACGGATGTACGTGAACCTTGGAAACTGAATATACCAAAAGGCATATTTCCTGAGGAGGTCCCTGGCACTATGGGAGGTCCTTCTCTGAAATTCTCCTCCTACCGATCGGATTACATGGGTGATGAATGCATCATTCACCCTGCAGTAGTTTGTTTTGAAATTTCTAAACTGCAATTGAGGATACTTGTCATATGGTTTGAGCTCTGGCCCCACCGGATCACTAGGCATCATTGTTAATCCCTAATAATGTCACTGATTGGTGAGGGAATACACCAAGTAAGATGTCATGAAGAATTTATTAGTTCTTTTCAGGGTGGTGAACTACTCATGGAAGTAGTCACTGATTATCTCACCCCAATAGAAGGCAATACCCTTACCTCAAAGGATTTGTTCTATAAAATAGAACATCCACTCTTGAAAGAAAATCGCGCCAGGAAGGCCCCTGACTCAGCTGAGCAGTGTTACCAGATCATGGTAGTCTTCATGGAAATCACTATGGTAGAGCTCCTGAGGGAGCTTCCCAGCACTAGCCCGTTTGTCCTTCAACCAGCATTGGTTGATGAGCCTTTTACAATCTAATGGGTCCTATTCCCACACCTCCTGATAGTCTTCCATGGTGGGGACCTCCATGGTCTCAAAGGCTGGAATGTGGAAGGTCTCCGTTATGCCCGACGGAGACATATCTAGAAGGATATTCCCCTCATGATCCACGATCATTCTAGTATCAAACTGGTATGCCTCAACACACGCCATCACCAGTTCTGGGGCCACTAGGGCTAGTGGGAAACCTACAGCCTTAGCAAGTCCACTGCTCTTTATCAATTTGGCATTTGTAGTTTTCGGGTTCATTCTAACCCTCTGTGTAAATTTGTCAACATCGACCTATCCGATGTTGGTATCTGAAACATCCCTCCAAAGGGTAGTGACCTTGGATTAGATAGGGACCCCTTGGAACTTATACTTCATCAGTTCCTTGTCTTCCTTGCCCCTTACTGCCTTAGCTGGTCCTTTCCCTTTTTTCGAAGCACCGGATGTCTTTGGGTCGGATTCCATAAATCCTGCACAACAGACGAGAATCAGTAACAACGAACTTGACAAAATGGCTAACGAAAAATACTTGCAGGTCACGATTAGTTTGGAAATCATAATTCATACTTGACAATCACAAAGGAAAGATATTTCACCGTTAGAGGGCAGTGCAAACAATTTGGAGTTCCTGGGCCAGAAATCCCTTGGCAGAATGTCGTTCAAAATGGAAAAATGAGGATGGAGTTCCCATAGGCACTTTTCGAAGTTGGATTTGAAGATTAGAGGTTGGAAATGGAAGAAAATCAAATTCTAGCAAGTGGGTCAAAATCCATTTTGGATTTGGAGGTCATTTGAAGGTTCAGGCATCATCTGCAGGGAAGCCGTTTGAAACGGCATAGAGGAGATGGAATTCCGAGTGGCAGAATCCGGATCTTGGATTGCCGTTGCTGGGAAGCAGCTACGGGTCGGCCATGCGAAATGACAAAACGCAAGAGGAAGCCTGAGGAAGGCAACTCGGGAGGAAGTTTCCGGAAGCATCCGAATGGTTCAGGAGAAACAGATAGTGAACGGGACACCGGGACCCAGAGGTCGAGGAGACGCTCCATGCCCACTGTTCAGAACAGCGTAGTAGGGAAAGAATCCCGAAGGAGGAATCCCAGGGAAGGAATTCTAGGGGAGGAATTTTGGGGAAGGAATTTCAGCGTCCTAAATCTAGAGGAAGGTCAAAGAAAAAGACAAGGCATGGGGTTCCGGTGGACAGTGGACCGGGGTCCAGTACCTGGGAAGCCATTCGGACGAGGCTGTTTAGAACGGCGAGAACACCACAGAATCCTGAGAAGGGAAATTTGGAGGCAAAAGTTTGAGGGAAAGAAAATGGTAAGGGTTTCGACCAGGAGAAGGAAGATTTTGTATCTGGGAAATGGAGTCAAGGAAGCCACAAGGTGGGCGTCGTTTGAAACGGTAAGACGAGGACGGAATTCCGAGAACGAAATCCCGGGAAAGGAATTTCGAGGAAGGATTTGAAGAAAACCGTGAAGTTTAACTTAGACAGAAATGGAAGGTCTGGGATCCAAGGGTCAGGAAGCCGCTCAGACAGTGTCGTTTGAAATGGCAGAAGCACAAAGGAATCCCGAGACGGGAATTCTGGAGGAAGGAACCCGAAAGGCGGGAAAAGGTCAAAAACTCAAAGAAAGATGGCAGTATGGACGGCCATGGGAAGACCTGGGCCAGGAAGATGCCAGCATCATTCCGACGAATAACTACGATGCAGGAAGGTTCCAGATCGATTTCTTGGGCGTTTTAATGGTTGATTTTCAGATTCTGAGACATGGGTTTTGCGCGCAGGGGGGAAATCTACTTAGTTCAAGTCTCATTTTGTATTTTAACCCCACGAAAATCTAAAAATTTGTGAAAAAAAAAACGAGGGCCCACGGATGGAAAACCTACCTCGAAAATCAGAAGAACAGGCTGCCAAATGCATGGGGGTCACCGGGAAAGCACCTCAAAATCCGATAGGAGGAAAGCAAAAATCACCGGGAGCTCTTCAATCTTTTCTTTACTCGAAGCTTTGATAATGACGGTCGAAAAAATTAGTTTTATAGCAAAAGGAAGCCATTAATGCAGCATTAATTCCTCCATATGGTTGTAGGTTCAGTTGGTGAACTCCGGAAAATACAGAGGCGATGGGAGGTCTGGGGTTCGGGAAGCCGCAAGGTGGACGCCGTTGGAAATAGCAAAGCTCGAGGGGAAACCCAGCCAGGGAAACCCAACAGAGGCAATCTGATAAAGGAAGTCCGAAAGGGGAAACCCGAGAGGGGAAACCCAGAAAAGGAAATCCAGAAGGGGAAACCCGAAAATTGCCACAGATGCCAAAATTTTGACAAGGGAAACCCGGAAAGCCCGAAACTTAAAATATGACATTGGGGAATGTGCCACCACCTGACTCTAGGGCACAAAAATGGGTACGCAAAATGAGGCAAAATGAAAGGGACCAAAAAAAAAGCAAAAAAGCAGGGAAAAGAGGGTCCTCGTTCTGAATGGGGCATGTGCACAACAATACTGTATATTCTAATTATCATGTTTCCTCTCTATTTTCACTTTAAACTAATTTCACATGTCATTTAGACATGTATTGACTACAAATGGGATGCTTAAGTATCTTATTTTGTGTATTTGGGGCTCCCCATTAGAACTTGAACTTGTTGAACTAATTTGGAGGGTATTTTTTCCAATTTTCCATTATATATTTTGTCTTATATATTCTTGCACCCAAAGAATCACAAAATATATCAATTTTTCATTAAGTAATTAATATTTTCTTCTTTTATATATACAAAAATTGTTGTCTGATCATCTATTAAACACATAGAATACTTAGAGAGGGGGGGGGGTGAATCAATATTCTATTAAATCATTCAGACATTAGCTATCAAATTACCAAAGCATATTCAACTTTCATAAGGAAAGAAAGCATGAAACATCCACAACATCACATAATACATGAACACAAATATTTTTACCTGGAAAACCAAAAATGGGAAAAACCACTATGAGGGTTAGCTCACAATATATTATAGCCGGTTATAGTATATTATAGAAGTGCTCAATGTATGTGGACTCACTATCCAAGTGGACTCACTACCCACAGATAAAGATAGAAGAAAGGTGGAAAACTGTCTATTTTGAACTATTACAAATGCATCTACAATATGTAGGAATATAGTTCTAATGAACTACAATAACAATCTTTGCACTAATTTGGATCAATTCTTTTCTCTGCTCTACATTCACACAACTTAAAACTCAATTCAAATTACTTTGATCAAGTTTACACCAAAATAATGTCCATCACATCTCCTGCATTCATCAAACCATATATCAAAACACCTAAAATAATCCAACATATATATCCAGATAAAGTGTAACATCAATTAGGTTAGCCTAATTAGATGTAACACACAAAATTTAACTTGTTGGCCCAAAAACATATTCTCCCTACTTCGTGCCACAATTCAAATTCAGAAAACCTTAAGATAGGTCAACATGGACCTAAAATAGATCCCACATAAAGGCTCAACATATATTAACCCTTCACATACTCATCAAATGTGTTAGGTTGGTCTACCATAGGACCTAAAAAAAATCCTTCAACTGTTCATCCAATTCATGACACATGGACCTCAAAACATGATACTAACAAGAATTAGAGCTCAACTAACATTTGGAAACTTATCTTCAACCCTGCAGCTCAAAGGCCCCCTCATAAAATATTCAGCTCTTGTTCTAAATTATACTTCAAATCCATAAATAGTGTTGCATTACATAAAAAATATCCCATAAAATTGTATGGAAACATTAAGAAAATTAATCATTATTTCCACTTTTATAGTGTGAATAAATTTGCATGTTATTGGGCACTAAGTCCTCTTTCTTTTTATTTGGCATAATCATCTAGTTTTCATTAGAAAATACACCATCTAAGGGACTAACATTAGTTGTTTAGGTATTAACATCCTTGAGAAGCAATGAACCATTGTGCATTGTATTTGGAACCTCTATGTGTACTTTCATACCTATGAAATTATTTATCTCATTAAAACAAGCAATCCACCCCATAAGAGAAGGAGGCCTAAGAAAAAATACTTATAGGGATTGATAATAGTGGTCGATTTCAAACTAACTATTCTAAGAGTCATTCTTTGTTCCATTTGAGATGTTTCATGTGGTTAATCTTACCTAGACACATGTATGCTAAAGGTCCTATAATTCCATAGAGTAGTGATGGAGATAAAACTGGTTCCACTATGTTTCTTGACTATTCTACTAGTGTTTGAACCTATCATAATAATGTAGCTTGTACTAAAATACATATGGTGGTCAAAATGAAGTCTTTGATACTATAAAATTTGAGTCCAACTATGATAAAAAATATTACAATTAATGTCTATGTGAAGGTTTTTGGAAGTTTTTTATATCAGCCAAAATTCATGTAAATGTGGTGTGAATAAAACTAAAGGAGGTTTAATCAATAACCAAGAAAATTATGTTCTTATTTCCAGTTGCTTCAAAGTGGGATTCAAACCAAATTATGAAGAACTTTAGGGAGACAAAACCACATAGGCATAAAAATGGTTGACTACCAAGGATTAAGAATATGCATGTTCACATACCTACTTGAGAGATAATCAAATATAACTATTTCATGATCCAAAAATTATAGAAAACTATAATGAAATAATTATGAACACAAGGGTAAATTTGAAGATAACAATCAAAATAGAAAACCAAGTATATGTGATCAATTTGTGTAGATTTCAAAGATGACTATAATAACAAAAATATGCTATTTAAACCATGCTTTGTACGAAATAATCCAAATTTAGTATTTTTTATTATAGGGTATGTGTAAGTTCGTGATGGGCCAAAAATTGGTGATATCTAAGTGATATGATGGCCCATGTGGCTAACGACTTTATTTTTACCCAAAATTAATGAAATGAAAAGGGTTTTTAAAGGATATTCTCATATTTACACCAATATAAATTATGCTTTACTTTGAATTTAACAAATAATTATTATTCATTTTCTATTTGAATTAAGACTAAAGTCCTGATTGATAGGCTGATTGAAAAAAATCTATAGCTTTCAAATGGTATCACATTTTTCAAATCCAAAACATGCGTCACATTCTATGCTTCACATACTATAGGATTAAAAAACAAAAATTGAATTTCATGAAGTTTTGACCAAGTTAAGGTGGTCACACATATGAGTTTTTATATTTTTTTAAATTTGTAATAAAAAAATCATAATTAATTATTTACTTGGAAAAAAATTATAAGCAAATTTGCATCACATTGAGACATGAGTCCCCTAATTATACCTAAAATATTATAAAAAAATATTATCATTTTATTGTGGTTAGGGTGGTCAGACAGACACCTACTTCTTATTTTTTCCCTGAAATTTAAGTACTACTGCATTGAAATTTCAAATTTTCACCAAATAGATTTAAAAATAAATAAATAAACCTAGTAGTTTAGAAACTACATTCAATTTTCTATAGATTCTTTTCTTACATATTTTTGAAATAATATAAATAACTTATTCATTTTTTTACGTCAAGTTGCCTAACTCTGATTTTCTAAATTTTATTGCCACTTAAGGACCTTTTTTTTCCATGATGATCCTGCACATACCCTATAATCTCTTTACTAAGTTTTGGAGTAGGATAAAAACTAGAAATTTGAATTGATTTGATTAAATTGTCATAAGTGACCCATATTTGATTCCCATGCTAAAATAATTAAATTTATTCATTAGCTACATATCATAAACCCTACCCATCTCCATGTAGAAAAATACGATGGCATTCATATGTTACCACACACACCTCTACATTGAACATTTGGGATGAGCCCCAAATTCCAAATTATTCATTGATCCTTTTCTATGCACAACATATAGACTATGCTAGGCTTAAAGAGTACACTCTAAGATCTAACTTCCTGTGTGGGTCAAAAGTCTTGTGTCGCATCAATTTCATGGTTATCAATCATGAGTGAGTTGTAACTTTTTAAAATCCCTCTCCCATCCAACTAGCAACCATGATCATGGTTAAATTTTTTATTTTATTTTACATCTCTCATGTATGATCAAGTAACAATCTCAATTGGTGGATAGAGGAAAGTATTGGTAAATTGAGAAAACTGATATTTTTAATTTGATATAATTTGGCTAGAGAAAGACCTATGTAGAGATCAAACATGTCACCACCTAATTATACATAATGAGATCAGTTACTTTATTTTTGACCTTGTTATGTCTCATTTGAATATTTTTTTCTTCATTTAAATTATTATGCTAACAGTATTGCATGAGACATAATAATGGAAATAAAAAACCTTACTATGGCGGCATGAAAATTGATAATCAGATAATTTTGTATTATATTAATCTTTACTTTTAATAAGGATAGGACTATTTCTTTTCTATATAATTGTGTGGAAATATTAATATTACATACTCTGTATCTAAATGTATACTCATTGACCAAAAGGATATGGGTGGTGGGGTCAGGAGGTGTGCATGCTCCAAGTGGTGCATTAATGGCCTCTGACCATTAGGGTTTACTTTGTATCTTTGTTGTATCTCCCCTTTCCCTTCATCCTTTTTCCTCCTTGCAAGTAACTTTGTCTTTATCATTCACATGATTTTGTATTACTTACATTATCCAATGGTCATTCCTATCTGCTCCCACCAATGTTGAAACCTCTATTATTCAATATTCTGTAAAATTAATAATGGAGTCAGATGTCTTGGTATAAGTCATCCCTCTAGACAAATTAATTAAGACTCTAGGTTTAGATTTAGAAATAAAAAACCTCACTAGAGTTGTAAAATAGTCATTCACATAAATTTTGGTTGGAAAAACGATTATGACCCCTCCGTCCTCTACAAATTTTATAAGTATAGGTGATGGAAATGGTGATGAAAACTAGAAAAATATAGGAGGAGGTAACTTTTCTCTTCTTGTACCTAAAATTTAATCCTCTCCCCTAATTATAAAATGATTACAACTATTGAAAAAGAAGAATGTAGATTGGCGAATATGGCAATATTTCTACCAACATTAGATATTAATTAAACTTTAGCAAGAAAGTTTTTAGATAAATGGATGAATAACGTTTCAGGAAAAAAATAGTATTCAAATTTTTTTTGGTAAGATGTTACAAAAAGGTTTATTCTTGATTTTCTTTAGAGAACATAAAATTCTAGAAAATATGTTAGAAAAAGGGTTTTGGAATATTGGAAATTCCATTTTTAGATCTTTAACGTGGTCTCTGCACATGTTGAATGAAGAAATTTTTGCACTATCATACCTTAAATGGGTTATAGTCAAGAGTGAGGCCCCTCAAATTTGGAATTTCTTACCCCAACTAGTTTCTAAGGACATAGAGATCAATTTGGAATAGGATCTAGATTCTATATCCTATGTCCTTCTTAAACAAGAAGATATTTTTCCCAAATTTTATTTCATGAGATATCCATCCTTTTTTCTAAGGACATCCCTTGTGTTTGCACTCTGAAGAGGGCATTCTCCATTTTGGGAGAAATATATTCTTCTATGTTCAAAAACATACCCTAACCTCTTTGTTTCACTATACTTTGTTGGATATTTCCTCTTAGATAATTTTGGGGCATATGGCCTTCGTTACATGGGAAACACCACACATTGTTATCTTTCGCCAAGTTATTCTCACCTTGGACCAAATCCTTATTCGATTTGTTCTTGATAGTCTAAAGCGGCATGGTAACTGGGACTATCTAGCTTATAGATTCTTGTTGTTGATTACCTCCCTTTGGAGCTCCTTGGTAAGTTTTTTTCTGATAAGGTGACCTTCCTCCATGATAATTTTGTGTGGGAGGCTTTGGGGGTTCCGCCTGCTGACATCGGTTAAGAAATAGCTTGTTTGCAAAGGACCACATTAGGTTATTCATATCATTGACATCTTTTGCTAATGAAGAGGATCTCGATGTACTAGGTTGCGTGTCTAGGTATAGATACATGGATGGAGGTGGTGCAACCAACGTGATAGGTTAAAAAGTTGAGGCACTAGGATCTACTTCTTCCAGGGTCCACCAAAGATCTGTATGAATATGGGCATTGGTGGCCATGGTGGAAGCTTCCCTACATCAATTAGACTATTCTTTGTATGTACAACCAAGTTATATGCATCAGGCAAGGTATCTCCTCTTATATACTATATCAGGTATTCGATATCTGAATTGAAAGACTTTAGATAGAACATGAATGACATAGCTTTTAGAGGCCTATCCATCACAAGAATCCTCTACCAAATTTTATGAAACCTGGTATTGAATTCAATCATGGCCTCTTTAGGGGCTCTCTAGATAGTGATCAATTATCATAGTAAGGAGGAGTGATCTCCCTTCTTTGAGAAATACTCAAATAGTTTCTCCCCAAGTTAATCCCAAGAGTGGATAGAGTCAAAAATTAGGGATATATACCAATCCTAAGCCTTCCCTTTAAAAGATGCAACTAGTAGCCTTAGGGCCACATTTTCTTCCATAATATTATGCACTCTACATACCTCAACTATATCCTGGAGGTGATTGGAAGGGGTTTTAAAATCCTCCCTAGTGAACCTCAAAATAGCTTTGAGAGAATTGGAAAGTATGACAAGCCATATGTCTGGGGGCGTAGGTGGAAGTAGTGGGCTACTACTATCTGGGGTACAAATTTTTATGAGAGGGAGTACCTAGGTGAGCCATTGAAAATAGATTCATATGGATGGGGTAGATGAGTATTATGATTTGGAAGGTTTGGCCTTCTGGGGGAGTGGAGAAAGTTATAGATTGTGGGCTAACACTTCTCACTCTTTTTCTCCTGACAGGTGATATGGAGCCAATAACTCATCTTCGTCTAGGGACTAAAATGAGTAGCTGGGAGTACTAGAAATTGAGTCTTGAAGATGCTCTTGTTTGAACTCCTGGGCATGAGATTTCCAGACTCTCTTCTTAATCTAATTTATGAAATATTTCTAACTTCCAATCAGACGTTTGAAAAAATTACGTCCCATCAAGCATGCTAGAAAAATCACTATTGATCATAAAAAAAAATTCCTCTTCAAACAACCTTATGGGAAATTCAACGAGTGGGGGACCAAAATGCACCTCACTGAATGACCTCCGAGATTTTTAAAGAAATTCAGATATTCTTTGTGTTTGGGAAAAATGGGAAAAGAGAAATGAAAGAAAAACCGTAAAGATGGTGATGCGCCAAATATTTTACAACATTTCAAATTTTAACAATTCCTTATTCCCGATGAGATAGACACAAAATGCCACAGACCCTTCATTGTTGGGAATAGAACGAGTAGAAAAGGCTAGAGAAATCACAATTCAATCATTCAAATCTCCTAGTGGGAAGTATCCATTAAGGTCTGACAAGAATAAGAAAATCTAGAGATTTAACAAGAATATTTATATATTCACAGGATATTCCCTCTTTTACAATATTGCATGAAAAATAGCATATCATTTACATAAAATTAAAGAGTATGATGAAGATAATCCAATTTCTAAAAGATAGTATCAAACATTAAAGCTAATAGAAAATAATCATCCAAAATATATGCGTAAGGCTTTACTATAATACTCTCAACATAAACGATATAAGAAAAAGAAATTTGATAAAGGCCATAACATGCATAATTCCAAATATTTCTTCTCAATAGATCTAATCTTTATGATATATTAACTAAAATAAAAGGTCTAATGCCAATCCAATTAAAAGTCTCAATAAATATAACATGCCAAAGAGCGTAAAATTTATGCTTTGTGAAATCCTCCTAATCCTGAGAAAATGTATCTCCCTAAAAATCTCCTAAACTATTCTCTCCTTTTTTTATCTGTTGCAAACCCCCTTTTATAGCCAGAAGAAGAAGCCACCTCTGCAACCAATCAGAGAAGAAAAACTACTAGATTTATGAATCTAATAGACCGTAATTTGATCTAGAGCTTGATTGTATCGCAGTAACCTTCACTCATAAAGTTCTAACAGCCTCATTTATGGATCCAAATTTTATAGAAGCTCTATGAAGATATGTTGTTAGAAGAAGGTCAGATCTTAGATCGGTCATTTGAACACAATCTGATCAGCCACACTAAATGATGATTGAATTCTAGAAGTCCACCCTTGAAAGTAAGAACTCCATCATACCATCCAAAAAACTCTTCCCAAAAAAAGATATACCTATAGAAGATATAACTTGTGCGATGAAAAGGCTGATGCTGTGAGTTGGCAGGCGATTTCAAAATTCATGAGAACATTTTTGGGGGAAATCCCCACTAGGTAGAAACATGTCCTAGATTGGGCCTAAAAGGAAAAAGATATAGAAAAATTCATGCAGCCACCATATGGCACATTACGCACTTTTTTGCAATAGTAACCTTTATCCTTCAGGCGCGATGTCATCATAAAGCAGAAAAGAAGTAAGGGACAAAAACCAAAATTTTGAAGGTAAAATTTTCTCCACAATGGTGTCATTAGGTTTGATGCCCTCCAAGAATGTGGTATTTCTTAGTGTATGACTTTCCTCTTAGTGCTAATGCGACACATAGAATTCCATATGTTGTGAATCTTTTACTCTTGACTTGTCCTCTCTTAGAGACATTAGGCACGATGTTCCCTAGGAAGAAGACCTTACACGAACTAATAAAAATACCTTTGAACAAAAACCTTATATATGTATAATGTTCATAAGTGTTTGGCATAACGTAGCTTGCTAACCTTGTGAAGCTCGAACCCATCCCTAATAAAGGCCACCAAGCATAATGCGCCTTTCTTTCTAGCGAATCCTTCCCCATGTTCATAGTTGTTTGGCATAATGCATCTTGTTAAGCCCTGTGGAGCTTGAAACCCAAAATTCAAGGCCACCTAGCATAACACACCTTGCTTTCTTGTGGAGCCTTTCCTAGAATTTTGGTTCCTTATTAAATTTATTGGTAGGATAGGTTTGATATGGTATGAGAGCTTAATATGATTCTCTCATTTGCCACCCCTCTTATGTTTTTGTTGTTTGGCGGTGCCTTATTGAAGTTTTCAAGAGGATAGATTTGATATGGTAGTCAAGCCCAATATAATTCTCTCATTTTCTACCCCATTGGAAGACTCGCCTAGTGGATAGCCTGAAGTTTTTCTACCTCAGAGTGAGCACAAATTGATAGCTTAGGTGTGCTCCACATCGTGATGGAAAATCTAGGCTAGATTCTTCTTAGTCTTTGATGTTGTATGATTGTCTATCTTTGTCATTTTTGCATACATAAGTGTATTTAATGTCTACTTTAGTGTGAGTTTTACATGGGGTAGCCTCACTAAAGTGGGGGGAAAGTGTAGTATCAGAAAAAGTATCCCTTTTTCCATACTTAATTTGGGAATAATTAATAATAAAATGAGCTTAATGTTGCCTTAATTTAATGTTGTAATATTTTTTTCATATTCACATTAAGTTTAGGACCCTTTTAAATAAAATGGACTTAATTGTTCCTTATTTAGGGTGTTATAAGGTGTACCTTTACAATTTCACATTAATCTAGGGATTTATTAATTAATTGAGGCTAATTTACCTTAATTGGACCCTTTAATTCAAATCTAAGCCTAATTAATTAGAATTTCTAAGGGATTAAACTTGACATTCATAAATGCCATTTCACAACACTCAACTTTTGAAGATGTGTGTCCTAGGTAAGTGACCTAGAACCCATTTTCCATAGAGTGAATGGGTCCTTACTTAGTCCTAGGACCCTTTCTTTACATGATATTTCACTTTATCTAATGTGTGTCCTAGGTAACTAGCCTACGACCCATTTTTCCTATGGCGAATGGATCCTCACTTAGACATAGGATCCCTCTTTGAAATATGTTTTTCATGATATTTGAATGATTTCAATTCTATAATCAATGTCAGCTTGTGATATTTTAATTTTCGAGAATTAATGTTAAGATAGGTATAAATACAAGGTTATTTCATTATGTTTCATCTAATATTTTCAAGCTAGAAAATCTAAAGTCTTCAAGCATGCTAGAAAATTTATGAGAAAGTAAGATCAAAAGAGAATTCAAGAGAATTTTTGGGAAATTCAAGGGTACATTTGAAGAAGATTATTGCAGAAATCAAGATTCCATTGTCATATCAAAGATATATTGCATCATACATGTTTTTTGAGATAATTTTTTGATGAAGTGTTCAAGATCTAATCAAGCATATCCAAGTAATTATTTCAAATCAAAGTTCATGATCAAGATCTACATTCATTGAGGCCACTTCATGCTAGATTTCAGATTTATCTAAGGTTCAAATAAGGTGTGGTGAGTTCTGATATTGTTTTTGTTCATTCATCATTCCTTTCACATTTTCATTCATTTCAAGGTTTAATTACCAAAACAGGGTTTGACCAAGGCAAATCCCTATTCCTTAACAAACAATATTTTTCTCTCTTTGATGTGTGATTGTAGATTTTAGGTTGAAGATCTATTGGAGAGAAAAATTAAAGAAAGTTGCAAAGTTGTCAAAGTTGCAAGAAAATTTGTCAAATCATAGAAACTAATCTATAGGATTTATTTTTGGCTTTCCGACAGTGAACAATTGGAATCTAGGAGTGCAAACATAGAAGAACAAAACCCAAAAACTAATTTTAAAGAGCCCTAGCCAAGATACATTCTCCATAGGGCGAATGAGTCCTCAATGAGGTCAAAAAAAGAAACTTTGGTGATAGGTACACAACATTTTACCCTTTCTAGACCTACCTTTTGATTGTTGCTTGGGTTATATTTGATTACTGTTTCTCATTAGCACTTTGTAACATACATTTTAAATGAAACTAGGAGAAGTAGGTGCATCATAAACACCCCCCATCTTTTTCTATGTTTCACTACAAAAAACCTCTTCCATAGCCTACAAATCCTGGATAATGTACTCACATTTTTGGAATATCAAAACTACTTGATTTCATCACCAAATCTTCACTAAAAAAATTTCATGATATCAGTGAGGTCGAACAAGTAAGTAATTTCTATTATTTTGTGTGAATTTTGTATTAAATGGGTAGATTTAATATGTTTTTTTATGTTAATTTATTTAATTTTTAGGAAATGATAATGCACCTCCAAATCCTCCTCAAATTCCTCATCAATATCCGAATTCACCTCATGTTTAAATCCCTCTAGAGGAATAACCTCAACAAAAATCTCCAAAAATTCCTCATCATGCTCCAGGAACTCAAGAAAATTTAATGGGGAAAATTGAAAATAACAAAAAAATACATTAAGGAGTTAATTACAAGGTTGAGAGATCTTGCAGGCACAACCTCACATAGAACCATGCTTGCTCAATCACTTGAATCCATAATATCACATGTAGATTCAATTAGCAAGAAAATAACTAGTTGGTTGGACAAGCGATGAGACCTTAGACAATTTTATGAAGATAAATTATCATATAAATAAGTTAAAGATGAAAAAATTATAAAATTTGACTTGTGTTTACTATTCATGAACCCTAAAATGAATCAACCTTTACATCCTAAAAGCAAGAGGTTCCTTGTCCATTAGTGCAACCACCAAGGGATAAAGAACAATTTTTGGAAAAGGTTGTGGATGGTTTTTGACAATCCTCCATGCAACAACATGAGGTGCCACAATATTTTTTGAGGAAAATCTACTGTGAGTTTGTCCTCACTAAAATCCCAAACTATTTTAACATGCAATACTTCCAGGATAGAGACGGGGGCTCCATCTCTCTGCTCATTGTTGGGCTCATGATGTTTCTCAGGATATTGATCTTATTAGTGCCCTTGTCCTATGTTGAATATACTTATCATGATAGCTATGTTATTTTATTCATAGATTATTGTTTTATACTTTCATTTATACCTTTGAAATGCTTGACATAATAGAGGACTACTCTCTTATTTTCTTGACTATATACTGTCATATTCTATTGATTATCTTCAATGGTATCTACTCCATAGACAAGGTACTATCCACTTATAATTTAGAAATATATGCCCTATTTCTATCCATTCACAAGGAATATCCTCTATGAATATGATCAATAAAAGGGCACTGTCACTCTAAACTATCCTTTAATCATAAACTATTGCATGCTCCTCTTAGACCATTGTACTAAATTTATTTCTTCTCCTATGAGAATTCCTTGGAGAATTGGATTTCATGTGATTACCACCACATTCATGATTGTTATTCACTCTTTACCGTCAACCCTTAAACCCTAAATACTCACCCCTATATATTAGACCCTCAACCCTAATCTCTCAACCATATACCTTAAATCCTCAAGCCTCAAGCCTCAACCTCAACCTCAACCCTTGAACCCTCAACCCTATACATTAAACCCTCAACCCTAATCCCTTAACCCTATACATTAAACCCTAATATCTTAACCCTCAACCCTTAAACCCTTATCACTTAAACCCTCAACCCTTGAATCCTCAACCCTTAACCCTAATCCATGAACCCTCAACCCCTAAATCCTAAACCCTCAACCCTTACAATCTCAACCCTTAAACCCTAAACCTTCAAACTTCAAATGTTAATCCCTTAGTCCCTTAACCCTCTATCCTATACATTAAACCCTTAACCATAATCCTTCGACCCTATACCATAAACCTGTAATCCATTCACCCCTAACCCTAAGAGCCTCAAGCCTTAACCATGAAACCCTTAAACCGTAATCCATCATCCCTCAACCCTTAAACCCTAAACCCTAAATCCTAATCCTTAAACCCTCAACCCTATACCTTAAATCCTCAACCCTCAACCCTTAAACACTCAACCCTTAATCCCTTAATCCCTCAACCTTCAACCCTTAAACCTTAAACCCTCAACCCTCAACCCTAATACATTAATCCCTCAACCCTCAACCCTTAAAACCTCAAACCTTAAAACCTTAATCCCTCAACCCCCAACCCTCAATCCTTAAACCCTTAATCCCTCTACCTTATACATTAAATCCTCAACCCTCAACCCTCTACCCTATACATTATACCCACAACCCACAACCCTCAACCCTCCACCATCTACCCTATACATTAAACCCTCAAATCCGATCCCTCTACCCTATACCTTAAACCCTTAACACATTAGTCCCTCAACCCTCTACCATATGCATTAAACCCACAACCTTCAATCCTCAACCCTCTACCATCAACCCTATACCCTCTACCCTATACCTTAAACCCTTAATTCCTCAACCCTCAACCCTTAATTGTAAACTCTCTACCCTATACATTAGACCCTCAACCCTAATTCCTCAACCATATACATTAATCCCTAAAACCTCAACCCTCGACCCTAATCATTTAACCCTTAAACCCTAAACCCTTACACCCTAATCCCTCAACCCTCAACCCTTAAACCCTAAATCCTCAACCCTTAAACCCTCTACCCTATACATTAGACCCTCAACTCTCAAACCTTAAATCCTCAACCATCAACCTCAAGCCTTAAACCTTGAACACTAATATTCGAACCCCATACCCTATAAATTAAGCCCTCAAGACTGATCCCTAAACCCTAAACCCTAAACCCTAGTACCTCAGCCCTCAACCCTATACCTTAAAACCTAGTCTCTTAACCCTCAACCCTTAAACCATAATCCCTTAAACCCTCAATCCTTAAATCCTCAACCCTCAACCCTAATCCCTCAACCCTCAACCCTTAAACCCTAAACCTTCAACTTTTAAACCTTAAACCCTCAACCCTAAGTCGTAAACTCTAAACCCTCAAACCTAATCCCTATCCCTTAACCCTAAAACCTCAACCCTTAAACCCTCAACCATCGAAACTTAAATCCTCAACCCTCAACTTTCAACCCTTAAACCCTCAACCTTCAACTATTAACCATCAACCCTATACCTTGAACCCTAATCTCTCAACCCTCAACCCTAAAATCCTAATATATCAATCCTCAACCTTAATCCCTATCCCTAAAACCTTAGCCCTCAACCATCAACCCCTAAACCTTAAACCCTCAAACCTCAAACCTCAACCCTCAATTATAAACCATCTACCCTATATATTATACCCTTAACCCTAATCCCTCAACCCTATACATTAAACCCTAAACCCTCAACCCTCGACCCTAATCCCTAAACCATTAAATCGTCAATCCTCAACCATCACCCCTCTACCGTATACATTAAACCCTTAAACCTAATACATCAACCCTATACCATAAACACTAATCTCTTAACCCTCAACCCTTAAATGATAAAACTTTAAATCCTATTCCCTTAAACCCTCAACCCTTAAACCCTAAATTGTTGATGCTTAAACCCTAAACAATTAAAACTTCAACCCTTAAACCCTAATCCCTTAACCCTCAACCCTAAATCCTATCACTAAAGGCTCAACCCTTAAACCCTCAACCCTTAAAACCTAATCATTGAAACCCTAAACCCTTAAATCATCAACCCTTCATCCTAATCCCTCAACCCTTAACCCTTAACCCTTATCACCTTAACCCTTAAACCCTAAGCTCTCAACCCTCGAACCTTAAACCATCAACCCTTAAACCCTCAAACCTCAACCCTCAATCATTAACCCAATACCTTAAACCCTAATTCCTCAACCCTCAACCCTCAACCCTAATCCCTATCCATAAATTATCAACACTCAAGCCTTAAACCCTCATCCCTCAACCCTCAACCCTTAAACCCTCAACCCTCAACCCTATACCTTAAACCCTAATCCCTCAACCCTCAACCCTCAACCCTTAAAACCTAATCCCTCAACCCTAATCCCTATCCCTAAACCCTCAACCCTCAACTATAAATCCTCTATCATATACATTATACCCTCAACCCTAATCCCTCAATCCTATACATTAAAAAGTAAAACCGCAACTTTTGACCCTAGCTCATCAACCCTCAACCCTTAAACCCTCAACCCTCACCCCTCTACCTTATACATTAAACCCCATAATACATAAAATTTATACCTTAAACCCTAACCTCTTAACCCTCAACCCTTAAACCCTAATCCCTTAAACCCTAAACCCTTGACCCTTAAACCATAATCTCTTAACCCTTAAACCATAATCCCTTAACCCTCAACCCTAAACCCTATTCCTAAAGGCTCAACCCTCAACCCTTAAGTATTAAACCCTAAACCATATCCCTAAATCCTCAACCCTCAACCCTTCAACCTTAAAAGTTAAAACCTCAACCCTTGAAACTATACCTGAAACCCTAATCCCTTAATCGTCAACCATCAAACCTTAATCCCTCAACCCTTAAATCATAATCCATCAACTATCAACCCTAATCCTTTAAACCCTAAACCATCAACCCCTAATCCCTCAACCCTTAAACCCTCAATGCTCAATGCTCAAGCCTTAAATTTTTATCCCTTAAACCCTCAACCCTAATCCGTCAACTCTTAACCCTTAGATCCTAAACCATGGACCCTTAAACCCTCAACCCTTAAACACTAAACCCTTCACCTTACAACCTCAACCCTCAACCCTATACTTAAGCCCTAATCCATCAACCCAATATCTTAAACCCTAATGGACCTATACCCTATACACTTAACCTTGAAAAATCAATCCTATGCATTATCCCTCAACATTCAAACCTCTACCCTACACCTTATACCCTCAACACTTATGCCCTAAACCATCAACCCTCATTTGTATGCCTTAAACCCTCAACCTTAAACCCTAAACCCTATACCTTAGACAACCAACCTTGAACATTATTCGTCAGTTGTAAACCCTCAACCCTCAACCCTATACCTTCAACCATATACTTAAGCCCTAATCCCTAAATTCTTAACCCTATCCCTTAAACCTTGAACCCTACACCCTCAATCCCCATCCCTATAGCCTATAATCTCACCCTTATACCCTAAACCTTGAATATTGTCCCTCAACCCTACACTTAAACCCTAAACCATACACTCTCAACCCTTCACCCTATTCCTTATACCCTCAATCCATATCATAAACCCTAAACCCAATATCCTAAACCCTAATCCCTATACCTTACAAAATTAATCTTATACACTCAATGAGTTGAATATTATCCCTCAACTATAAAACCTCAACCCTATATCTTAAACCCTAAACCTTGAAACCTCAACCCTCAACCCTCATCCCTACAACCTATACCCTCACCCTTATATACCCTAATCCCAAAACCCTTACACACATACATACAAGCATACATGCATGCATAAATACAAGCACACATACATACATACATATATACATACATACATACATACATATATGCATGCATACATACATACATACATACATACATACATACAAATGAGTATACATAGATACATACATACAAGCATACATACTGAAACAAAGAAAACATGGGGTGGGTGATCCAAGATGGATTAACCAAATAGATGCACTCTATTCTTCCTATTTCACTCAATTATGAGGGTAATAATGCATCAATGAATATCAAAAACTAAACCTAACCAATATAGAAATCAAAAGGTAGGTTTTAAGACAGTCAAATGCTATGTACCTATTACAAAAATTGCTTTTCAGGCCTCATTGAGGACTCATTAGCCCATTAGAAAATGGGTCCTGGCTAGGATTTTGGAAAATCAATTTTTGGTTTCTATTCTTCAATGTATGCAACTCCAAACTCTAGGTGTTCAGCTCTCGAAAGTCAGAAATGAATTTTGTAGAAGACTTTATGTGATCTTGCAAGAAAGATGACAACTTTGCAACTTTGAAAACTTTTTCTGTCCTCTTGATCTTCAACCTAGAACCTACAATCACACATCAAAGGAGAAGACAATTTTTTTTGTTAGGAATAGGGGTTTGCCTTGGTCAAACCCTATTTTGGTAATTAAACCTTGAAATGAAACAATGCATAAAAGTAAAGATGAATGAACAATGTAATGTCACAAGTCACCAATCCTCAATTGAACCTTGGAGTAGAAATCAACAATCTTGCATGAAGTGGCCTCAATTTATGTAGATCTTGATCATAGAATTTGACATGAAATAATGCTTGAATGGGATCTCCAATGTTACATCAACACATTAGCTCAACCACATGCATTATACCCTATGCCTTTGACACGATGAAATGAACTTTGATTTCTACAATAAACTTCTATAATAATGCCCTTCAATGCCTTAGAAATTCTCTTGAAATTCTCTTGTAAATGCTCACTTGAATTCTCTTAAGCTAACTTGAATTTTTTCTAGGTGAAACTATGTGAAATATTATTCTATTTATACTTATCTTATTCTAAATTCCCAAAATTCAAATAACACATTCGGACTTCTGATCTAGGATTTCAAATAATTAAAATACCACTAGATACATATTCCAAGCGAGTGTCCTAGGGTTAAGTGAGGACCCATTCACCATGTGACGAATGGGTCCTAACATACTTAACTAGGATACACTTCGGGGGATGTTAAATGTTATGTAAAAAGGAGGTCCTATGACCTAGTGAACACCCATTCTCCAGGTGGTGAATGGGTCCTAGGTCACTAACCTAGGATACATACCTTGTAAAATTAAGTGTTATGTAATATTATTTATGAATGCCAATTTTTATACCTCAAAATCTACAATGAATTAGGGTCAATTAAGCTCAATTAATCTCAATTAATTAATAAATCCCTAGATTAATGTGAAAGCATAAAGATACACTTTACAACACCCTAAATAAGGCACCATTAATTCCATTTTATCTAAAAAGTCCCTAAAATTAATGTGAATGTGTAAAACACGTTACAACACTAAATCAAGGCAACATTAGGTTCATTTTAATATTAATTATTTATTCCCAAACTAAGGAAAAAGGGATACTTTTTCCATCACTACACATACATACATACATACATACATACATGCATGCATGCATGCATACATCCATCCATCCATACATACATACATACATACATACATACATACATACATATACATACATACATACATACATACATACATACATACAGGCATACACACAATACATACATACATACATACATACAAGCATACATACATGCATACATACATAAATACATATATACATACATTCATTCATACATACAAACATACATATAGGCATACATACATTACATACATACATACATACATACATATATACATACATATACACATATAAGCATAGATACATCAATACATACAAATATATATACAAACATGCATACATCAAACATACATTTAATAAACTTGCACATAAACAATTTCAAGCAAGAAATAACACAAGCGCATTATAACACGCTCACGTTGAGCCATGCTTTCGGAAACATAAAGCAAAAACAAGAAAAATGAAACAAAATTTTAGGCAAGACATAATGCGAGCACATTATAACACACTCATGTTATGTCTTGCATTGGGAATCCCAAAGCCTTTGGCTTGGATTTCATTTGGATTTCCAACCCAAAGACCTGAAGTGCCTCCCAACATCCAAAGATGTGTTTTTGTATATTCTAGAAAATTTCACTTAATCTCATTTGTGCTAATCGTTAGGTTTTCACATGTTTCAAGGTCGAGTAAATCAAACACTTGGGTAATGTTAGGATCTCTCTTAGCTACTTAACAATGTATTTTTTTTGACATTTTAACATTGTTAAGGCTTTCATCTTTAATTTCTTTTGTTTGTGTGCCCTTTTTTGTCAAAACCAATGTTTGCTATTTTTTACTTCATTTTTTAACCATTCATTGAATTTTCAAATAAATATTTATATAAACTAGACTCCATTCTACACATATTCAAAAAGAATGATTTTTGATATTTTCAAAAATTAAAGGGGTGGCACAACCAATTTTTTTTTTTTGAGGATGTGTCCACTTTGAAAATTAGTAAAAAATCATATATTCATTAAAAATTTATCAAAAAAATTATGCATAAACTACATGCTATTAGCTAATTTCTCACTGAAGTGATTTAAAAATACCAAAAGAAAGTTAACCTTTTGAGGGAGCCACAATAGATGCTATGTTATGTTTTTTTGACAAAAACAACACCAATTTTTGTGGCTCCCTTTTTTGAACCCCTTAATCTCTACCATTTAAAAAAAATAGTAGTCTAGAAAGTAGACTTGGAGCACTACGACCCTTTTTTTTGTTTCATCTAATTTTTTTGTGTGTAACTATCCTCAATTAATCATACAAGGTCATTATTTCCTTATTTTAGAAAAAATTTGCCACTTAAGACCCCTTTTTGTCCCCTCATCTTTGTGCACTTTCCCATAGAAGAATTATTAAATGGAGAGAAGAATGTAAGGATTGATTTCTCCAAGAGAAAAATGCATCCAAAAGACATTGAGGCAACCAATGTCAGAGAGAAAAAGAGAGAGAAAGAGAAGTATATACCCAGGATGAAGAGGACACAAGTCTTCAATCTGATATATACAATTGTAAAGATAATCTAGGAAACAAAGAGGGAATTGGTCTTCTATTCTACAAAGTTGACTGCAAATTCCCCACAAACATGTTTTCTACAGTCAAACAAGTTGGGTAAAAAATTGAAAAATAATAGACACCATGAGTGATAAAAGAAAACCTTGTGACGAGGGAGAACCTGTATCATAAAATAGACACCAAAGTGATAAAAGAAAACCCTGTAATGGAGGAGAACCCATATCACAAAATATACACAATAAGACATGATCCAATTAGATAAAGACATTGATGATAAGACATCCAGACACAAAGACACAAGGATGTCAAATATCATATATAAGACAACTCTAGTCAAGCTGCCCCCAAGCTAGATGCCAAGATATAATACATCCAGACATCAAGACACATGATGCCAAATATTATAAATAAGACACAATTATAATAGACCAAAGAATTATTTTGAAATAATGTTTTAGAAAAGGGGTTCCTTCATCAAGGAATCCTTTTCATAAGACATCAAGACATATGGGAATATTTTTGAAAGAATTATCCTTTTTTTAAAATAAGCCGATATGATAGCCCCCCGTTAGAATGATGTGTGCTACACAAAGGAGGAAATGCCATTCTAAGGAGAGAGAATAAAGACAATAGATATTGTGGCATGAGATACATGGTGAGATGTATTCATGGTATGTTGCAACACATGTGAGAGACAACACGTAGAAACCACACCATCAAGGAAGAGGTAGGAAAATACAATGAAATCAAGACATAGAGATGAGTGGGGGTAATCATGAAGGACACACACCTCCAAAACAAGTCACCTAAAGCCCCGAGTTAATAGGGGAGGACAACCATTCTAGATATTATTGTGTCGTTACCACAAAAAGAGTATGGTTTCACACAATAGTGTATGACTATAAATATAAATGAGTAGGAAAATATATGAATGCCACATAGCGGGCAAGAACATAATAGAGGGGAGGTGTAATAACCTCATGAGAAGACACTTATAATGGACAAGATAGAGGTATACCTTGATATCACTTGTCATGGGAAGAAAAGATAGGTACATTAATAGCTGGAAGAGTGACAACACCTAAATCAAGAAGTTGTATTTTATCTATCAAGGCCTTATATTCACTATTGGAATGGCCAAGCACTTGATGGTATGCACAAAAATAATGATTTGTTTTATCATTCTTATAAAATATCTTGTGTGCAGGAGTTGGAAGAGTAATAAGTGGGATTTGAAAAGCCTCAAAAAATATTATCTTTCTCAGATAAATAGTAAGGAGTGCTTAGGAAGCAACCCTTTCTCTTTTGGAGAAAATTTTGACTGCTCACAAGAAGAAGACATGAAGAAAATAGATAATGGAGAAGGGGATGGAGATAAGCGAGAAGGCTTATAACTTGAACTGCTTACAAAAGAGCAAGGTGCCAGTTCCAAAGGGACCTTGACCCTTTGTTCCATACGCACAAGACCATTTCCTTTGTACCCATGATTATAAAGCATATTAAATTCAATTCTATAATGTGATTGCAACTCCTCAGAAGTGGGAGGATCAACATTACAAAAAATATGATTTTTGTTCACATTGTCTCATGATACAAAATAATAATCATCTTTGATAGTGGGTTTGAATGATATTGTTAGGATATCTAAGTGGATCAGGTCAAATTTATATTCCCCAATGAAGGATTTTGTAAAGTTTGAGGAACTCCAATCATCATTGAGACATGCATTTTCTTGAGAAGAAGAAGGACTGGACTCATAATTTATTTCTTCGAGAAGATCTTCTTCAGGGAAATCTATCTCAAGAGCATCCTTTGTAACATGTAATACTAGAGTAGACATCAACAAATTGGAAGATACTGAAGGGAAAAGCCTTTTAAGAGTAGGTACAATTAGAGCCTGACCAGTAGCTTTCATCTCACATAAGTGTACGATATTGATGTCAGCCTTTATTGTGACTACTTTATTATCATGTTCACGAATTTGATGGATCTTTGCAAGGTAGATGTGACTGCACCCATAGAATGAATCCATGGTCTACCAAGAAGAAGATTATATGGTAATTTTCATGATATGCATATAAAAGGGTGGGTACGGTAATAGGTCCCAACCTCAAAGGAAAGATTATCATTCCTAGGGCTTGTCAAGTAGTATTAAAATATCCATGAATATAAAAAGAAGAGGAAACAAGAGAAGCTGAATCAATTTTAATTTTAGGTAATAAGTCAATACTACATACATTGAGCACTAAACTGATGTCAATGTGAGTACATATAATGCCAATATTATTAATGTTGATTATAATCATTAGTGGATCTACTTTCTTTTGTGCCTTTCGGGGTGAGATTTATTGTAGATAGAACATAATATTTGGTGAATCTACATGAATATGAGCTATCAACGCATTAACATCCCCTACCCTAGTGGAAGAAGGAAAGAGATGTTGGTAGTGGCATTGTTTTGTCATTGATGTAAAAAGGTGTGTGTAAGTAAAAGGTGCATGTGACAAAGGTGTATGTGATGTCAAGGTTTGGTACAAAGGTTGATGCATGATGTTGGTTTTCATAAGGTTGGTGTTGTCTGTGCTCCTTGATGTATTCACATCCATGATAGCTAAGATGTTCCTTTTCCATGATTGTTTCATAATAAAGGTAATATAGATGTTGCTTTAGAATGTTTGAAGGATAGTGTTGCTTCATAATGTTTGAAGGAAAATGTTTCTTCAAAATGTTTGAAGGATAGTGTTACTTCACAAAGTTTCTTGAAATGTTTTGTAAGAGGATCACTTTATGTTCACTTTTTGCTTCATTGGGAGATGCATTTATGATCCATTGAACATGGATGTGTGAAGGAAGCTTACTTTTCTTACTCTATTCTGGTTCGTCTTCATACTTCATTGATTTTTATGACAAGACTTCATATTCGTGAGTGTAAAGGATTGCATTCTTTGCATGGGTTTATGATACAAGTTGAGTTGATGCAACAATGCTTCAAAAGGCACTTACTCTTTATTTTCCAAAGATTGATAAATATTGGAGTTTTATTGATTCATTCAAAATTTATGTTCAAGCATTATCAAAGGTCCTTTCTTATGTTGGGTACATGTATGTTGATGTTATAAGTTCATATTCAAGGTTCAAAGGTTTGAAATATTACTAAGCTTCACAACATTTAAAGTATCAAATCATCAAGGCATTAAGTCATCAAAGCATCAAGGTATCAAGTCATCAAAGCTTCAATAGAATCAAGCATTACATTAGTATCTTTCAAGGCATCAAACCCTAAGAACTTAAAATCTTTAAAGAGTTTAAAACCTTAAAATCAAGGATATTGAAAAAAGAGGTTATTACATTTGATTTTTAATATAAAAGCAAGGTGACTTGAAATAGCAAGTTAATATCTTTTTAAGTGACTTTCTTAAGGGTTGGAATACATTTCTTAACCAGCCCTCATACCTAGTGGAAACCTACTCAACAAGTAAATATTTCAAATGCCTTCATTTGTATTAAAATCAAGGGATATAATTTAAATATTTTAAAAGTGGTTTTATGAAATCTAAGGTTAGGTTTTAAATGTTCTCAACATCTATTTCCCAAATATTTTATTTGAAAAGTAGCTACTTTGGTTGAAAACAGAACGTCTTGGTTGCTTTTACAATTTTGTTTATATTTTGAATGTGAAGAGTCACTTTTTGGTGAGAACTCAAAAGAAATCCTTTTTTTCCTTTTGCATGGAGAATGAATGAGGAGTGCATGGTTTTGAAGATAAGGAATTTTTTTGGTTTTAGAAAGGTTTCTTTTTGGGGATTCAATGAATTTGATATAGAGTTTGAGAATTGAATAAATATGATTGTAACCTATCATAAAGAGTAACCGACATATGTTTTTTATGAAAAATATGTCAATGTTCTAAGTAGAGGAACTGAGAAAAGAATGGGTGAAAATAATAGGAGTTTTGTTTAAATATAAAGAGTGAGAGTTTTTATATTTGAAGATGGAATGCATATCGAGTAAAGTATGTGCAATATTCTGAATATGGTGAGTGACCTATTGTTCAATGTAGAGATTTTTGACTATTATCTGTTATTCAAAGCAATATTCATGATTGGTGAAATAAGAATTTGAAGGAGCTTTGATGAGAGTTCACTTTGAAAAAATGATTGAGAATGGTGATTGATTTTTTGTGAAGAAGGTTAATAACTATAGAGTGGTGAGTTAAATGTTGCATGTTCAAGATTGATTGAAGCACTTTTGTGAGTGATATGCCCTAATATTGAAATGTATTGAACCTGGTACTCAAGGTAGTGGATCTTTTATTGTGAAAATATGGTGATAGTATAAAATTTTTAAGTGTCCATGTTTGAAATTATTATGGAGAGATCACAAGGTATATGTAGTTTGGTCTGAATTTAAGGAGTGATCAGAGAATGTTCAAATGTCTATGTTCGACATTATTGTGATAGAGACATTTGTGTGATATGTTATTGATAATTCAAAGAATGTAACAGTCAAAGGTGTGTATAGAGATCATGATTCACTATTTGTATCTATTTTCTCATGGTGTTTGTAGAAGGGGACTCTTGTAATGGTTTGGTAATTTATGCAAGGAGGATCTCATATTAAGTATTTGTATGTGAATAATGGAGATGGAGATGGAGATTTTCTGATGTAGAGACTGATAAATGGATTTAATGGAAATAGAGTAAACCTCTTAATTTGGTTCATTTTCTTTTGAATATTACCAATGAGATAGATTGAAGTTTGTTAGTGAGGCCTATTGATAGCCAGTGAGGCATATTGTACCTAGTGAGGCATATTATAGCTAGTGAGGCTTGTAGATTTCTAGTGAGGCATATGAATTAGTCAGTGAGGCTTGTAGATTGTCAATGAGGCATATTGTAGCTAGTGAGGCTCATGTTGTTAGTGAGACACAAAATCTGTATACTGCAAAGTTTTAGCTATTGTACCCTAATAAAGCATTTATTGAGAGTGGATTTTTCACCATGTTCAAGGTTTTTCCACTCATAAATTTGGTGTCCCATCTTACTTTGATGATGTGTTGTTTTGTCTATAGTTTAGTACTCCTAATTCTCATATGATATTGTACATTGCACATCTTTGTGTCTTTCATGAAATATTTTTTGTTGATCAAAAGAGTTTAGTTTATGAGATTGATTTTAGTTGACCGTTGATTGACCCCCCTCTCAGTGGTCCTGTACTCCAACAAGTAGTATTAGAGTAGTAGGTTCCCTAAAAAAATTTAATCAATGTGGGTTGATCTTGGTGGTGGAGTACAATGGAAAAAAGAAAAATAAACAAAGAGAAAATAAATACCCAACAAAATACTAAACAAAAAGAACAACCTAAACCAATTACAAAGGTTTATGAAGAAGCAATTAAGAGAAATGATATACAAATTGAAAAGGATACAAGAGTTAGAAGATGATTTTATAGTTGGGAATATTGACAAAAAAGGAGATCACATTGTGAGTGATTTTGAAAAATAATATGATGAAGATGATTGTGAAGTTGATATTGAAGGCGAGCTTGTATGTGCCCTTGAAGAGATTAAGAAACATAGATTGGAGAATCAAAGATTAAGGTTGCAACTTCAAGAAGAAAAAGAGTTTAAAGTTAAGACACTTTAAGCTCTTCATCAATTAGAGAAATTGATAATAAAATTTGAAGGTTCAAGTTGCAAAAGACAAGAAAATATAAGAAGAAGTCAATAATCAGCTTAAGAAAAAAGAGGTTGATTGTGAAAAGTATGAATCAAAGATAGTATCTTTGAAAAGTGAATTAGGAAAAGCCTCTCGCAAGTTACATAAGACACTTCAATTTGGAAAGAGCACTGAATGTTTATTTAAGATGTTGAGAAAGAAAAAACATCATAAGGATACTACTAGATTAGGTTTTGAAGAAGGGCAGAGTTCTAAGGTCAGAGAAACACCAAGGAAGAAAATAGATCTAAACTATTATTCTACAACTCCTAAGGCTAAAGACAAGAAGAAGACAACAAAAAACACTCATGCACAAGCCAACAATAACAAGTTGAGAAGATCTTTCCATTCAGTACAACATCAAAAGTCTAGATTTGGCAATTATTTTCATTGTTATTGTTATTCATGCTATGAATTTGGTCATAGAGCAAAAGAATGTTGGGTGCATAGAAAGAAATTTGGATGTACTAAAATTTATTATGAATGGTTAAATAGTAGAAAAAAATTCAAATGCTATACATGTGAAGCAATTTTTCCTTAATCTTCTTTTGTTTTTTGATTTTAAATATTTTTGGTTTCAGGAGGAATTTATGCTTAAAGAAAAAGTTATTCTGAAAGGCGTGAAATGTGCCACATGGTGGTTACATGGCTTTTGTTTATCACCTTCCTTTCAGGAGAGATTTGGGGCACGTTTCAGCTTGGTGAGGATTTTCTCTAGGTCTATTTTAATAAATATGAGATTCCCCGCCCACTCGACACATCATCTCTTCGCTTTGAGAAAGTTGCGCTTTCAAGGAACAATCTCTTTATGGAGGTTTTCAGAGCATGTTGGGTCTTTCTTGTTTTAGGTTGAAACCTTCAAGACAGTGTTGTAAATCTATGTGATTGGTCAATCAAATTTTTCTACGTTATTTTCTAGGATCCGATTGTTTTCAGATGCTAGTCTTTATTAAATATCTAAAGGACATTAATGTGGCAGTTGGGAATTAATGAGCAACGATTGTCGCGATCTGATCAAAGATCTACAATTAGATCATGAGCTATCAGATGTAGGCATCTAATAGTATTTGATTCTAGAATGTTGGCGGAGGTTCTCTCCTTTTCATCTATAAATAGGAGGTAGCAACAGAAAGACAAAAAAAATTCTCTGAAAGTTCTTTTAGTTTTCCTTAGTTATAGAGATATTTTTAGAAGTTTAAAGTTGGAAGAACACTACTTTTCTCTAGCATGTTATATTGTTTTAACTCGAACTATTATCAGATTGGCATCTGACCTTTTTTCTTAAGTTCATTTGATATTTAAGTATGATCTGTTTGGAAGAAATATTTGAATTTGTGCATGTTATGGCCTTTGTCAAGTTTTTTCTTTATGTTTTTGTTCAAAATAAAACACCGTTTTAAGCTTAATTCGATAGTGTGAGTAGTTGATTTCCATGCTATAGGCTTCTATGATATAATAATAACTTGCAAAAATTAGATTATGTTTGTTGAACTTCTCCATTTTCTTTAAGGGTTGTTATTTTTTCATATTATGCTGTAAAAAGAGGAAGGGTTTTCTATAATTTCTGAATGTTTTTTTGTTGACTTTTGGGACTTTTATGCTTGATCAAACCTTAATGAACACTTCCCATAGGGAGATTTGAAATACTACACTATGCTTGTACTTAGCCTTTGTTGCTCATTCTCTTCCCAAAAATGAAGGGTTGTGGCATTGTGTCTATTATATCATTCATAGGAGAAGAATTGAGGTTGAAATATTGTAAAAGCTTTGGCACATCACCATTTTTATGTTTTATATTTAAATTTCCTTCTACCTTTTCTCCAAACTCAAAGAAGAGCTAGCTTTCTATAAAAATCATGGATATATTCAGTGAGGAAAATTGGTCCCCCACTCATTGAATCTCCCATAAGGTTGTCAGAGAGGCGCAAGATTTGATGATCAACAGTTCTTTTTCTGAAATGCATAGTGGGAACGATTTTTTTTTTCCTAATTAGAAGTCAAAAATATTTCTACGATCAAGCCAAGGAAAGAATCTAGAAATTTCATGCCCCGAATCCAAACAAGAGAATCACTACTATATTTGACTCCAATTTTTGATGAAAGTTTGTTGGAATATCAACGAATCACCAAAATAATTTTCATCGCTCAAATTTCATTGATATTCTGATGAACTTTAAAACATCAAAATCACGACGCAAGTTCGTCAGAATATCGACGAGAATTTCGTTGATCTAGTGATGAACAATAGTCAGAACACAAGTGGCATGCCTTTGCCAAAGCGTTAGATCAACAATAGAAGTTCATCGCAATTACGAAAAAAGTTTTGACGTATTACAAATATCAGTGAGAGATCAATACTGTTACAGCGATCAAAATTGTCTGAGAAGATATATCAAGAGAACTGGCCTATGGTCTCAATGATGAAGTTTCATCTACGATATACTCATCTTGCCTCATCGATGAAGCATGAGGGAAGCATATCGGCAAGACATATACCATCGGAGTAAGTTCTAAATGTTTACCCAACCCACTATGTCACACCAATAAGATTACATCGGCAGGAGTCTTGGCGACATTTTTGAGATCGAAAGAACAACGACAATAGTTCATCAAAATTGCGATGAAATAGGCAAGTCATTGTGATGAAATTTTCATCGAATGTATTGCAAATTTATGAAATTCTTTTAGAGGTTCATCAAAAATTCATTAGACGCTTTTGGACATTCATCAAAAATTCAACGAAAGAATGCAATTAATAAAAAAAAAACTATTTGTTCAAATGTAGGCATATCAGTGAAAGATCACAACTGTTACAGCAATCAAAACTACCTGAGAAGATATATCGAGAGGACTGGCTTGTCATCTCAGTGGTGGAGTTTCATTGATGAGATACTCATCTTGTCTCATTGATGAAGCACGATGGAATCATATCGACAAGACATATACCATTGGAGTAAGTTCTAAATGTCTACCCGACATGCTATGTCACATCGATAAGATTACATTGGAAGGAGTTTTGGTGACATACTTGAGATCAAAAGAATAATCATCGAGGAGACTCACCACATCAGGGAAACTACAGAATATCCTTGCGATACATGATCTTTTTTCGATGAAGATACAAATGGATCGAAATACTTATTGGGGTGACTCTGGGCGATATTTAAAAGTAGTAGGAGGCTCCAAAGTGCATCCATAGGGATAATGATAGGACATGAGGATAGGTCAATCAAAGAGAGAAAGTTGATGTGCCAAGACCATGAGCATTTAAAAGGGGTAGTAAAAGACAAGATGGATTGTCATCAATGCTCAGAAATAAAGGACAGATTGGAAGACTTCATTATGAAAATTTAGATCACAATATGATTAATCCTGTTTTGACAAATCCAATGAGATTAGTGTCAAGAGTTAAGAGGCCATTCAACTTTGCATTTCAATAAACTATTGTATGCATTAAGTGTTTACAAGGTAAAAAAAGGACAGTCATATGACTGTTTAAAATATCAAACATGTTAGTTGTGTTTAATTAGGCTTATAGAGGTAGGGATTTATCATTTTTTACATACATCTGCAGTCCAAGCTCTAGGTCTGCATTATTTGGTTACTATGTATGAGAAATGAGCATATAAAACCTATGATGAGTCATGAGATCAAGGGGACTATCATGGATAGTGAATGACAAATCATAGATGTTAAGACAAAAAAACATTCACCATAGAGCACATGAAGAATAGACTTTATGATGCTATAGGAATGTTTACTATCATAAAGAATGTATTATCAAATTTGAAAAGATTCATACCAATGTGTAAGTACAATCACTTCAGCAATGAAAGATATAAGGACATTTGCTAGAGGAATGATAGCTAAATAGTGGATTGAGCATAGAGATGGTAACCCTTAAAATTATAATGTTGTGTTGACATCAAAGCAAGATAAGAAGGTTACTGTCAAGTGAAGTAAAATTGCCAGGCTGCCATCAAGAGTACAATCAGAACCATTAGTGATAGTGAAAAGGTTTTGACAGTAGTCTTCATGAATATCACAGTGCCCTTTACTTCGTATCAAAATGATAGACTATACTAAGGTAGTGGTATGAAACTTTGTTGAAGATAATCGACTATGATGAAGAGGTAAATCAATATATAATGATGGTCTGGTCACTATGATAGACAAGTTTGGAGGACAAAGTCAAGCCAAATGAACAATCTTAAATAAGCTTTGAAGACAAATTTTGATAATGGAAAGTAGAAAGCACAGTATTCAAAGGACAATGTAGGACTCAAAGCTGGATAGATAGTATAAGTTTGTGAGAGTTCCTTCAAGAGTGTAATGGTGATGAGGTATTGACGGCTAAAGTTGCTGAAAATGTACACATATTTACTAAATGGAATCTCAATTTCTTTGTTTCCCATTCTCATGGTCAAGGAAGTGCTGACACACTAACACATAGTTCATCATGGGAATTACAGAGAGGTTGAAGAAACTATTGTGAAAAATCAAAGGTATGAAAGAATACTGAAGTAACATAAAGTTGTGAAAGAAAAAATTGAGACATTCATATGAAGGACAACCATCAAACAAAGGTTTTAATCAAGACACAGTCATCCTTTGATAAGTTGAAAGAAAGTCATGAATATAAGAGGACAGTTTGCAAGATAGTCATATACATTTATAAGGACAATGAATAAGGTTTTAAATTATTACTCAAAGATAAATTAGTAACCTAATCCTAATATCAGAACTCCATTGCATAAAAATTTATTGAAAAAGGAAAGTACTATGCAACTGAATACAAAAAACTGATCTTACAAATTTGCACAAAAAGCACAACCTACAAACTAGATTCTAATTTTGCTAAAAAGGATGAAATCAAACTAGTGAATATTAAACTACACACTAGAATATAATTTTTTGGAAAATGAGCAATTTGGTGAGAAAAAATACCTGCAGCGCATCTTGGATACTTAGCTAGTGTACTAAAAAATAGGATTGCAAACCCAAAATTATTCTCACTTTGGAAATTCAATAGAAAAATACAGAATGTTATCCTAGATACTTAGCTCTTAGAGAGTCAATAAAAAAATATGAGCATGATTATGAATGGTTTTACCTAGTCCCACTCTTGATCTCCATGTTTGAGAACCTTCTCTTTAAGACCCCATGAATCCACTTTGATCCATTGCTGCCAAAAGTGATATTAATGTGTAAACAAGGAGCCACATTTAGACAAACTGGTTGTTGATTTCTTCTAACAAAATTTAGAGACTAGAAAAAGAAGATACCTGATGGGGATCATGTGGGCTTCCTAGAGAAAGCACTACAATATGGTCTCGAGTAGCAATGAAAAACTTTGGATTAGCTTCACAGTAAATCCTAACAGCATGACATTGAGGCTCCTCTTCATTAAGTTGATGGTATGAAGAACCAAATCCATATCCTCCTTGAGATACATATCATATTGAATAGAAAAACACAGTGACACAAGCAATCTGAATTGTGAGATAAAGCCTCCAAACCCTCTATGGAAACATGACTTTTACCAGATAATCAAAAATTTAAATTTAAGTAATACCCAAGAAAAATAATTCCATACAATGCAGCTACACATGAAACTTACAGATGGGACTGATCTTCCACTTTTGACTCTCCTTCTTATTCCATTTGAAGAGGACAACCTCTACCCCTTGATTAAACTATGTAAGTTTAGCATTAACAAAATACACATATTTTTAGCACAAGAAACAATCCTCACCCATCTAAATAAGCACCTGTAAGACAAGCCTGAAAATCTAAGTTTATCATAATCAAGTAAAGATTAAATCCTCATAATCAATCACAGTAACTGGAAAGTATTACTTGGATCAGTAAGAAGAATCAAATGATCAGGGTTGGGCACTATATAAACCACTACTATCATAGATACTGAAACATGCTCAGGTACTCGTTCCTCTCCCCTAGATTAAATTAAGGAAAACATTATTGTAAACACAATATGTATAGAAGAATATGAATGTAAAGGAAAATGAATATTAGAAAAACATAAATGTAAATAAAAGTAGTGTGAGCAAAAAATGAATCTAAATTGGTCTTCAACAAATAAAATCATAACCAATTAGCATTAAGTTATACTAACCTTGTACTCATTGCCATTGTCAATCTTGAAGGTTACTTTGATGCCTTCTGTAGAAACTCTCTGGCCACAAGGCAAGAGAAGGTAGGAAAACCAAGTGTATATTGATGGCTTCCTGACAATAAAAAAGAAACAAGCGACCGGTCAACCCTATTAGAATAGAATAATCTTATGAATTGATTTTATTTGTTTTACTGGCTAATGCATAGTGGACCTGGATCTCTTGAATTGAGATACAACTAGGATGTGTTGATTGGTGATTTTAGACTACCGATATTCTACTTCAATCTATATAAGTTACTTTTGTCTTAAATATATTCAAGATAACTCTGCAAAAAAAATCCCCAATCTCTTAGAAATTATGCAGATTATTTTGTTAATACTTCTCCATTTTGATATTTTCTTTCAAAAATTCATAGAAAGATATGTAATGCCATATTTGAAACTTACATATTTTAATTTTACTAGTTCTGTAATTATAGGATATGATTCCAAAAATTGTGAAACACATTGGCAATATGCTAGATGAATGAAGTAAACTATGCAATAATTGGTAGGTTTAAAGCCAAATTCCTTAACCCTTGTTAGCATCCTTCTTGCCTATTCTAAAACGTGTGCTTTGGAATAGGGCATGAAAACCCATCTAAGTATAATGAAATGGAGATTTTTTTTAGATATTATATTACAGTAAGTTGAATGAATGTAAGTAGAGAAATTTTTGCATACCTACAGATGGTACAAAATTTCATGGTTAAGTGGAAGCCTCTCATCAACAACAAGATCCAAATATCCATGTATCTATCTCAATCGAGCCTCTAAACCCTTTAGAGCTATCAAATTTTCCACTAACCTGTTATACACAAAATTCAAATGTTAGAGACCACTAAAAATAAAAGAAACAGAGCTTTGAAACCAAATCCACACACAACACAATGTTCATAGTGAAAATTTAGCACTTTCTTTCATCTTTGCATATTGGTTTGATGCTTCAAATGATGCATTTCTTATATTGAAAAGTGCACTACCTTATTGAGCTTCTCTTTGTTTTGAGAATAGTTTAATATTCTCTACTTAATAAGGCCAACCAGGTGAAGGTGGAAGCTAATTTGACCCCTCCCCCACCTCACATCACTCTCAATTCCCCATATCCTATCATATAACATTAATCATTCATTCATACATTAATAACATATAACATTCATTCATTCATCCTCCATTAATAACATATAATATTCATTCATTAACATATAACATTCATTCATTCATCCATTAATAACATATAACATTCATTCATTAACATATAACATTCATTTTTTTAGTTTTTACATATTATCAAAAATATGGTTGTCATAATATGATTACAATCACTTTTTTTTAATTTCTTTTTGCAGCTAAAAAAAGCTGAAGTGGAGTATCATTTTCTAAATCATCTATCCCCCCTTCATTTTTTCTGAGTTCTGCTTGTGATCTTAATGTATGCCTAGTGATGTACTCACAACGTGGACGCCATTGCAAGGGGGGGTCTGCTGCAATAGAAAATAAATGTTAAATTGATATGTTTTATTATTATTGTTACAAGTATTTCATTAATTAAAAGAACATTAGAGTGGTGATCTTTACCTAATGGGGCCACATCATGTTCCTGATCATGTCTTATAGCCTCATGCTCAACATGATGAACACCCTCTAAATCCTGATCTGGAGTTGAAACATGAAAGGTTACATTAATTAATACACCAATTACAATTAAATATGTTTAAAAGAACATTAGAGTGGTCCTCTTTACTTGATAGGGCCACATCATGTTCCTGATCTTGTCTAGCCTGATCATGCTCAACATGTTGATCATGCTCTGCATTCTCTAAAGTTGAAACACAAAAGGTTACATTAATTAATACACCAAATGCAATTAAAGATGTTTAATTGTATTAATCCATACTGTGTTTTGTATAGCACATGAATATATCTAGTACCAGGATGCACACCATGGCCTTCATCTAGAGGTTGTGCTCCACCCTCACCAGGCTACATTCCAATGTCATGTACAATATTATCATTGCTTGTCTATTTAAAACAAATAGACACATTACTATGGTGGAAACTAATATTGAATAGATTGCACAAGTATTCAATTTTAAATCAACTTTATTGAGTTTATTTACCTATGTGTTGGATGCAGTGGAAGATTGTGTTTGCCTAGTCAAGAATCTTAGGTGTTCAACCATGGATCCATAGCCTTGCTAGAAGGCAATATTCAAGTCCTCTTCTGTGGGCACTCTGTTGAAATTAGAGTCCTACATTTTTGCATAAGATCATGAATTTTTCTTCTATGGTGTGATAAAACAAAAATTGTTTGCAATTTATTATTTGGATGCAATATTTCATTTATTGATACTTACAATTTGTGTGGCTAATTTCATATAACCACCAGAGCCAAGTTTGTTCTACCCGTCTTTTTCTAGTCTTTCCTTTGTTTCCTTCGATGTGTCGAGCAACCTATGAAAAAATTGAAATACGTTAGATTATGTAAAAAGAAAGAGGAATCAGTATATAATTAAATTGTTGATAGTATCACATACCTTTCTTTGTTCTGGTGGTGTCTTTGATTTTTTATATTCAGCCTTCTCCTTTCCATCCAACACCAAGTCCTTCCACTCCCTCTCTAGAATCATGGGGGGACACTCGTACTTTCTATTCTTCTCTAAATGTGACCTATATTGGTCCCTCACATACTTTAGATAGGTACCAGATTTTTTAAGGACCTTAGTTCGGTTGAATGTTTTATCACTGAACAACACAACTAAATGGTTAATGAGCTCATCTTTTAAATCTTGATTTTGGGCATTCCACCATGTACATATGGTGGGCCCAAAGAGCTCCAATGTAATATCACTTAGATTCTTATAAAAAACATCATTTCCTACAAAATGATTATGGGATCATTAGTCTATAAAGAGTGATCAATAATTAAATTTCAATTGGATTATATATAAAAATAATTAAAACATTTTAAAGTACCTGGGACCTTCTCTATCTTTATGGGAATGAAATCCTCGGTCACCACAAATGTGATCGACAATGTTCCCATACTAGTACATCACCAATACTAGTGGCCTCTACATCCCTAGGTACATGTCCTGATGTATGATCTGGCATGTGTTCGCTACCAGAGGGTGCACTACCAGATTCCTACATGGTATTTGTTGTTGACATTTCAGTCAAAAATATAGGCACGAATGATGGGGTCAGATGATGTGATGTATCCACAAGAATATCAGGATGGACACTTGTACCAACCCCTACTCCCCAGGTAGCACTTGTAGTACCCTGATCATGGCCAACAACATCATGAGGATGCAAATAATCCTATAAAAACAACACATATTTTAGTTCATGACATAAAAGAGTACAAAATATAAAACCATGAATGAACTTATGTTATAATTAAAGATCTCATGATAGATTACTTGAAATTTTTGTGCTCTCTTAGACAATATTTTAACCATTTTCTCTTATCTCATCTGTTTGAGGCACTATGAATACCATCTTAAGGATTTCTTCATTGTATTTTTTTTGGGCCTTCCTCATCATATCCATAGGGTTTGTGGAAAATGTGATGTCATCATCACATAATAGTGATTGCACCTCCATATGGATTCTCTCCTCTATTACTGGTGCCTTTCCCCGATCAGGCGACTGCAACAAGAATATTAAAAACATTATCAAAATTAACCCAATAAACTCATTAAAAAAACATAGTAATAAAACATTTTGCTTGTATCTAATTTGTACAATTACAATGAGGTAAACTTGTTAGGTAGAAGCGCCTGAAGATGGATCATGATCTATGCTCTGGGCTAGAGCCTTCCTCATATGATTAATGTCCCATTGTGACAAAAATTAAATATAAAAAACATTACCAAAATGAAACCAATAGACTTACAAAAAAAACATAATAATAAAATGTTATATTGGAGTCATTAATTGGAGGTTGGGAAAAATGTTATATAGTACATACCATCCCCATAGTAATTGTGTTTCTATCTAAGCAATTCAAATTATAATCGATTAGGAACTCTTCCCCTACATTTATTGATTTTATCGCACATATGAATACACGGTTTCCCTCTCATGCCTCGAATATGCAATTGGGTTGCTTATTTGTTGACCCAGGTCATGTACTATTTATAAACCCTACAATATTCCCTGATGCTTTTGTCCTTTTGTCAATGTACCTAGCCACTCCTTTACTTTCATCCTTATCTTTTAGCTGTATATAATTTGTTGACAATGAATAGCTATGCATACTTCATGTATATTGAACCAACTACATCCAATCTTTGTAACTGTAATAGGGTCCAACATAATCCATCAATTCAGTAACTTTTTCATAACAGACCTTTATGCCATCCATGCAAAATAGGCCCAAACCATGTAATGGCGATGGTGCTATGTGATATATCCTCTCATTGATACAAAATTTAGTTTTTATTGGAGGAAGTTCCTTGGGTACCCATTGTTTCCGTAGATGTTTGTACCTCAAGGGTACCTCGATGTCACCTATGCTCTCATCATCATAAGAACATGACCCCCCTTTAGCAAGAAAAAAATCCATGCGCTTACATAATTTTCTTCTAATCTTTTGACCTCTAGTTGATCTCCGTCTTTTAGACCTACTACATGTCTCGCTTTCCTCTTCTCTTCTTGAATTTCCCTCGCTCGAGGAAGACAGGTTTGAAAAATACCTATTTGGTGGTACCTACATGCATAAGGATGTTGGATGAAGTTCTTTCATCATGATGTGATCCCAAGGTGGCATTATGATTAATCTATCATTTCATCGCTAGAATTTGATAGGTTATAAGGTAATCAAGTCTTGATAGATTGCAATTTATTGTTACTACCGTCTAAATGTGTCCATCAAAAATCAAATCTACTTAATGTTTTAACTCCCAAACAAGTGTTAAATGTGACTATGGTCCACCAGCTACACAACCAAGGCCTCAAATGTATTCTCTAATTGTAAACAAAGGACTTTTTCTCTTCATTCAAATAAATAAACTTGAAGGGAAACACCACCAACTGGTTTATTAGATGCCTACATGACTAAAAATAGCAGAAAATTTACATTTAATTTCCATATATATAAGTCGTTAAGAGGGAGGGAGTGTGTACTAGGCGTAGTAAAGTCATCATAAGTTTATGCTTTGGCAATAAAAATTGTTTAAGTCATGTTAAATCTTCCTATGTCTAATTGCTAGGAGACTTTTGGTATGTTTTAAGGTAGGATGAGTGGTCGCATCAATGTTCTAATTCTCTATGAAAAGGTTTCAACATCTTCAAATAGTGAAAGTTAGTTCTCATAGTCATTTTTTGGTATGTTTTAAGGTAGGATGAGTGGTCGCATCAATGTTCTAATTCTCTATGAAAAGGTTTCAACATCTTCAAATAGTGAAAGTTAGTTCTCATAGTCATTTGAAACAAAAAAATTTTGATTATGTATGATGGTAGGATTTGATAACTTAAAAGAATTGGCTACCCAACAAACTTAAAGTTAAAAGAAAATTTCTCAGTTTAAGGGGTTAGCACTTTATTTCATCTTTGCATATTGGTTTGATGTTTCAAATGATGCATTTCTTATCCCACTTATATCATATTGTATTCCCATCTCATTTCAATTATTGGAGGAGTTGATACCAAAATTTCATATCAAATACCACATTCTTGAAGCAATTTTTTGTGTTTTTACTATTTTTTTGTATGGATATGTACAAGCTTGAAATTCTTTGAGATTATTGGTGTAGATAAATATATGTGTTTCCTTTCATTTAAATTTGTTTTGAAGTTCTCAATCACTTCTTTGTGGGAGAAAACAATCAAATACAGGGACTGCCCTATTTTGCCTATGTAAGGGTTTGAGGGCTAAATAGAAATGGCATCCACCAATCCACCCACCGTCTTGGAATTGTAACTCAGTGGATCGGTGTGCATCATGGTATGATAGAGGTTCATTGCATTTAGGGTTCTATTAAATCAAGAAAATTGGCATTGAATTGATGCCCTAGGGCTGACATGTGCAATTTTCTTGTGAATTTGTGGTTGTTAAGTCAGGGTTTATTAATTTGATGGATATCTTGGTAGAGTCATGGTGACACTATTTGATAGTCCAATCTCTACTTCGAAACAAAAATATCTCTAACAAGTCTAAGAGCTATAATGGAATGGCATTAAAGGAACCTTCATATGAAGGATCTTCTAATGAAGGACCTTTGAATTAAGGTCTTCATTTGAAGGTCCTTCATGAAAAGGTTCCTTTTATAAAGCATTTTGGACATGAAATATTTAAAATAAAAAATACCTTCATTTGAAATTCTTGACATGGCATCATTTTTGAATGAAGGTTCTTCATTCAAAGGTCATGACGACATCACCTTCAAATGAAGTTTCTTCATTCAACTGATATTTTGTAATTTTGAATGTGATAATAATTTAGGGTTAAAAATAAATCCATTTGAGCTTTTTATAAATGAAAATAAATTTGATGCAATCATATGCCTTGTCAAACTTTTAACTTAATAATAAGGGCATCATGAGTAGTTTGTTGGGCCCATTCAACAATCTCTGATGCAAGGATTGAATTTTCTAGAATGTATCTACTATCAAGAAAGCCAATTTGTTTACCTATATGACTATATCTCAAGAAATAGGTTTAATTGTGATGGCAATGATATTGACAAGGATTTTGTAATCTAGGTGTTGAGAAGCATAATTGGCCAGCATCCTAGGAAATATTCTTCATTCTCACTTTTAGGTGTTAAAATTTAACAATACCTTGATTGATGAAAGAGCCCAAAGAGCCTTTCTCCATGGTATCCAAGTACACATAGCAATGGTCTTCTCTTATACGGTTGGACATGATTTAAAGAACTTAGATAGGAATTATTCATTTAACATAAGGTTTTCTCATAATTCCATCATTGTAAAAGTATGATCAAATTCTTCTATTATGAAGAATTGGTATATGTGCCTCTAGTAATCACTATAAATGTTTGTAAGGATAAAATGACTAATTGCATTAGGTAGGAGAGAATCAAATTTGAGTTCTTCAAATATTATATTCCTCTATTCATAATTTTTAAGGGTTGTATCTGGAGGAGGTTATCACTACCAAGAAGGGAGGAGACCTTTCCTTGCATATTTTTGTGGTGGAGGTATTAAAGAAGAATTGTATCCCTCCATTTCCATTCATTAGATCTAGCTTAGCCTAGTATATACTTGGGATCCTTTTCCCCTATAAACTTCCATTTTTTTTAGTTTATGTTATGTAAGCGTAATTCCATGCTATGTTGAAATATAAGAGTTGGATGAGGCTAAAAGGAAATAACCCTTTTTTAGTTGTACCTTCAAATTTTTTCTTATTGTTTTATGTTTTTAGCAACTTTGTGGACATAAGATTTGAGGTAGGTCATACAACAAAGAATAATATGTTCCCACCAACAACCAAGATTTGGGTATATTATGGGAGTTTTTCCAAGACCTGAGGCTGGTCGATAAAAATTTGAAAGACTAAGCTATTTTATTTTTTATGTCTTATCTTATACCATTTTACGAGAATGGGGGTGCTAATGTACGAGAAGATCTTTGGAAACTATGCATGAAAATTATAGGTTAAAGAGAATGGGGGTGCCAAACTTATAGTATTCATTTTCCTTGATTGCCCTCAACCTCGTTCTCGATGCTGGTATTGACCTTGTTTTCACTTCTCCATACTCTTCCTCGGTGCTAGTATTGACCTTATTTTCACTCCTCCAAACTTTTCGTCGACGCTGGTATTGACCTTGTTTTAACTCCAAACTCTTCCTCAGGGGTGGTATTGACCTTGTTTTCACTCCAAACTCTTCCTCAATGCTCGTATTGACCTTTCACTTCTACAATTTGATGAGCTACAACCTGGTTTCATTAGGTTTTAGAGTATGTTAATTAAATTTAAAATTATGGCACCATTTAGAGTAGTTAATATAAAGCAAGCCAAGCCTATTATAGTCATCAGGGAAATAATAAAAGTCCTAGGATACTTTGTGAAACCATTTTCCTTGGTTAAAGAGAGGCCATAAATATACCTTTGGATTTTTTCAATCTTCAAATATGAGGATTTGCAAGGTTCTTCGCAAGATGAGTAATGGAAATGTGTGCAACAAGAATTTTTGAACACACATGGAATCTCCTTGCCAAAGAAAGGGGCTTCAGAATTTAATATGATAATTTTTCTGAGCTTTAGAAATGATATGTTTCCTTAAAGAGGAAGGAGAAACCTAAAAGGTAAAAGAGATGCTTAGGAATCTCAACACTTCATTATGATCAACCCCCTTCTATCCATAGGAATTGAACCAATTGGGCTTGGCTAAGAAGGATTTCCTATAACATTGAGTTTTATGCCACTATATGTTTGACCTTAAAGCTTTCCATAAAATATCTAGGAATTGAATATCCTAAATAATGTCACGTTTGTCCTCCAAGAGAGTGAGAAAGGAGTCATTAGAAAAATGACCATTGAATAGTTGGGCTATAGAGTTAGGAAAAGTAGCACCTTTAATAAGGTTCCATGAAATACTATTAGCCAAAAGATATCCAAAGGCTTCCATAAAAAAAACATATAAAGTAGGAGCTAAGGGGAAAACATGAAAATTTGAATGAAAACACCCAAAATCCTCAAATTTATGTTCATTCATGGTAATACAAGTATAACCATCATAACATTTTTTTGAAAAAAGTAAAAAAAATTGAGGAACAAATCCTAGATGACATAACTAGTCCAATTGAAAACCAGAGGTAGCAAGAGATTAATGAAATTACCACAAGTTTTAAGTAGAAGGAAACTGCCATTTTCAAGTACTAATGCTAGTATGAAATTGTGACTAGCTAAATGGAAAGAAAATTAGAAAATTGTAACCAACATTTAAGTGGAAATAATTAATATTAACCACACTTTTTACATGGTTGAACTAATTTAAAAATTCAGCCAAAGGTGATAGTAAGAAAATTAAAATGCAGCTATATGAAATATTTAGTCTAAGAGCCAAATTTGGATGGCAAAGTTAGTAATAAATAGTGTCAAAAGTTGAAACTTAATCATGAAATCATGGCTAATAGAGCATACAAAATATATTGGAAAATTCAAGAGAACTTATATCTGCACATAAAAACACTCAAAATAATAATTATATCATGCAATTCATTTGGGAATATATTACAATATGGATTTTACAAAGCCTTTCAAATATACCTTCCCATTTGAACCACTATCTTATTAGATTATAACTAATTATTTAATAAAAAAAATAAACAAGCTAGTAAGGTGAATTTATTAATGTTAATCTTAATATTCCAACACCCTCCCTTAAGTTCTACATTCCACACAGCAAAACATGTTAATTGAAACAAACAAATATATATAGGCTAAGCTAACATCATTTTATTTTTCTTTAAGTTCTCCCTCAAGAACATCATTGGCACGAGTTATACAAGTCCACACTATGTAATCCTTTTTCTTATAATAATAACATTCATTTTTATTTTTTAATTATTATTACCTCATGAGTATAATACATTCTCATGTGGAGAATCGACTTTTAAATCTTTTCCTTTGTTCTTTTTTCTTCTCCTAATAGGGCCAAAATCACATCTTCTTGTGTTTGAGAAGTTATTGGACTAAGCATAGAAATAATATTGTTGTATTTTCAAACTATTTAACAAAATATCCTTAGCATCTTCATCATCTAATAGAGCCTTGACTTCTACCAATTGTCTAATGAGAGATCTCAAATTTCTTATGTGATTAGTGATCCGGTGGACATTTTTTTAGTGAAAATTAAAGTGTCTACATTCTCTCCAGAATCTGCACCATCAGAAAGATCTCGACGTCCTGATTCCAACACAACTCGAATGGAGCGAAAAGGAGTCCGTTTGTGCAAGTTATAGCCAGTCAAACCTTGGGTCAAACTGGGATCAGAGGGCGTCCAGGAAGCGAAAAAAATGATGTTGTCAAAAGTTGTTGAAGTTGGAATCATTGTGAAGAGCCCGTCGCAAGCTTTCCAACGGCGTTCGTTTCGTCAAAATCCGACATCGGAGGCTCAAGATACAGCTGGTCAAAGTTTCAGGTTGACTTGGTGGACTGAAGGTACAGTGATTATGTCAGCATCCGTACATGATGACGTCAGCATCTGTGCAGATCAAAATGGACCAATATGTGGTTGACACGTGTCATCCATACGATGATGTCAGCATCCACATCAAAATTGTATGGACCAATCAGAATTCGACACGTGTCCTTTCCGTACACCACGTCGACAATCCGGTTGGCATCCTAGTCATCATCACGGTTGGCATACACGTCAGTGTTCTGAGCGTATTGGAGCTTGACACGTGGCACCCTCCTGGTGTGACACGTGGCAACTTTATTTCCTCCCTCCGCGGCGGATGTTGGTTTGTTTGTTAAAAGTTGTTGGGGGATTCGAACCCCCAACCTACCGCCTGCTAACTGAAGTCTTTGCCGTTACACCAGACTGCACGCGCTTTACTAAATATAGATCCGGGTTGTTTTTGTTGTTTGAAAATATGGCAAATGGCTATTAAAAGCCAGCGGCGGGGGTTGAACCCGCAACTGCCGGCCTAACAAAGTCCTAAGACACTGGTGGGCCATCGAATGGTGTTAGCATATTTAGTGGCATCAGGTTTATTTGTTAATATTTGAACCCCGAATGCCTTAATTTTTAAACAAACTCACCTTATTTAAATTAAAAAAAACAAACAATAACCTCCCAAAAATCAAAAGCCCGATAGGAAAACATTATTGAAGGGCTTAAATAATTTTTTAAGAGATTATTAAGGATATTGTAAGATTTTTATGGGAGATTAAGTTGTTTTAGGGAGATTGTTAAAGATTATTATGTGATTTGGAGAATTTTGTAAATCATATGGTTTTATACCATATTGGGTTAATTTTTTGTATTTAAAGGGGTGTGAGGTGAGAGTGAAAGATCAAGTTTTTTTTCAGGTGATGAAGTTCTAATGCTGAGGCGTCAAAGAGAGGTCTTGTTGGAGAATTCTTTCAGATCATTCTTGCATATCAGAGCATCATTACGCTGCTGAAATGCTTGGAGAATGGTGGTGCTTTTGTAATTGATTTGGAGATTAATCGGATCGGTCACACTCTATTGGAGTGGACCCGGAGACGTAGTCATTCTCGTGACGAACTCCGAAATCAAACACTGTTTGCACTTCTCTCTTTCTCTCTTTCTGTCTCTCATTTCTTTTCATTCTGTTATAATCACCTTGATTACGTTCTTTATGTTATTTCCTTAAGTTAATTTTATTTTAATTAACTTGAAATAATCATTGTAAAGCATTGTAAAAGTTTAAGCATTTAAACTGCAATTTAGTCTAGATCCTATACAGATCAATTAGACATAGTGATTATATCTCTCATTTTGAATCTAAATAGTTGAAGTTTGGAAAAACTTCACATTAACTATTTTTGCTCCAAATATTTTATTGAAATTGTCCCAAATTTCCTATGATGATTTATCTAAATCTATATAATAAAATTTAATGTCAGAAAGGGAAAGACCAATAATATATTTGACTTTATCATTTGTTTTATGTCATTCCAATAACTTATTTGCATTTGTAGGTGGTGTTCTGTTCCCATGCATGATTCTTTATTATTCATTTATTGCATTTACATTTTTGTTTTCCAAGTATGAAATTTAAAACAATTTTTTTTGTTTAAAATAATCTTTATCTTAAAAATATGAACTAAAAATATTTTAAAAGTTTAATGTCAACCTTATCACTCTAAAAAGTACAGCTTAAACATCCCTTTCAAACCTTGTACCTAGTTTTGAACCACTCTCCAATTCATTTTTCCTCATGAAAAACATTGACACCATTTTACTGTTCTAAACAACTTATTGAATCCTCTTATGCATCAAACTTATTTAATTGTTTCAAAAAAGATAAAAAAATAAATTTGAAAATATGACTTTTCAAACTTCACATTTCCTTCTTATTATTACCAAATGCCAATGTTATTTTAAATGAAAAACACATGAATGTTATAAATGCATTATTTCTATAAGGAAATAAACCATATATCTCTTTTTAATGACCAAATTAAAGTAGATTGCAAATAGAAACTTGGTCGTTGTATAGAACATTGAAAAACTGATAACAAAGAATAAAAAAAATTACTACAAAGACCTAGGATAGGCTAGAATCCCACAGTAGAAAATTCATCACAAAGCAACTAGCCTTTACAGTGATTTTTCCCTCGTTGATTCCCTAAAGAAAACCTTATCTTGAGTATAATCCATCATAGTCACATATGATCACATCATTCTTGACCATTTGATATCATGAAAAACCTCCAAAATCTAGTATTCAAATAACCCATATCATTGGCAAGACAAGTTCCATCGGGGTGAAATGAAAAGGTCATACTGAGCATATAGGTCTCACCAATGAAGTTCCATTGGCAAGAAACCTATCTTGTCTCACCGAACAAAGTACAAGGAGTTGTATCAGCCAAACTAATGCCATCAGCATAAGATCCCTGAGTCAGCCTGAGTGCATTTGTCTCACCGATGAAATATCATCGCCAAAACACTCATCTTGTCTTTCCGACAAAACAAAGAAACATACTCTCACCAAGAAAAACACTATCATAATGAGTTCAAAATGTCCTCTTGACCCACTATTTCATGCCGATAAGATTACATCATCAGGAGTCTTGGTGACATACTTGAGATCGAAGGAATAATCATCGGGGAGACTTATAACATTGGGAAAATTACCAAATGTCTTAGCGATACACCATGTCTTGTCGATGAAGACACAAACATATCAAGATAGTCGTCAGGGTGAATCTTGGCAACATTTATATGAATCAGATGGATAGATTATGTGATATCAATATAATGTCTCCCTGACAAAAAGAATGTTTAATGAACATTAGTCAAGCCTGAATAAAATGATTGCCCAAAGTTTCAATTTTCTTGCCGATAGAACATTTGATGTGATAGTGGGTAAATTCAAAGACTAGCTTCACTCGTGTTCAAAGCTAGGACATTAATGGTAGTATTACTACCAAATGTGTTGATGATTTCCTGAATTGAGTATAATCAATCATAGTTGTGTTGTTTTTACTACAACCAAGTTGATCTTCTAATCTACCTATAGAATTGCCAATTCCAATCAAAGGCAGCTCGAAGGACTTGGACCATTTGATGAGGATTTTAACAAACCTCCTACACTTTGGGCTCTACAATACTCATGAGGGTGATCCCTTAATGTGTTTACAACCTCTGCACTATTATTATAAACAACATTAGAAAAAATAGATAGTCTCATTTAATAGCTCAACATAACAGGATAATACCAGATAGAATTCGTTGTTCATCAATATTATCAACTATTTGGAGCATGAGATAATTACAATAAAATTTCACAATATAATATAGTCATTGATTTGTAATTTGTAGCAAGCTCTAAGTAAAGACAGAAAAATACTGAACCTCACGAATAAGTACAACTTAGACTAGTGCCATATACCATTGGAGGAGTCAAATTCATGAGAATTTAAGGGTTCGTGATAGATTCAACACATAACATGTAAGATCCTTGACAATATTGCTTTACAATCTCATCAACGTGCATTCTAACCCAATACTACTTATCAAATCCTTACACAAAAACATATCCACCTACAATTCTATTCAAGCATTTTAATTAATTCCTTGAATTAAAGCTAAAATGAGAATCATACACACCACAACAGTGAGATGAATGAAACAACCCTTGATCATTTTATTCAAGATTCAGATATGCTTGTACAATGGAGAGACATGAGTTTGAAATAAATCATTTCAATTCAAATGCTAGTATTGTTGTAAAACAAAAAATCCCCATGAATTCAAGACCTACTATAGAATGACTCAAAACCTAAATTGCATTTTCTCTAAAACCATCAAACTTTACAATTTTCTCTGCAACTTCACCTAGACTCAACCAAAAATTTCTAACTTGCTAACTCGTACTTCTGGCCTTGAAATCCTTCTTATAGAAAATGAAGGAGAAACCAAGAATCGGGCCAGAAGTACACATGTCAGCAACATCTTGGACCACCTTGTGATATTTCAAAAACTTGTTATAACAGCTGATCCCTAGAGAATCTTCCTATTCATCCTGCCCACTAAGAATGGTTGATGCAGCAACAAATACTTCAAGAATCTTACACCAAAACTATCATAAAAACAAACTAGAATCTGTTGTAACTGCAATAGCTGAGTTATTAACCGCCAGTATCCAACTTTGGTTTACTCTTCCTTGATTAAGTATACATTTACCCATCTATGGTATTCTTCATCAGTTGGCCAATCAAAATTAATTACCTCATTCAACTTAACACTATAAAGGTGTGTACTTAACCACCACCTGGTTTGCTTCTCTCTCAAAATATTCCAAAAATGAGTTGGTACTAATGATATTGTCCATACAGCTCACCAACAGGTCATAATCTGAATCATCACAAATTAATTTAATTTGTGCATTGATGACCTCATTTTCTCTATCCTACCACTGTTGCTATGATTTAACATTTCCTTGCTCATCAATTATATCAGGTAGAGAGGTATCACTCCAATCATCAAAATACTTTACCAATTGTCTAATTTTCCTACTCAAGTCATTTGGTAAGGTCTGAAAACCTTGCAGTGACTTAACTAAGACTTGATTAGGCCTCAATGATTGGGGTCTATTATTTGTATCAAACCTTGAGGCTTTGTACATTATGTCTAAATCATTGGCTCTAGGGATCCACTTCTCAATTAAGGGTAATACTACCTCCTGATCCTTGTTAATATTCTCTATTGAATCCAATAACAAAGAATATAAAGAATACACTGATGGCAATCTGTCATCAACCTTTCCATTCAAATGTCTCAAAACTGTGTCAACAATCTCACCCTATTTTACAAGTGCTCCCTCCTCACTTGCCTTCAAATTTGCCTCTAAATCTAAAATCTTATGCATTAATTGCTTCTTTGTGGGATCAACAGAGTATTCAATTTCTTCCCCGATTGGCTCTAATGCAGGACTGGGGGAAGGAGTTTTGTTAGGGGACCCTCATGTAGAAACAATTGGAGAAGAAGGAGGCACTAATCCTGATGTGGAAAGCAATGTCATTTTACCTGGAGCACTTGGTGTCTCTCCAACCTACCTGTCTTTCATCCTATCCACCTTAGTTTGTAGCTCAACATTTCTTTGCTGCACCTTGTTTTACTCTCCAATTATGAAATTATACTTCTCCATTAGGCTCTTCTTTTCAGCCTCCTCTCTCTTAACAGTCTTTTGGGCCAATTTGGCCACATTCACAGTTAAGTTAGTAGCCTTTTTAGTTGAGGTTTCTAAGGCTCTCTTTGTCATTAACCCTTCCCTTAGGTTTGGGTTAATGTTAGTGACATCAGGCTTTCTTCCTTGAGGAGCAAAAGCCCAAATTGCTAAAGTCTCATATTCTTCACTGATGGCAAAATCCTGTAATGTTTCCTTGACCTCTTCCTCAGAATCCTATAGGGGATGCTTGGACTATAGAATATCATTAAATGCTACTACATCTACTATGTCCCATTCAGGAAAACTCAACACACCAGCCCGAGTCACTAGTTTTCTCCCCTCCTGAGGAGTGATGTTCTTAAACTCTTCCATCAATTCAGCTTTCACTTCATCATCATTCTTCTAATATGACCTTTGAGGTATTAAATCTCTTCTCCTCTTGCATTTGTCTTGATATTCCTTTAGCCTCATTCTCCATACCAATTTTAAGAAGAGTGGAGTCTTGAAAAATGCATCATCATCTAGAACTTCCTTACATGCCTCCATCCTAGCATCTTGCACACACTTCCCTTTCATATCCAAATCAGACAAGACCAATTTAACTAGCCTAGGACAAGAAGGCATACCAACTTGCATATCTTTTTCTATGGCCACAATTTCATCCATCAGATCCTCCTCTACTTTCTCAATCCTTTTCCTCTTAGGGCTTGGATCTAATGGTGGTGGTGAAGGACTATCCACTGGTGATAAGTCCAAATCAATGATTTTGATTCCCCCATGTGCTTTGAATTTTGGGCCTGGTTGTGCTGATGCTTTCATGATTTTTTTTCCTTTTTTATCTTCTTCTTCCTCATCATTGTTGTCATTTCTTTTTCTCTTATAAAGAGGCCACTTCACTAAAGGCTGGTATGTTGGCCTCATTTTAGTAGGTCTAGCATCTGGCTCCAATGTACCTTGATCCAACTCCAAGTTTATCTTTTTTTTCAGTAATGTGCCCATGGTTTCCTTGAAGTTTTCCATCAAAAATTTAATTTTCTTGTGAAACGGGCTAAAATCCATCAATGGATCATATTTGGGATCCATTTTGTGCACAATGGCTAATAGCTTGTCATAAGCTATCCATTTCTCCTTGCTCAATTCCTGCTTATTCAGATCAAACTCATTCCTAATCAGATCCTCAGGAAAGTTGAATTCATGCACAAACTTTCCACCTTTTATTCATTGTTTGAAAAGGGCAAAGAAGCCCTCAGGATCATGCTTCCACTTGGGACCACACCTCAGATGGTAATCATCAAAAAAATCCCCAAAGTGGACCCAACCTCCCTTAGAAAACACAAATTTTGACACCACAGTGTAATCAGGAAAAAATGTTCCTTTACCTTTCCCTGTAAGGTTGTCCTCATGGATACAACCAATCTACCACATAAATTTTTCAAATCCTAGTCTTGGTGGCACATTGTATGGCAGGATATGTGGAGTCCCTTGGAAACCATACACTCTCAAGACAGTGTTGACTGGGTATGGGATAATGTCACCTGAGTTGTGACAAATTCTCAATTCAGGCTTCCTTCCCTTTGGTATGAGGAATTCATGTAACTCATCAGGGATTATAGGTACATTTACCATCAACCTAGCCCTCAATCTAGAGGCAAAATAGTTATCAAACTACACAAAATTGGCACTCTCCCTATTATAAGATAGGTTTGCAGTCCATGCCTGCACTGGCAATCTTTCTCCATTAACTGTTTGCCTTAACTCCATCTTCTCAAAGAAGAAATCAGCATTCTTGTACAAGAACATGTACATCAACATGGAATACCAGAAGAATGGAGTGTCTACATCCTTTTGTTGCAACTTTAACAACCTGTCATGTATCTTTTCAGCCAAAAAGGAAGAAAAATCATAGATTGCTAAGATGTTTGGGTGTTGTATTTGCACCCCCATAAAAATGTAGGCAATTGGCATCACCGTATTAGGGTTGAAACCCAAAATTTGGTACAATGAGTAAAAGGTGGCCAAGAAGTGATTTGTAAAATAGTTTAGCCTGAAAGGCCCTTGGTCACTATGTTTGATATAGAACTTTGAACCTCCTGCCCTTGCTAGATGAGGTGGGAGCAGTTTAACCCTGAAAAGTCCCTTTGACCTTGCATACTCTTGTTTTATCTCCTCAAGATCAATATGAACCAAGAATGGGCTAGGATCAGTCAGGTGAAAAACTTGTAAAAAATATTCCTTGTTGATGCTCAGCATAAACCTTCCATCATTATCTCTAATTACCCATGTAACAGGGTCATAACGTGCAACCATTTCCCTAAGCAAATCCACATCAAGGAATACATTAGGTACCACTAGCTTCCCCATCTCATACTTCCATCCATTTGGAAAAGGGTGGGGAAAATTCCTCTGTCCATACCATAGCCTAAACATCTCCAGACCTATCATGGGAACCCTAGCATCGACAATGTTGGAGTAGTTATATACTAAGCCCTCCCCTAGGGCTCTTCCATGCATCAAAACCAACCCCCTCTTCCTATCATTAGTTGACGATGGGAATTGATCTAGGAATTCATCATATAATTTTTTGTGAAAATAGTCAACCTGGCTAGAATGCTTCTTTGATAGTGCCATCCTGGGTAAACTAGGGCTTCCTTGATATTTCAAACCTTTAAACAAACTAGGGCTAAACAGAAAAAATGAGACTACAGAATAGAACCTTGTAATCTCTCGTAATTAAAACTAACCTATAGCCCTGGAACAATTATCAATAATCTCTTCGACAAGTACACCACAATGTTCCCCAAATTCTCAATCAAATTAGCCAAGAAGTATCAAAAATAACTCACAGCTTTACGCTTTGTAGAAACCCAAATCCTTGTTGTGATAACTCATAACTTTGTCCTTGGCTCTGAAATTGCTTCACAAAGATGTTAGAATGCTTTGTGAGAACAATAGGGCAGAATAATAGTCTCTTTATGTCGATCAAATCAAGCTAGTAAACATCTCATCCACCATTAAAGCTTGCTCATGCGCTGGACAAATGAATCCAATTGCACTAGATGCAAATTCAAATATCAGTCATCGATCTTTCACTTATTTCACATCATCAAATGGTTTCCAAAACAAGCTGACATGATCTCCATCATGACAACAAGGGCCCACCATATTATGCATCACCAAAGAGATCCACGTGGTGCTCACCTATGATATCATGATCAATAAAGACCTTGCAACTTCTGATCATGCAATGTTAGGCAACCGTAGATTTCAACCATCCGCAATCCTGTTCACTCAACATAGTCGCCAACCTTGTCACTAATCATAGAGAACCTTTTCCATCCATATAATAACATCACCATTGATTTGAAGCATGTGCATCTTGTAACCACTTTATTAACCTGCTATATAACATATTAAAGCCCGATAGATATATTAAAGCACTTTCATCATCCCTTCACCACTGCCAGATGAGACACATGGAACTCGCCCATGATATCACAATCAGTTAAGACTGTGTGGTGGGGTCGTCATGGGATGGTGGGGAACAACTGTGATCAAATGATGGTTGATCAACAGTCATTAAAATTTATTCCCTACACAATATAAAACATTTATTAAAGGCATAAGGGGACATCATCTAGGCCAACGAAAAATAATGACGTAAGTTGTTTTTAAATATGGGGGCACGGGGCCAACCTAGACTTAGGGAATAATAAAGTCAGGTGAAAGAATTAAAACATTAAATCAAAAGGGGCCCAGATTAGACAAGGTGATGGGGATAAGTTGTTTTAAAACCCCTTCTATAAAGTAACAACCAAATAGATCCCACCCAAGGCATAAGATAAAACACTAGGGTTTTTCATGAAAACAAAAACAAAAACTTAGTGATAATAGATTTCCACAATCCATGAAGATTTGCTAAAAGTGTTTCTAGATTAGATTGTGTTTGTTTTTTTGCATCAACATTTTGGATCACACTCTGTCACCCATCATTAGAATATGAGAGAGCATAAGGAGTAAAATGAATAGTTGCAAACCAATAATTGAATAAAAAGGAAGAGGGAGGGGGAAAATAAAGGTAGGCATAAGAACTAAGGATGGAGAAAAATATGTAAAACAAAAAAAGATAAGGGGATGCATCAAGTCAGTGGGTGAACCAATCTAAGTGGGGAGTCCAAAGGGGAGTCGGGTTGCATCAGTGATGGACTCAGGGTGCAGCAGGGTTGCACTAGGAGTTGGAACAAGGTATGTGAAGTGAGTTCCAAGGGTTTCCAAGTAGAAGTGTGGTTTTGGGAAGTATTGTGGAGTGAGTTTGAATGTTAAGGCATCGAGACAGTTCCAGGGTGCAAGGGTTGTGCTAGGGAGATGGGTGATCCGTTGAGTTGCAAGGCAGCGTAGTGCATAGAGGATGGGGTCACAATGTAGTGTCCAAGTTAGGTGGTGCACCAATAGGGTGTCCCAGGTGTATTAGGGATGCATTGAAATGGATTATAGGTTTGGTGCTTTGGTGAGTTAGTCATGTCTAGGACATGCAGGATTGATGATCGGTGAAGTTTGGAGAAGGAGTTAGAAATTCGGGATTCGGGGTAGAAGTAGTGGTGCTTCCTACCAATGTCTGGGAATCTTACTTATAGCTATTATAAGAGGGGGTGGTTCATTTGAAGTTAGTGAGCCCAGTTGGGTGCCAAGAGTGCACATAGATGTTAAGGGAACATCAACCCTCGAGGAGCGAAGAAGATGTAGCTCTGCCACCATTGCTTTGGGGTCTAGCATGGTGTTCGTCATGGATCCTAGGAGGGAATGATATTACCTTCACTTTAGTCTTTGTGAGTGGGGCTAAGGGTGAGCCAAGAGTCCTACCCAGTGAAGTGGAGTAATTGGGCCAGCATGGGTCGGTTCCAAGGCATGTTGCTAAGGGAGATGAGTGTTGGTACTCATTGCACAATGGGTGAGGAACATGGATGAAGAGGAGCACACAGGGTTCATGATATCATGGATAAGCCTAGGGCACATAGTTAGGCGTGTGCATCCTAGCTAGGAGGAATGTAGTGCTACTTGGGGATCTCACCCAAGGATGCAGAGATGTGAGTTCTAATGGGGGCAAGGAACCCATTGTCAAAGGGTACTAAGTGACTACCCAAGGATGAGATGGACTCAGAAGTAGGAGCTCGGGGAAGGATCCAACTGGGTATATAACTTGACAAGGACTTAGTAGGACTTAGTGGTGTGGTGCCAGGACTGGAAGTACAGATGGCATAGAGGTTGTTCTAGGAGCAAAGGTTGTTCGAGTGTCCAAGGAAGGGGCAATGCATGGAAGGGATTCAAGTGGGTTTAGTTGGTGCACACTAGAGAGATGAGCAGATGTGGTCCACGGAGCAGGTTGGCAAGTCACATGGGTTTGGGTTCTAGTGCAAGGCATTGGGAGTGTTCCATGGGGGCTTGGGGAAAACTAGTGGTGCGAGGTGGACAGGAGTCTAGTTCAGGGAGCTAGTCATCCCAAGTTGGGGTGTAGGGCTGAATGGTGCATGGGGATGTTGAGTAGGTCTAAGTTGGGATGCCAGTGCTTAGGAGTAGTGATGGGCATTCCAGGGGTGTGTAAGGTGAAAAGGGAGCTTAGGGAGTTCTGCCGACTAGTATTAGCAAGTAGCTCAAGGGGAGCAAGTTGGAGTAAAGGAGTTAGAAGTTAAGTGGGACTCATGGATGCAAGTCAACCAATGTGGGTATGCTGGAAGCTTGAGGTTTGGGTGTAGTGGGTGTAGGTGAGCCAGAGGAGTGGAAGGATACCAAGGTAGAGTGCCAAGTTGGATGTGGGCTTGGAGTTCCAATGGAGAGAAGCATGGCCAAGTGAGTAGCTCAAGTATTATGGGGGACATAAGGGTGAAAGTTGGAGAACCATGGAAGTTTGTGTAGGGTGCAGTAGTAGTTCGAGTCAGGGGACAAGGTGTATGCCATGAGCTAGAGAAAGAGTGTTTCCAAAGGCATGGAGCGAGGGCATCGAGGATGTGGAGCTCAGGAGTAACTCTTAGGATGTCGAGGAATTAGGTGTTAGATCTTGGAGCTCCTTTGATGGGTCAACTAGGTTGGTGTCGGAGCATGGAAGTGAAGGAGTGATCTGGGATCATAGGAGTTGGAGGGCTCATGTGAAGAGCCACAGGTGTGCCATTCCATGGTGCACTTGTGAAGTTGGAGTCCTAAAAGAGGGAACTGCAGTGTTGGGAGAAGGTGTAATCTGAGGATCAGAAAGGGCTCAGCCGTAAGGGAGTCACTAGTATGGTTTGTCAGTGTCGCACGGGGGTTGGAAACTTGAAGAAAAAATTATGGTAAAGGAGTAAAAAATAAAACCAAAATCAAACAAATGAGAAGCAAGCAAAAATAATACAAGAAGAATTAGAATTTTTAATAAATAAGGAAAAAATAACAAGCAAATAAATAAAAGAATGGAGTAAACATAAAGAGACAAACAAGAAAAAACTAAAATTGACAAAATCTAAAGAATGTAAAGCAAGCAAATTATAAATAAACAAGAAAATAAATGAAAATAAAAGAATGAAAATAAATATAACAAAATGAAATAAAAATAAGACAAAAGATAGAAAAAACAAGGAAAAATCAAAAAAGAAAAGCAAGCCAAAAAATGAAACAAAATTACTAAAGAATAATAAATAAAGTAAAATAAAGAACACAAGCAAGGAATAAAAAATATATAAATATCATTATCTATAAATTATATGTAATTTATATAATTTATAAATAACCAAGATTCTAAAAATAGACAAATAATTTATAAACATATAGATTATAAATTATATGTTAACATATAGATCATAAATTCTAAATTATATGTTACCACATAAATTATAAATTATATGTTAACACAAAAATTATAATTAAATGAAAAATAATAAATTAAAAAAATATATATATAAAATAAGAAAGAAACATAAAATTTAACCAAGGAGACTTTCAAACATAAATTAGAAGCTTAATTTTAAATAAATGTATAAAATAGAATAGAGTCTGCACCAACAATATAGTGGAACTAGAGGCACTGACACTGGGTTTATAGACATGCATCAGCAAAGGGATGAGATCAGTGGAAATTGAAGGGGATTCCAAGATATGCATTCAGGCAGTAGTCAATGGTCGATCTCCAAGCTGGAAAATTGGCTGTTGGGTTGGACAGTTAAAAGTGATACTTGGCAAATTGGATAACTACAAGATTGAGCATGCTTATAGAGAAGCTAATAAGGCGACAGACTATCTGGAAAATGTTGGAGTCTGGAAAATGGATAAGTTGATTATTGACTCTAAATTGGAGAGATGGGATGGGCTAAAGGACATTGTCAAACAAGACATGATAAAAAGGAACTCATAATCCAATACAGAGATGTGATGGTACAGTTTCATTGATGGTATGAGGTTGCATGATCTGGTATGGGCAACGTATATCAGCACAGTGTTAGCCTTTGGCTATGTCCTAAAATATTCTCTCTTAGTGGTGGTGAATGAAATCTGCAATATTCAAGAACCTAGTTACTTTGTCACGAGGAACTTATTGCAAATCAACGAGGCTATAAGTAGTGGACAGTCGAAGTATTTTTCATCTAAAAATGGTGCATATTTTTGGTTTAAGTTGATCATTCCAAATGGAGATGTGAGCAGAACAATGTCATAGGTTGTTTGTCTCCAACAGTGCATAGGTAATGAGGGCAATGCAAGTATTGGCTTCATGGGGCACAACCGACGGAAGAGACCAATGCGATGGATAGGTCTATGAGGTCATCATGAAACCACTAGTAGATGTGGCTGGTTCACGAGGGAGGGTATTGGTGTGGGTTAATGGCTTCGTCTTTGTGGCCAACTGTAATACATTTGCCAATGCAATAATGGAGCTGGAAAATGAAGAGTGGGTGAGTAGGCTTCAGGCCTTCTTTGATTCCAGTTTGCATGAATCGGAGGAGAATTGGGAAGAGCTGGAGGAAGAAGAGCTCATCCGAAGGAATGAGGAATGGAAAAATCGGATGGGGGAAGCATGGGAGGTGTTCTGGGTGGGGATAATGAACAATGAAATGGGCTCCTTCTAGCAATTCATGCACAAGGGCAGCAACTGGCTCTCAGGAGATAGCCTATCAAGGTTGGTCAAGTTTGGTAAAAGCTTGGCAATAGTGTATGGCTCTCTCTCCAATGACTGACCTAGGGGTAGGAGTGGTTTTAGGATCCTCTATGTAATCGAGATCTGGGGCCAGGAGTGGCTTTAGGATCCTCTATGTAATATCCCAACTATGTAATCGGGCGTTATCCCCTTGATAGCCCCCTTGATAGCACTTATCAATTTAAAAACAAATAAATAAAATGTATAAAATGGAAATACAAATAAATTGTAAATTATATGTAAATAAACATATAATTTAAAAAGACAAGATAAAAAATTAATAAAAGTAACAAATAAAAATAAATAAATAAACAAAAATAATAAATAAGCATAAAAGAAGTAAAAAACATGAAAATAATAAATTAAGAGAAAAAAACAAATAAGTAAAAGAGTATAATATAAATAATAATAAAATGTAAGTAAATAAACATATAATTATAAGAATAAACACAATTATAATAAAGGAAATGTAAATAAATGTATTGATAAAAAATAGTAAAAATTAAATGAACCAAAAAATAAAATATTAAAAATCCAAAGTTTAAAAGAAAAATATTTTATAAAAAACATAACAATAAATTAGGCATAAACAAACACAAAATTAATAGGAATAAAATTTTAAAATAAACAAAAATTATTATGAATAACAAGAAAATAAACATATAATTTTAACAATAAACAAAATAAATTAGAAGAAAATAAATTAAAATATATAATATATAAAGAGAAATTAACCAAATAAGAAATATGTTTTAAATTATAACAAATTTAAAAGATAATAAATTATAAAGAGATTATAAGTACATAAATTATAATTTATAAGTAAACATAAAATTTATAAATTATATGTTTACATATAAATTATAAATTATAAATAATTAATCATAAAATGAATTATACGAAAACATAAAATTACAAATAAGAATATATAAAAAATGCTAAAATTTAAAATAAATTAATAAGAAAATTGAAAAGAGATTAAAAACAAACAAAAAATTTAAAAGTAAAAAATAACTAGCAATTGCACATTGGTGTGCAATGGGTACACTGAAGAGGTGTGGAAGGTTGATTAGAGAAAAAATGGTCTATTTTTTATACATTTGTGTAGTACATGAGGTCAATTGGTAGGTTATTTAGCCAATGATATGTTTGTGCAAAAAATGTCTCAATGGAGAAATGATAAGTTCAAACCAACTATGCATCCACTTACAAAACCTCTGAATTAGGAAGATAATCAAGCTCCATTACTCGAATCATATTAATTTTTCAATAGGAAGAGATGAAGAGGGAGAGATAGGGATATAAAGAGGGAGAGAAAGATGGGGGAGATCAAGAGAGGGGTAATGAGATAGAGATAGAGAGGAAGATAGATATGTAGATGGAGATGGAGATGGGGATGGAGATGGAGGAGGGGGATATGGAGAGAGAGAGAGAGAGTCGGAGAATGAGACAGTGATATATAGAAAGATACATATAGAGATGGGAAGTGATATATAAAGAGAAGTAGAGTGAGGAAGATATACGGTAGAGAGAGAGATGAAAGAATAAATATGGAGAGATAGAGATAAAGGGGAAAAGAGATAAATATAGAGTTCTAGGAAGAGTGAGAAGGAGAGAGAGACATGTCTAGAGATAGAGGAAGACAAATAGATAGATAGGGGTAGGGAGGGAGTGAGTGAGGGAGATATGGGGAGAGATAGAGAGAGGGAGGAAGAGAAAGGGAGAGAGATAGGTAGAGGAGGGATATAGAGAAGAGGGGGAAGAGAGGGAGAGAGATAGGTAGAGAGGGAGAGGGAGAGAGAGAATAAGAAGAGGGAGAGAGATAGCTCAATATATAGAAAGGGAAAGGGAGAGTGATAAATATAGATATAGGGTGATATAGAGAGATAGAGAGGGATAGGGAAGGAGAAATCAAGATAGGGATATAGAGGTAGAGGTAGAGAAAGATATGGATATGGAAAGAGAGATATGGGGAGAGAGGAAGAGATAGCTCAATAGATAGAGAGGAGAGAGGGAGTAATATAAATAGAGGGAGATATAGAGAGATAGAGAGGGATAGGGAAAGATAGAGAGATAGATAGGGAGATAGGGAGATGGAGGTAAATATATAGGGATAGAAATAGATAGAGAGAGGAGTGAAAGATATAAATAAATAGAGATAGAGATATAGAGTGGGAGAGATGGAGTGAACAAAAGAGAGAGGTAGAGATAATGAGATATAGATAGAGAGGGGGGAGAGATAGGGAGATAGGGATAGAGGGGTCAAGAGTGAGATAAAGAGAGAAGGAGAGAGGTAGAGAGGGGAAATAGAGATTTTTTGTGTGTATGAGTGAAAGAGAGATATAGATGAAGATAGATGTGTATAAATAGAGAGAGAAGGGAAGAAAAAGATAGATAGAAATATGGGAGAGAGAGAGGAAGAGAAAGATATAAATCTCTCTTCTCTTTATTTTCTCATCTCTTTCTCTCTCTCTAGAAATATGTCTATATCTACCTCTCTCTCTCTCTCCATATATATATATATATATATATATCTCACTCTTTCTATGTGACTATATCTAATCAAAATTTAGTTTATGACTCTCTCTCTCTAACTTTTAATTTAGATTTTAGATTTTAGAATGATAAAGAGAGGAGTGAGAGATATAAATAAATAGAGAGATAGAGATATAGGGTGAGAGAGATGGGGTGAACAAAACAAAGAGGTAGAGATAATAAGATATAAATAGAGAGGGGGATGGATAGGGAGATATGGATAGAGGGGTAAAGAGTGAGAGAAAGAGAGAGAGAGGGAGAGATATAGAGAAGGGGAATAGGGAGTGTTTGTGTATATGAGTGAAAGAGAGAGATAGATATGCATAAATAGAGAGAAGCATAGAAAAAGATAGAGAGATATACGAGAGAGAGAGAGAGGAAGATAAATTGAGAAATAATGAGAAACACAAAGATAGAGAGAAATACTGAGATATAAATATCTCTCTTTCTCTTTCTCTTCTCATCTCTTTCTCTCTATAAATATTTCTATCTCTACCTCTCTCTCCATATATATCCCTCTCTACCTCTCTCTCCATCTTTCTACCCCTCCATCTCTCTCTCTCTTACTCTCTTTTGACATCCCTATTTATCTCCCCCTCTCCCTTTTTTATCTCTGGATATCTCTACCTCTATATATATCTTTGTCTCCTATTTCTCTTTATCTCTCTCACTCTTTCTATGTAACTATCTAATCAAAATTTAGTTTTGAATCTCTCTCTCTAACTTATAATTTAGATTTTAGATTTATTTTACTATACAAATTAAAATAAAAATTTAAAATATAATTATTCTATAGTTGGTGTGAATTTTCCACAGTCCATAACATTGTAGTATATAGCTTTTGGATTCAACTGTGTAAGTTTTTTTGTCGACATTTCAGATAACACATAGTGATCCATCATCAGGAAGAGGAAAAATAAAATGAGATTGTAGAACAAGTCTTAATAAAAGGAGAGGGAGAAGAGAAAGGACTACAAAAATTTGAGAAAACAATAAAATAATACCATAAACAAAAGAAAAAGAAAGACTACAAAGAAAAGAAAATAACAAGAGAAAAATAAAATTAAAGACAAAAAGATGATCTAAGATTAGAAAATTTAATGATATATTTTAATCTTTATGATGATTAAAACATCGCAATGAAAAAAGTCAACTCAATGCATTTAGAATTAGGAGGGAGGGTTGTAATGGAGGGAGTTTAGAAGGGGGAGCCACACTAGACTTAATTTCCAACCTTCGTCCCGATTAAGATTGATGGAGTGGTTTCTGATGGTGACGACTTCTTGCAATTTACGCTTGAAAAATTTGTCTTCCTTAACCACAACCTAGGTGTTCTCAAGGGAAATGTGGTGCTTGGTTTGGTGGGAATGCTCTATGAGGGATGACTTAGAGATTCTATCATTCCTGATATCAGCACTATGTTCTTTGACTCTAGTGTTGATTGATCGCCTTGTTTCCCCAATATATGGGGTCCCACAAGAGAAATCAATCTTGTACACTCCAAATAAGAGAACAGGCGATAAGGGGTCCTTGGTCGAGGGGATGAGATTTATTGTGGTAGATATATGTTTGAAAGCAAAGGAAATACCTTTCTTGTGAAGAATTTTGGAAATCTTATTGGAGAGGCCTTCAATGTAAGGGAGGGTGGAAAACTGGGAAGGGGTGGTTCCATAAGGCTTGGGGGTTAGATTAGCTCGGTTTTTGGCAATTGCAAAAGCTTTGAGGATTTGTTTGTCATGATAGCCATTGAGTTTGAAAACACAGTAGAGTTGAGGAAGTTTAATATCAATGTGGTCTTTATCACAAATGCGATGAGCTCGAGTTGCAAGAGTGTTGAGGACACTAGCCTTTTGTGCTGGATGGTGATGGGAAGAAGCATGAAGATAGAGGTTTGTATGTGTGGACTTTCTAAAGACATGATGAGCTAGGGAAAAATAATTAAAATTTTAATAAGATAAATATTTGTAAATTAAATTAATGCTAATAACTTTTAATTATTATTTGTAATTGCATAAAAAGACATAAATAATGAAAATAATTTTTAAACTTAAATCTAAATTAAAAATTTGAATAGAATAAACTAAACGAAAAGTCAAAATATATCAAAATCCAAATATTAATAATAAAAATAATAAACTTATTAAGTTAATAAATAATTAAATAAAAAATAAACTTAATATATTAATATTTTTTATAAAAGTGAATGTAAATTTTTAAATAAATTTAATTTTAAATATTAAAATCATAATTGAGATAAAATATTTACAAGTAAAATCGAAGTGTCTTTTTATACAATTTACTCTCTTTTGATATCCCTATTTATCTCCCCCTCTCCCTCTTTATTTCTCTCTAAATCTCCTACTTCTCTTTATCTCTCACACTCTTTCTATGTGACTATATCTAATTAAAAGTTGTTTTGTGAGTCTCTCTTTCTATGCTCCTTGATTATGGTGGTAAAGGGACGACCAGTTTGCCCAATATATGGAATGCCACACAAACAAACAATCTTATAGACTCCAGAGTCAATAAAGATGTCCCTGGAGTCTTTGAGGGAAGGAATACATTTTCTCAAGGTAGAGAAGGGTTTAAAAGCACAACGAAGGCCTTTTTTAAGAAGGATCTTAGAGATTTTTTGGGAGATACCTTCATTATAAGGAAGAGAAACATTAGGAAGGATTGAGGAATGTTTGGGGTTGGACCTAGAAAGGAAGCTAGATTTGGCTTGGTTGAGGGCCCTCAAGATTTGCTTGCTAGAATAACCATTTAATTTAAAAACTTGATGAAGGCGCGTCAACTCTTGCATTACGTTATCCTCATCACAAATCTAGTAGGCTCTCCAGGCAAGGGTTTTGACAACATTAAATTTTTGACTAGGATGATGATGAGAAGAGGAGTGGAGATAGAGATCGGTATGGGTGGCCTTGCGAAAAAATTTACAACCAATGGAGCCATTTGGCTTTTTTAGCAGAAGAAAATCAAGAAAAAGGAGTTGGTTGTTGGACTCAAAAAAAATGTTGATGGATCACGGAGTATGATCTGAAACGTTGATGCAAAAAAAAAAACACAATCTAATCCAAAAACACTTTTAGCAAAAACAAAAACCTCAACCTTATGGTTTTTCAAACAATATGAAAGACTAGAGACATAAGGCAAGATAAAATGGAATTCAAAGAGAAAATTTTTGAAGTTCCATCAATAGTCACATATGATAACATCATTCTTGACCATTTGATATCATGAAAAACTTGAAAAACCTAGTATTCAAATAACCCATATCATTGGCAAGACAAGTTCCATTGGGGTGAAATGAAAAGATCATACCGAGCATATAGGTCTCACCGATGAAGTTCCATTGGAAAGAAACCTGTCTTGTCTCACTGATCAAAGCATAAGGAGTTATATTGGCCAAACCAACACCATCAGAGTAAGATCCTTGAGTCAGCCTAAGTGCATTTGTCTCGCCAATGAAATATCATCGCTAAAAAACTCATCTTTTCTTGCCAAAAAAAAGAAGAAGCATGCTATCACCAAGACAACCATTATCGAAATGAGTTCAATATGTTCTCTCGACCCACTATGTCACACTGATAAGATTACATTGGAAAGATTCTTGGTGAGATACTTGAGATCGAAGGAATGATCATCGAGGAGACTTATAACATCGGAAAAATTAGTGAATGTCTTAGTGATACACCATGTCTTGCCGATGAAGACACAAACAAATCAAGATAGTCATCGGGGTGACTCTTGGTGACATTTATATGAATCAGATGGATAGATTATGTGATATCAATGTAATGTCTCCCCGACAAAAAGAATGTTTAATGAATGTTAGTCAAGCCTGAATAAAAGGATCACCCAAAGTTTCAATTGTCTTGCCAATAGAACATTTGATGTGACAGTGGGTAAATTTGAAGATCAAATATGCTTGTGTTCAAAGCTAGGACATTAATGGAAATATTACTACCAAATGTGTTGATGACTTCTTGAATTGAGAAAAGTAATTGAAGGAAAAATTTTCAAAGTTAGTAGAAGAGGAACAGACGAAGGGCCAAAGGATCTTGCGGTCAAAGAATTCTAAATAAACTTTTAAGTTCCCTGCAATTAAATTTATGGTTTTTTGATTCATAAAATGGAAAGCCCTAGCTCAAGAAAAGAAAAAGGTAGGAAACAGAATGAGAGTAAAACCCCTAGAGGAAAAAAGAAAAAAATTGAAGCAGAGAAGGAACTGGGTGTAGCTAAGAGGAAGTTAAATCATGACTTAATTGATCAATTTCCTAGCTCAGGACCTAAGGCTAGGTGATCTGCACAACTTAGGGCAGAAGTGGAAAATTTAGAGGATAAATGCAAGCATATACGAGACATATGGACCCCAATTAGGGGATATGAGTTGTTTATTTTTCATTACCAACAAAGGAACTGATACGAACCAGTGTACAATCCTTCAAAGTCAAACCTAGGGAAACTATTATGCCCCAATGTATTTGTAAATGTAGAATTGGTGAAGATTCTAGCTTCTAATTATAATCCAAAATGTAAAGCTATTTGTGATCCATCAGGAAAACCATTTATACATGCATCTGAAGCTGCCATCTGTGAGGTTTTTAACCTAGAGGGAGTGTGGTGAAAAAATTGTACCTGAAGAGCTAGAAAAGGAATTATGGAGGATGGATACTTTGTACAAGGGTTGGAGGTTGCCACTACATAGGTCTAAGAAAGATGGTGTTTTAGTTCCACTGAATGACAGTGATGGTCCCCCGTTCCATGTTGATTTTTTTGAACCCTACATGAGGTACACATATTTTCATTGTGTCAAGTGTTGGGAATGGAGGGCCCTAGGTACATGTCAATTGTACCCATGGTAATTACAGCGGACATCCAATGTCACAATTCAAGGTTTTTTTATTATGCTTCACACATATTTAAAGTACTTGATTTAGGACTAATGGCATTAAAAAGTGGAGCTCCTATCTTTCACTTGGATGCTTATTCAATCCTAATGCATATGATACTTTATTATGGACAAGAATTGTAGATGTGGCCTAAAAAACTGGGGGTTGTACAATTTGATAAGGAAGGAAGCTTATTACCAGTACAACTCTAGACTGCCACCTAGGATTGGAAATTTGCTAATTCTTGTTGTCTACATTTTGAAGAGTTTTTTGTGAAACCACTATACACATTTTACAATCATCATTGTGAATACTCATTGTCTGATGAAATAAAAATGTTTTTAAGGCCTAAGGATTTCAATGGACCTATCAACCACAATTGGGGAGACTAATACTATCTAGAAAATGTGACCATGATAAGAGTATATGGATTTGAAGATGGACCCTTCATTCTGCCCAAGACGGTGCCTAATAGGATTGCATATTTGGAGATTGCGAGGCAATTGGACTTTTCAGATGTTATGAATTTGAGTTCTTTCAAAAAACATGCATTTATGCCTAGTACATTATGCTTTGGTGATTTCACTGTATTAGCAAGGGATGGATATGACATGGTTCTCAACAAATTTCTACAATACAACATGAAGAAGGGTCCACTGCAAAAAGGATTTGATCCAGAAGGGTATATTGATTTTTCCAAAAATAAAATGAACTTGGGAGGATACAATCACATACCCTATCTGTATGATGACTTGATAAGGAATTTGGAAGCAGAGGAAGCTGAAAATTTTCTTAATTAGTATAATAGGGGATTGCAAGATACAAAAATATTATCTTCTGATGAAGAGGCATCTGGTGATGGTAAGCCTAGCAGTACAATTGATAAAATTTCTAGATTGATAACTCAAGACTACAAGTTTGTTCCCAGGGAATGAAATATTGAAGAGAGTGCAGATACTGACACAAGGCGAATAGCATATAAATCATTTGTGGCTGATGATGAATTCATTAAAACCGCAGAATTTAAAAACATTTTGTGCAAATTAAAAGGAAAATCAATAAGGGAATCAGTGGAGAATATTACACCAAGTAATGAGGAAAAACTGTTGAATAACTTAAAATCAAGTGTGGAAGAAGAAATGAAGAGCATGACCCATGAGAAAGGAAGTAAATTATTAGAAGATGCAGGTGTCATGATCTTTCTTGGGTTGGATTTAAACTCTTCTTTGGTTTTTGATAGTTTTCTAAAGAATAGTGATGCCACACATAAACTCACTCTTGAGGGGGTAACAAAGATTTATGTAGGATCTAAGTATAACCCAGATGAGGGATCACTTATGATATGGGCCCTGTATCCTCCACACAATAAATCTGTTGTAATCGATAGTGAAAAGGCTTTTGGACATGTAATGATGTTAAAATTTGGTGAGGTTGATCCAATAGCTACAACAAAAATTGGCATTAATGTGGCCAAATTAAATAAAGACCAAATCCAAAAGCTAATAAAGGAAAAATAAATGTATAAGATTAATAACAAGAGACTACTCAGACAAAATGATCACTTGAAGGACATGATGGGAGTCACGTTGGGATCCAAAAAGCAATTGACTCATGGTGAAAGCTCCCAGGAAAGAGAGCAGTGGGAAGAATCAAAAGTGTACTCACAAGGTAAATGTGATTCACTCACTGCAATAATAAGGAAGAGGCAGACCAATTTAATGACTTGGTTGAGTAAGCTCTGGGGAACACATTCACACAATTTTACTGCACTACAAGAACATAAGAGGATAGATGGCAAGATCTGAGAGAATTTCTAGGAATTAAACAAAAGGGATGCTCCTGATAACATAGCTATTGATACTTGAAACCATTTTATGAAAAAACATAAAGACTTCCATGATGGATTGCAAGGTGATGAGCAGGGGATGATCAATGTCACAAAAGTGGGAGTACCAATGTTGTTAGAAGATGGAGGGGAACTAAAGTGAAAAGATAGATGGATGAAGGAATGTGGGATGATGACGCAAAAAATTCTAGAGACAACCACAAGAAAGGATTTAACAATGGACAGGGCATGTGAATAGAATGAGAAGATGTTCGAAATGGAGATATCCATAAGCAATGCATTGGAGGATGCTGATACACACAAGCGGCCAACTTACCGATATTATCTATCAAACATCTATTTATGGCTTAATAGAGCATAATTTATAGTTTGTTATTGTTGTTAAGAAAAAGACATTTCTGAAAGGACACACCCTTTGACAATTTTGATATATTTCTATATGTTTCATAATGTAAAACAAATATAGGCAGATAGCAGAAAGATATAGTAGATAGTTTGCAATGAAAATTTCCTTTAAAAGACTCAGATGCATGTATGAATTTTGATGAAGTTAATGAAGATGTATGAACTTGTGGCTTAATCTTAGTATCAGTTGTTTGTGGAATTATACATTTATCTGGTTGTCTCCATTTTGATGCTTTTCTATTGTTTAAATTGATATATCAAGCATATATTTAGTTTTCCGATACACATTTGTTATATTTGTGTGATGTGATTATTTGGTTCTTTCAAGTAAAGATTAAACCCTTCTAGTCAATCATAGTAACTGAAGAGTATTAATTGGATCAATAAGAAGAATCACATAACTAGGATTGTCATTCTATCTCAAGTAGAGTTTTTAAGTCATTTACTTGCATGTTTATACAAGTTATAAACTACATCTATGTGCCAAATAGTTTGAATTATTTCCATCATAGATTACAATTTTCTAGATCTTCATTAGACTCCATACACCCAACAAGGCAATAGTCTCATGCTTGCATCTTTTAGTTTATCCATTTTATTTTTACATCTGTTAACTGAACACATTCTAATATTACACATACACTTTATTAGGATTATATCTATTCACTGTAAGATTTCCATTATGAATAGATTGTTGTAAACAAAATCGAGTTTCAATGCCAAATGTAGCAATTGTTTTGCTGCTTTTTTCAAGTTTCATTAACCAAGATATTTAGTGGGATGAAGAAGAAAAGCATCTGAAATGAGAGGTTCAAGCCTAGGTTTCAACAAAATATGTATGGGTGATCTGATTTTATGAATTTTTATACAGACCTAATGGGTTGTGTCTGAGTTGGTTTTGAGGTCTAGGAGGTTGTGGAAGCAGGATATTCAATAAACCCTCATGATTTTGGTCTAAAACAAGGGTTTTTGGGTTTGGCAAGAATTTGGCTATACAAGTGGAATCTTTTTGTGGATTTGGAGGTTTGGAGGCTGTTAGCTCTCAAACATTTAGGTAAGAATACCTCAAGAGGTTTCCAATCTCTTGATACATTTTAGGGTAAGAAACAAGGCCAAATGAATTGAACCTTCTTCTCTTCAGGTGCTGCCAAACCTAGGTGGGTCTACCTTTCTGAACTGAACAAACTTAAGTGATGTGATTTTGTTTATATAAATCTATTCACAATCGCAATCTTATAGTGAACATATATAATCCTAATAAAATGTATGTGTAATATTAGAATATGTTCAATTAACAGATTTAAAAAATAAAATGGACAAACAACTTTGCCAATTTAATTATATGTATATATAACTTTAAGTTATTTTTATTTTAACTAAAAGTATTGAAGTTACAACATACGAATTAAATGATATTTATGATTGTAAAATTTATGATTAAATATATCTCTCAGAATCCTTTTTGTCCCAATTTGAAAATAATTCTATATTATAGAATACATTTATTTAAATTTTAAGATGAAAATAGCAAGGAAAAATCAAACAAATATCTTTATGAAAGAAGTATATTGGCATGAAATTAAATATGATTTGTACTCCAATGTAAAAACTACAAAGAATGGAAACAATTCTTTCAACACATAAACTATTATGTAGTAGTCAATTAAAATGATCTAAATAGTCTAATAATTTGACCATTAACATATAGCAATTTCTATAGAGTTGTAGATCTCTTCCATTTCTAAAACACAAAACAATATTAGGTAGATAATCAAACATCTTTCATTTCTATAGTGACTTATTTATCTTAGAGGAACTAGTATATAGTATACAAAGAAAACCAACAAACCCACAACTACCCCTATTTTGAAGGAGTTTAGTTTTCTCCCCTTCCTGATCTCCCTAATATTGTCTAATTATTTTAAAGAGACCAAGGGTCATTGAGGAAAACAACTATACCTTCTTTATTTCTCATCCTAATCCCTATTCATGCATCCTACAATTACAAAAGTACCCGTGGGGCCTCTTACACAAGCTACAGTAATCAAAAAAAGTGTAAGAGCCCCTTTATATCATGTTTGGACTACAAAACCCTCAAAAACAGGGTAACCGGGGTGTACGCAAAGAAATGAAGCTTTCTAACTCAAATCAACGCCTTAAACCCTCAAATCAGATTCAAATTAAATCTAACACATATCTGCACGACATGGAATTCATTTCACATAAAAATATGGCTATATGTGACCGTATAATGTTGTAAACAAGGAAAAATACAGATATTTTGAAGAAAAAAATAGATTTTGGAATTTCAAGAGCTTGTATTTTAAATCCTCAACCATCAACAACCTTTACAATGATCACTTTATGAGGTGTAGGTGCTCCTGCACCACTACCCCATCCAAAATTTTCTCACATTACACAAAGCCACAATGTTCATCCAAGATAAGCCAATCAAATCCTACCTTATGTGTCCTAGTAATCAAATTGGAGATGATCCTAAAAATGATATTGCAAAGGGTGATTGGTCTAAAAAATCTAAACGACTTTGCAATTATTTCACTACTATGATCAATGTGTCATCTTTGTTGAAATTTCCCAAAACACTATTCATTATGATCATATGGAAATTTCTAGGAGAGCTACAATAGTTCTAACATCATGAATTAAAATTAAACATTAAAAAGTACATCATGAATTAAATATGTAATGGCATAAAAATTAAAAACATCATGAATTAATTATGTAACCACATAAGTCAAATATAATTCTATCAATAAATTAATATCAAATAGATAATACAATCGCATAAATCATGCATTTCAATGTCATTGATCTTCTTCTTCATCCAACTCTTTGTCTGTATCATCTGATCCAGATTCAACATTGTAAGGATTGGTCATATAATCATCATCGTTATTGATATCAGTTTCGGTAATGTAATCATCCACATGGATATCATCTCCATGAACATTAGCTTCTACATCATCATGATCTAGTTCCTCCTCTTTGACATCTTCGCCAGGCACATCATCAACCAATTGTTGATCAAGATCATCATCTACATTATCTTCTAGTTCTTCGATATCTTCTTCTTCCACCACATTAAACTTTACCAACCTTCCTCTTGGATCATGTCTAACAACATATGACCAACCCGGTTTACCTGGAACCTCTAAGTAAACTACCTGCTCACATTGGCTTGGAAGAACATAGGGCTCATTTCCAGCTCACTCAAAATACCTTGTATTAACCATGGTAAATCCATTATCATGTTCAATAATAGTTGTCTTAGGATCATTTTCATTCAATCATAGCATGTACCATAGGATGACAAACAAAACTAATTTGAAGGACTTAAAGTCACACTCAAGTATATCATCCAAAAAAACATAGTATTGATTTTCTGAGACTTCTGGATGTATGTCGCTTCTAGGTGAAACATTAGTCACCTGAAAGACTACAGTTATCCTAGAACCACAAGTTGTCTTCATGTCATTCAACTTTTTGATTCAAAATTTAAAACCATTGCACCACATAGCCTTGTGGTGTTTCACCTGCAATATGTCAAACATGTAAAAATTATTGCAATATCATCAGTTGATAAACATATTTATTCTTGGGCGAATGTATGCAAAAAAAAAAATCTCAACATATATATACATCAATATAATTGAAAATAATTAAATAATATGGGTGATTAATATATCTATACGTACATGTCTGTCTCTTAAACCATATACTAAATCAATTTCCCTTGGTGTAACATTGGAATCTCCATTACGATGAGTTTCCTTAACCAATGAAGCCACACATTCCCATGTTAATGCATGACCAGATTTTTGACATCGTTCAATCCATACCATCATCCAATCAAGATTTTTTGTGACGTACAAGTGTAGTGCATCCCACTCTCAACCAACTGTATCAAAAAAACTTGAAATTTAGAAACAACATATAATTAGTTAATTACCATGGTATAGGACCTTAATTTATAATTGGTGTATATTAAAGATTAATAATTAAATAATTACAATATACATAAAAACCAAATGTAAAATGTATTCTAATTAATCTCCACGAGCATCTTATAATTACTTATCACTTTCCTCAATCTACCTTTCCCCATCAAGTACTCCCCTTTGAATTTTTTAATGGAGTTGGGATCCCAAATGTGATCTACATGGATCTTTGCTGCAAACTTAGGAAGATATTCAATAATGTACACCAAGGTCTGGTATACCATATATCCCTCCACCATAGAACCCTCAGGATGTGCTTTGTGTCTAACCAAAGCCTTCAAAAATTTCAAGTGCCTCTCAACCATCCGCATTGACCTTGTGTGTACAGGTCCACACAATTCAATCTCCTCAAATTGGTGTATGAGGTAGTGTTCTTGTGCATTGAAAAATGTCAAAGGTAGACACTTTTTCATTTCACACATTAGATGAGGAATTTTTCTCTTCCAATAATTTATATCTTCTTTATGGATTGCTTTAGATGACAACCATCTACAAGTGATTCAAGCCACAAATATATTAATGAGATTTAACAAAAATATACAACGAATTGAACAAATATCGCTACTTACCTCATGTATTTTCCAAGATCATATATAACTTTCTTGACATTGTTGTTGAAGTTGTCTAGGAGAGAGAGGTAGAACGTACTGCAACAATTATAAAATAATCTTTTCATTATTTTTCCAAAAGTAGTAAACATAATACACTAAAAAGTACATACTGTATACAAATATATATATAATATACCAGAATAATTACCTTAATGAAGGTATACCAATCATGCGTTTTCATCCCTGGCCCAAATTCACCTTTCTTTGTTATGATATTGTTTATGTTCATAGAAAATCCTGTGGGAAATTGAATTTTTCATATGACTTCTTTTATAGCATTTCTTTGTTGCTCTGTTAATAACCAAGGAAGGGCACTTATATTAATTTGGTCTCAATCGCTATTTAATTGAATGGAATTTTTCATTGCATGATTAGCTTCTTGAATGTCACTACAAATTTTGACAATTTTTTCTTTGTCATGCCTTCCATCCAATATTTTCCATAACGTTTCTATCATATTCTTTCTGATATGCATTGTATCAAACAAATGCACAGTTTGTAGTTGCTCATAGTAGGGAAACCTACTAAATTGTCTGGGATAACTTTTTCAGTCCCTATGGAAGCCAACCATTAATGCCTTGACAACCTTCATGAAGCATATAAGTTAAAAAAATTAACAACGACAATCATTGTCAACTACAACCTTGATGATTAATTCTATTATATTCCAACTTCCATAGGCGAGGTGTCATTCTTCGTAGTTTTGATGTAGTCTCTTCTTTCTCATTGAAAAGATGTTTTTCAATAGTTTGATACTTATGATTTCTATGGAGGAAGTGCCTATACTCATCAAACACCTACTTTCCTAAACTTGTTGAATGACGAGATTTCATCTTTGGACCACAAATTGGACATGAAAATTTTCCCTTTGTTTGAAGACCTGCAAATCATATATAATTGGATTAAATATATCAATTTTTATAATTATATATAATTAATAGATTATTTAAAATACATGCATGATATCTACTTCATAAAATTAAATATCATTAAATTCATGAAGTCGAACGTTATAACATACCACAAAATGTGTTAGCCTTGGGGCATCATGAATTGTCCATACAAGCATTGCATGGAATTGAAATTGTCTTTGTCCTATTGATCTAAATACGTCATACATAGTGACACCATTCCATAACTTTAGTAACTCGTCAATAAGAGGCTCGATATATACATTCATATCTATAACTTGGTACTTACCTAGTTGAATGAACATAAATATTACATAATTATTATAACCATTTTACTACAATATATATAAATTAATGTACATGACTATTAAATGAAAAAATATAAGTCATTATGCAACAAATAAGACAAATGAGATGCTACTAGATTAAAGAAAATTGATGTAAACAAATACCTAGAACAATCATTGCCAACATTATGTGCTCCCTCTTTATTGACATCCATGGAGGAATGTTATTGTTGATAAAAAAATAGGCCACACCGAATAAATAGATCTTAGCTCTCCAAATGGATTGACACCGTCCGCTGCCAATGAAATCCTGAGATTACGAGGTTCTTCTTTAAGTTGTGGCCATTTTCCCTCCATGTCCCTAAATGTACAACCATCCACAAGAATTCAAAGAATTTCATCTCCACTTCTATTCTGTGCATGGGAATCCATAAATTGTGCTAATCTTTCGTACCTAAATAATTGTTGCATACATGGAATAATGGGAATATAACGAAGAACCTTGCGAGGCACCTTTTTTGTTAGTTGATATGTTCGATATCTACTGATATGACATTGTGGGCATTCTGTTGCAAATTCATGTTGTTTATGATATATAATATGATCATTGGGACATGCATCTATTGCTTGATACTCCATTCCAATATCTTTAATAATGCCAGATAAATTTTGGTATGAGCGAGGTAAAATATTTTATGGTGGTAACAAAAATTCACCAATCAGTCTACAACAAAAAATAATTTGTTAATATAAAGAATATTAATGGTACATATTTCATCCTTTATTTACTAGTGATGAACTAACAACAATAAATATGTGAAAAAATATGACATATATGAAATACCTTAACATCCGTGAGATTTCTATGTTGGATAAACCGTTCCTTCAAGTTCACCAGAAATAATACAGAAAAAAGAAGAGTTGTTTGGGAGCCTTCATAAAGGGGCTCGTATGCCTTCTCAACAACAAGTAAATCATGAAAATCATCAAAGTCATCTTGATCAACATAATCAGTTGTGCCACTAAATATTTTATGGATCAATATATTTGTACCATCATCTTCAACTATGTTTTCTAGTGCATGATCGTCTTCTTGTATAGGATCATTAACTTCATCTTCGATATTTATAGCTCCATGTTCCTCCGCTTGCAAAACCACATTCTTTGGGCCGTGATAATCCATATCATGTGCCCAAGGGCACCCCACCTTTATAATAATGACAAACACAAATAAACCATGATCATGATCAACTGATTATATATATATATAAAATACTAAAACAATATAAACATTTACAAATTCAATCAATATAAACACATATAATGAACAACTTACCAATGGACGATAATCATGCCCCCCTTCAATGTGACCATGTTGCCTACAATGTTTCTCAGTTGTTGTGATTAAAAGTCTTCTCATCTTTAAGCCCTTGCAATTATTGCAAGGACAATAACATTTCCCATCACCCTTTCTTTTCAATCTAGCCCACAATCTATCAAGTGACTCTTCATTTTTTTCTGGACTAATATTATCTAACATGATTTTTCTTTACCAAGCTTGAATATTTAGATCTCCAAAAAATATCAAACTCACACTCCAATAATTTTTAATCATAGACAAGAAACAAAATCTAATAATTTTGATATTTTACACCAAAAAAATTCAGCATGCAACCACCCCTGCAAAAGAGAAGATAGTCTGAAGTTAATGACCCCAAAAAACACTTTAAAATTCTAATTCCAAAAATGATTAAATTCTGATTTTACTATGATTTCCAACTGTTAGACTCCTAAAATCAGAATATTGAACTTTCACAACAAAATCTGGAAATGAAATTCTAAAAATGCACAAGTCTAAAAATGAAATCTCATGAGATGTTGCTTTAAAATATGATTTTCAAACCTGGAAGTACAAATCTGACTTCACAAATAAATTATGGAAATAAAATAGTATGGCATAATAAAGAGTTTCATTTGAAGTGGACCACCCTATTATATGCCTTGATAAAGTTAAAAGATCTATGAATTTTATCTACAATATAGCCTGCATAGTCATCAGTCTTATTCACATCCCTACTTTGGATATCAATAGGAAACACCATTAGATGGCCTCCTTGAAAGTTCAATCCATTAAGGGAATAATGAAAGGGTCTTCCTTAATGATTACATCCATCTGAAAAAAAATAGTGTATGGTTGAATATGGATGATATCATTTTGAAAGGTAAAATGATTGTTGAGACCGATCCTAACATATTTATGTTGAATACAATACATACAAACAATCTTGTATAGACCTTCACTTCCACACTCTCGACAAAATTGTTTATTAAGGACAACACTTCATTTCCCTAGTTTGGTAGGTTAAGCTAAATCTTGTTCTCACAAGCAACTTAAAATGTCTCATACACTTCCATCTACTTATGAAGCAGTCCTCTATCTAAATTGACTTCACCATTACAATAGTGTTTCAAAATATCATAAGGCCAGCCTTTGGTTTTATATGTCAAATCTATTGCCATTTGTATTTAATTTTCTTCCATCCATGTAATTCATGTCTTTTGTCACAATGTTTATTCCATAATCCATATGCAACTCCCTCCCGCCTATTGACATAGAATCAGTATGGAATACTATCTTGACTTTTAAGCTAAATATTAAAAATTGGTTAGAGCTATACTATGCAAAGGAGAATAAGAATAAAATGTAACCTTATCAGAAATTGAAATAGATAAGGGGTCACTCTATTCCACACATATTCACATAGACACTGAACATGATATTTGGGGTTCCTAGTCTTACTATTTTTTTGCATATTTATATAAAAATAATGTTACAATCCAATATTTTTGTTCTCTTTTTATCTGCTCTAACTCCTATTTCCTTTGATACATTCAATCATACTAGTATTGTGCTTCATGTAAGAACATTATATCATGGCTCAATGAAAACAATGTTCAATGCCATGAGGCCCAAATGATATTCATGCATTGGTCTTGAAATGCCATCAAACTGAGACTAGTCATTGTTATATAGTATCAAAGTTTCATTGATACTATTGGTCAGTATGATTTCTCATGTGAATTTATTAAAGATTGATAACCTATATATTCATAGGATCCAATCGTTATGTTTGATAGTGTATTGGCCAGTTTACTATCCAATGCTATTTGCAAAATAAAATATAGTAAAATATAAAACAATGATCTTTTCTATCTACTCCACTGTAAATAATAAAGACTGTAGAAATTTACTTCCAATTTGAGTGTTGGAAGTCTTTATTATTTATAGTGGATTAGATAGAAAAGATCAATGTTTTATATTTTAATATATTTTATTTTTCATTGTATTTGATCAACAAATATAGTTTGTGATAATTCTTTGAATACTGCTACAATATTAGTATCTCGGGGTATTATATATGTAGATATAGACTACATTTGTATGATGCTTGTTGTTATACCCATGTCCACTAGTTATCACCATAATTGTTATTATTATGTATATGCAATATAGGGATACTATAGAGGTAAGGAGCAATGAGAAAAGATAAAATATTTAAGGAAATGGACTTCAAAGAAAGGCATGGCACTTCACTATAGATTCCCAAAAGGAGATCACAGTCATGACTATTCAAATAAACAATTATTAGTCCATGTCATAACCATGAAGGGGGCATTGAAATTAATAATAACAGTGATAGGGTAGTATGACGAACTTTAAAAGATACATAAAGAAAAGTAACTGAGTAGTCAAGAGGGCTTTTAAAACATCATAAATCTTGTCAAGGGTTCATTTTCTTCATAGCAGTATGGTAAACTAATAAATATTTCCATCTCACAAAGTTTCAAAAGAGGAAAACCTACAAGTGTATTAAGGAGTGCATGGACAATATCTCAAGGAGCTAACACAATTAATTTCTTCAAGTGTTATGGAAGGCCATTGAAATCAAATGAATAAACTCATGCATAACCTAAAAGACAAAGGATAGTCAAGTTGCTAGAGGGCAGGTATCACAAAGGATATGGGATCACTTTCAACAGAGATGTGATGCACTTTTACGTTTTTTGCTTTATTTTTCCTAATAAGGTCAAATACTTTCTTTTAGTGTCTGAATCTACCACATAGAGATTAAATATGCTTACTCTCAAATAAAGTTGAATTATGGGTATGTGCAGGATCATCATGGAAAAAATAGGCTCTTAAGTGGCAATGGAAATTCAGAAATTCAGAGTTAGATGACTTCATGTAAAAAATTGAATAAGTTATGTATATTATTTCAAAAATATGTAAGAATAGAATATGTATAAAATTGATTTAGTTTCTAAACTACTAGGTTTGTTTAAAAAAATAAATCTATTTGGTGAAAATTTGAAATTTCAATGTAGTAGCACTTAAATTTCAGGGAAAAAATAAGAAGTAGGTGTCTGTCTAACCACCCTAACAACAATAAAATGATAATATTTTTTTATAATATTTTATATATAAGTAGAGGACTAATGTCCCGATGTAATGCATATTTTTTTGTAATTTTTTTCCAGGTAAAAATTTAATTATGATTTTTTTTTAACAAATTTTTAAAAATATAAAAACTCGTATGTCTGACCAGCTTAACTTGGTCAAAAATTCATGAAATTCATTGTTTATTTTTTTAATCCTATAGTATATGAAGCATAGAATGTGACACATATTTTGGATTCAAAAAATGTGATACCATTTGAAAGTTGTAGATGTTTTTCAATCAGCCTATCAATTAGGACTTTAGTCGTAATTGAAATGGAAAATGAATAATAATTACTTATTAAATTCAAAGTAAAGCATAATTTATATTGGTGGAAAGCTAAGAATCTCCTTTAAAAACCCTTCTCGTTTCATCAATTTTGGGTAAAAAAAAAGTCATCAACCACATGGGCCATCATATCACTTACAAATCGTCATTGTTTGGCCCATCATGATCCTGCACATACCCTTATATAAACAATAGTCAGATTCCTCCCTTAACATAAAGGAAAATCTAAAGTACTAAGGAATTTGATATCCTTTATAAGAGATTTCTTTTAACCAGTTAAAAACTTGAGAGGGTAATACACATGTTGCAAGGAAAGTTAAAAATTTATCATAAGTAGCTCAATCCAAAAGGAAAGAATTAAGCATGGAAAAGCATGAGTAGGTTGACTAGCTTCATTAAAAGCACAAGTTATTTTGTATAACATCTTACCTAGATATTACTAGAATAAGGTAAGGAGTTCTCTTTCCACTCAGTTTCATATGGTGGCATATCTACACACAAATCACCAAATTGTCAAATAACTAAATAAATTGTATTACTTAATAAAGTTGTTACAACATGTCATTCATGTCAAAATCAACTCTTCTTACCACAAAAATTTTGGTTTCCAATTTGATAGGTTCATCTTTTGATTCCTGTACCAACTTCTGAAGGAATTTGGTAGCTTATACTTCTACATGAGGAGACAATTTCATCTTGTAAAATGTTCCAAAGTACAAAACAAATAGAAATCATATAATATGCATGATAGTTATAGCTTGCTAGATGTTTGGTAGCATCTAAATTTTTTAAGTGAACTGAGAAAAATAGAGAGGCCTTGACCTTCATTTTTTTCATTTGTTAGTTTGTTGCTCTAAATATCTCACAATATTTACAAATTGATTGCTTTCTTTCTTTCTTGTTCAAATAAAAAATAGATACATTTGTATAGAGTCAACATGAATTCAAGAACTTCAGGTAACAAATATACCATAACTGATTTTATAAGACACTGGCATCTAAGGTCTAAAATCTATTTCTGAAACTTGGCAAAGGGAAAAATACATCTTTATGAAGTAGTCTTCAAAAATATCATAGCTAAATGGCTTTAACTATACACTATCCAACATTCCCAATTCTATGTTCAACCCTCTAAGCCTGAATCTTGACAGCTATTTCACTCTGTAGATATCCCTATACCTTTGATATTATCTAGTTATGGCTCCCAAATCTATTGAAAATTGATCATTAGGGTTAAAATTGAAACCTTGCAAATATAATCTTTGTCCAAATCCATCAAGAATTTTCTATCAGTTATAAAAAATTCCCTTATAAAGAATTTGTGAAGTCAGGTCTAAAATTTGGAAATGAAATTCTGAAAATGCACAAGACTAAAAATGAAATCTAATGAGATGTTGCTTGAAAATATGATTTTCAAACTTGGAATTACAAATCTAACTTCACAAATGAATTCTTGAAAAATACAATGACTACCCTCAACCTCGCTATATCTTCTTGAGTTTTTTTTAAATTTTCCCAAGAAAATCATCGAGCAAAACACTATCGGAATAAATAGTCGAGCTCATTTTTATTTATGTCGGCCACAATTTAAATCTGCAAGTCTGTCAAAATTTCGATGAAAGATCTTCGTCGAAACTTTGATGAAAAATAAGGTTCTTCGAAATTCCGACGAACGTCAGGGATAAAAAAATTTTAAAATGAAAATTTCACACAAGTGCCCGATGATACATCTGATTATATAGCTTTCATCAAAAATGTTTGTCAGATTTTACAATCAAATGAGCTAGTGCATCCTCAAGAGGCCATTTCTAGTACTTATAGTAACCTACCTTGGTGTCTAGGAGAAGAAGACTTATAGGTTTTGTATCACCTATAAGGAGTACTAGGGAAAGATGTAAAAGCCCAAAATCTAGAGCCTTATCTAGTCCAATGGGGGGGCAAAATTTTTAAATCAGAATACCAGTATACCCGATTCATAGGAATATATTCTCCATGGCTCATATAGCTACCCCTACTCCTATACATTTTGTAACATAGGATAGTGGTAGTCCACTATAACCACCTATGCCCCCCAATGTATGGCCTACTATACCAGCTAATGCCCTCAAGCTTACTCCAATTTTTTTTGGAGAAGATTTCAAAACCCCTTCCGAACACCTCTAAGATAAAGCAGAGGTATGTGGGGTACATAACAAAGTGGAGGAAAATATTGCTCTTAGGCTGTTGGCTACTTCATTCAAATGAAAAGCTCAAGATTGGTATCGATCTTTGGCTTCTAGTTCTATCTTCTCCTGGGATCAACTCAGAGAGATGTTGTTCGAATTCTTCTCAAAGAAGGAATATCACTCTTCATTACTACATCAATTAATCACCATTAAAAGATCCTTGCAAGAGGCCATGAGCGACTTCAATACTAGGTTTCACAAAACCTAGCAAAGAATCCCTATGACTGCCCGACCTCCAACCGTTATGGTGTTCATATTCTACCTAAAGGGTTTCAATTCAGACATTGTGGTTATGATAACCTCTATGGGAGGGGATATCTTACCTGAAGAATATGATTTGGTTGTGCGTGTAAAGAACAGTTTGATCAATGCTAGGAAGCTTCCACCTTGACCTCTTATGCTCGTATTTGCAAAAATATTTGGTGGTCCTCGAGAGGAAGATGCTCTGAGAATTTTCGCTCCATAAGTGGAGACATCGGCTACACTACAATCTATGTATGTGTACCCTATTGCGTAGCCAAGCACACCGGGCTCTTCCTCTATAGAAGTGGACATCAACGATATGAAGAGTCTCATGTGGTATTTTTCTAATGAGTTATTCCTCATCAAATGATAGCAAGCGACACCTCTGAAGCAGGCCACTTAGACCTATCAAGGAGGAAGGCCACCCTATCAACATAATACATACTAAGGACCCTACAAGGGAGGAGGTCAACAAATAGTGTCCACAAACCAGATAGATCTAGTCACTATGCCACTACAAATAGTGAAGGACAGTCAGAGTAAAGAATCAATCCCAGGCCAGAACAACCTAGTGGAAGATGAGAACATATGATGCTTCTTGTATAGTGATAGCCACATGCCCTAAAATTGTTTGAGGGGAAATCTATAATAGAATATAGCAGAACAAAGAAACAAGGGTGTGCTCCCAAATATTGAAGAATATCAGTCTCTTGAAATGGACAATTCCTGCTTTAGAGTACAAACGCAAGGAAAGTCTATAGAACAAGAGTTGGATATTGCACCATACCAAGTGCTATTATCATGGATGGAGGAAGAAGATGTAGTATTCATGAATGAAGCTCTGATGACTAGTGCTCCACAAGTACAATCAAACTAGAACATAAGATCCAAAATAAGTCTCATAGGAGAATACATACAGCAAGCTCTATCGTAATGATAGCCACATCAACAAAAACTACAAGAAAAGAAGGCTCCATAGGCCACTGGTTGACCTACTTAATAGTCGTGAACCCTACCGTTCCTAGAGAAGGAGTTGGATAATATGTTGAGCCCATTCATTATGAATCATTTTCCCCCCAAGGTCCCACCAGTGAAAACGCTCAATGTGGTGGAACAATTGAAGAAGGTTCCTACTGACATATCTATGTTGGATTTCATATCTATTCCTGAACAAAAAAAAATTCTCCAGGAAGAATTAAAGAAGGAGGAACAAATACTGTAGATGGATGCAACTTCACCTTGTGATCAAGATAAATATAAAGAGCCCATTTCGGGCCCTCAATCTTTGAAAGCCACAACTTATGTGAATGATGCAGACAATGTGAAAGAGAAAGAGTTAGGCAAGCCAAAGCCCACACCTTTGTTTTTAACACTTATTGTCAGAGATAATCTTTTCCATAATAACATGATTGATTTGGGAGCTAGTACAATGGTCATGCCAAAACAAGTGGTCGATGCCCTGAACCTTAAGTATGATCCCCTTGAAAAGGGAATCATGCAATTATATGGGAAGAAGGTTCTGAACATCGGCTGTATTAAAGATCTTCCTTTAACCCTCTTCTCATGTCCAAGCCAAACAGTCACACATGAAATTGTGGTGATAAACATTCCCCAATATTCAAAACATGTATTTCAAGAGAGTTCATAGAAAATCTTGGAGAATATTTAATGCTTGATTGGTCTCACCTAATATTAAGGACCAAGCATGGGGCGAAGATGAAAATCCTATCCAAATCTTTGCATCTAGAACATATAGCAGACAATGCAGTCCTATGATTTGAAGCAATGCATACCTCCTTCTCGCAAAGGGAATGGTACTATGTAGAAATGTTGGAAGATGAATAGGAAACAAGTGATCGAACCTCCGAAGAAGAGGTCCTCCTCAACCAATTCATTGACTCCAACCCATTTGAAAAATTTCATACAATGTGACTAGGCACCTATGTGATCTTTGATGATGATCAATTCTTTCCAAAATTGATAAAGTACCAAGAATAATATGATGATATAGGTGAAAAACATCTATGGACCTTATATTTTGATGGTATCAAATGCAAAGCCAGTTCTAGAGTGAGTGTTCATTTAGTGTCACCGATAGGATCAAAGACCCTCAAGGATTTTCATTTTCAATTCCCATGCTTGAACAATGATGCAGAATGTGAAGGCTTGGTTCATGGTCTGATTCTTATAGAACAAATTTGTCAAGAGAATGAAAGCATTCAAAGATTCAGAGTTAGTTGTGAGATAGGTCCATGGGAAAGTGACTGTGAAGAATATAAGAATGAAGTCGTATAGACATCAAATATGGGATCTAATTGAAAGTTTTGAAGTTTTCAATATACAAGTCATTCCCTAATCTCAAAACAGTGTCACCAATCGAATGGCTTCAATCGGCTCACAATTTGAACCAGTTTCTAATTCAATAATGAAGTAGAATGCAGTGTAGATCATCGTCTGATCAAAAATTTTGGACAATGATCAAAACTGGAAATTATTCGAGGAAGATATGCAAATCACCACCTTTTTACAGAAATCAAGAAAAGATTTTGACCATTTACATCCATAAGCATAATCTCTTGAAAGGAAAGCTATCTTGTTAAAAGGAAATAAGCTTCCTTGAGGTTTAATCTATCTTTTAAATATTTTTGACTGCAAGGACACAAGAAATAGCAAACAAAGGTTCACTGCAGACATGAGGGATTATGAAGAGCTTGATGTTGGAAGCGGTAGAAATTTAAAGGTCAAAAGGAACATTTTTTGGAAGGATAAGGAAATATTGAAGGATCTTAGATGATCTTAGAGGGTATGATCTAGGCATAATTCAACATACTATTGACTTGGCCGAAGGATCAAAGCCCATCTGACAAAAACAAAGGCAAGTTAATATGAAGGTCGAAGCATTGATGGCACAAGAGCTCACCAAATTAATGGAATCAAGGATCATATATCCAATTAAGAATTCCACTTGGGCATCAAATATAGTACTGGTTCAAAAAAATAATGGTGATATTAGGCTCTGTGTGGATTTCAAAGATTTGCATAAAGCTTCGCTAAAAGACCACTACCCTTTGTCGTCAATGGAGTAGATCTTGTAAACTATGGCTAGGTCAGAAATGTTTTCATTGCTCAATGATTTCTTGGGTTATAACTAGGTATATGTAAAGGAAGGTGACCAACATAAAAAAACATTCATGACTAAGTGGGGGGCATTCACATACTCAAAGGTGCCCTTCCGACTTTTAAATGGTAGTGCAACTTTTTAGCAAGCAATGGATATCGCTTTCAGAGGATTGATTAATCAAATTTGTTTTAATATATCTGAATGACCTAATGGCCTTTTCAAAGTCAAAGGATGATCACTTTGATCATCTAGAAATTTTTTTCGAGAAATATTAATAGTTAAGATTTCCTTAAATCCCAAGAAATGTGTTTTTGGAGTGCCCCAAGGAAAGCTACTCAATTTTATGGTAACAAAGGAGGGAATAGTGATAGACCCCAAAAGGGTGAGATCTATAATGGAGTTTCCCCTACCAGTAAATTAGAATGGGTTGTAATATTTTCTAGGGAAGATCAACTTTGTTAGCCAGTTCATTTTAGACTTCACAGGCACCATGAGACCTATCACATTGATGCTCAAAAATAACCTAATCTTCAAATGGACCCCCAAAGGCAAGGAAATTTTTGAGGGGATAAAGGTAGCTATCTCCATTGCCCTCGTGTTGGCTAATTTGGACTTTTACAAGGATTTTCTACTCTATGTATACAATGTCCACCATAGCATAGCTTCGATACTCACTTAGAAGGATGAAGGAAATAATAGAGCACATCCCATTGCATTTCACTCAAGAACTCTTAAAGGATATGAAGCCAGGTATAACTTTGTTAAAAATAAATCTTTTTCTATTGTTAAAATCCTAAACAAGTTCCAACACTCGGTGTCGGCCAATAAAATCACCATTCTCATCGCACATCTTAGTGTGTGAGAGTATATCACTAAGGGTGAAATAACTGAAAGGGGGGATAACTCGATCACTAAGATCTTGGAATATGATGTGGATATTAAACCAACCAAGCTGGTTCAGGGAAGAGGTCTATGTGAATATATTGCACATGAATCAAGTTCCTTAGTTGAGAAGGAGATTGATCAGGTCTACACAAACCAGTTCAAGTCTGACGAGTCTTGGGTGACAGATTGAACATAGTATATGCAAAAATGGCAATACCCAACCAACCTTCCATCTCACAAAAGGTGCTACTACCGATTATGAGGCACAAGGTATGTACTAATTGAAGGTATCTTTTTTAAAATAAATTATGACGATATCTTGCTTCGATGCTTGAATAAGCCACAAGAAGAAAGAGCTCTTAATGAATTTCATAGAATTCCTGAAGGTGAGCATTTCTCTGCCAAGGCTACTACTTTGAAGATAATGCAAGTAGGATATTATTGTCCTTCCATGTTTTCCAAAGCACACCATTTGGTGCAAAAGTATCCTCAATACCAATATTTTGTTGGCAAGAGGAAGAATTATGCCTTGCCCCTAAGCCCTATTGTAATTGAGGAACCCTTTTCTCAATGGGTTTTAGACTTTGTAGGGATGATAAATCCTATTTCCAGTGTTGGATATAAGTGGATTCTTACCGCAATCGACTACTTCACAAGGTGGACATATGCTCGCCCTAAAAAATGATATAGAAGGCGAGATCGTCAATTTCCTTGAAGATCTAGTATCAAGATTTGGTTTGCCAAAAACCATCATATCTAACAATGCACATGATTTTGTGGGTTTGGGGATGCTATATTTTTCCCTTAGCCATGGGGTTTACCTCAAAATTTCATCAAATTACTACCCACAAGGAAATGGGTTAGTGGAATCGACCAACAAAAACATAATTAGGTTAATCAAGTGCATTGAGTCAGAGCAACAAAGGGATTGGTACAAGCACTTATGAGTTGCTCTGTGGGAGGACAAGATTATGCCCAAGTAGATCTTGAAGGTCTCCCTTTATGAAAAGGTATACCAAAAAGAGGTATTTTACCCATTTCCATAGAGATTCTTGTCCTACAACTATTAAAGACCCTAGAGATTGAAAAAAGTGGTGGAATGGAAGTAAGGTTGGTAGAACGCCTCAAACTTGATGAAGATAGAGAAAAGGATTATGGAGCCATGATTGATCACCAAAATACAGTGAAATTATGGTTCGATAAAAGGACCTCCAACTGAGATTTTGAGGAAGGAAGCCTGGTACTAAATTATGATGAGCACACTGCAAAACCATGACAACATACAAAATTTGAATTGTTATGGAAGGGACCCTTTCATATCAGCACATGCAAGGAAAATAATGTGTATGAGCTAGAAGATATGGAAGGTAACATTCTAGATATACCGATGAATGGTATTTATCTAAAATTATTCCGTTAAAATGTGCAAGTTCTTTAAAAAATTCCACAGTTATGTACCATATGTAATTTTTTTTATAAAATACAATTTATTTTTGAGAATAAGCAATGAGAATCACATTGGAAGAAATAGAAAAGGTACTATATTATATTCATTGATAAATTTACATTATAGTATGATCTGAAGGCTCTAAGAGAGGTTGAAGCTTCTTTTAAAAATCCAAAAAGGCAAAAATGTGAGGCAACGAGCAAATATCAATAAAATTCATAAGCCTTCGGCCATCACTAAGCAGTCAAAAGTGGCTCTTCATCATTTTATTATTCTTCTTCTTCTTTTCTTTCTTCTTCTTCTTCTTTGACAAGGTGAAAAGGGGTCAAAAAAACACACACAAGCCCAGCACACCAGTGACCTCAGTCCTCATTCCCATAGTTGTACACTAGGAACTTGAATTTATTTTTCCGATCAATCCCACCAACATGCTCCATGCCAAAATCCCTCAGAAGAAAGGTGGCCATAGGACAAGGCAATGAGTGGTGCCTCTTGACGTCCATGGTTCAAAAGTCAGAAAGGAAGGGTATCCAGACCACATCCTCCCCTAATCGTTGTGCCTACTGAGGTCCATGGTGTTTGGAATACTGAAACCAGGGATGGCCACTTGCATAATTTTTTTGAGCCTGTCCAAATACATGGAGTCAAACATGGCATGGAATAGTGCAATTATCCAGGGCTTGGTTGTGTCTTGGTCAAGAAGGGAGGCCAAAAAGTGAGAGATGACATTGGAGTTGCACTGCAGTTGGTTTTCATCCTTCAATTAGTCCTTGTCGAGGACTCACTTACACGCAATGACAATGAGGTAGTCATTCTTCTTCACAGGGTGCTTAATTATGTCACAGGTAATTCCTCCAGAAAAACAGTATTCCAGCCTTCATGGAAGGAGTCGAATGGGAGTGTCTAGACTAGATGACATGATGATAGTAAAAGCTAAGGCTAGCACAATGGGAGATAGAAAGAAAATCTTGCTAAACTTAAAAAGATATTTTTTGAATGAATATTATAATAAGATTGCATAGCTATTTATAGAAAAGATGCATCGATGAACACAGCAAATGGAAAATCTATTTCTGGTTGGATGATAATGGAGAAAAGATCAAAGCAGCTTGAGGGCGAGAGATGAATCGTACGAAAAAAATTGGAAGGAGGCCTTGAGAAATAAATATGGGCCTTGGGAGTAAATTCTCGCATAGCCGATCGTCACCATGTGTCCTTTGCCATCATCAATACCATCTAGCTTTCTTATACGAAAATACATTGATTGATGTGTTAAGTTCTGAAAAATTAAATAGGAACATATTTTCAAAGTACCTTGCACCACTTAAGCACACTTATCATAGCTAAAAGCATGCTTTCCAATGTTTTTAGCTTATTTGTGAAAGAGGCGGTACAAATAATGTACTAATTCCATTCTCATAGAAAATTTGGCATTCTCGAGGGATACAAATCCTAAATCCACATGTATTACCTCGGTGGCAACATTTAGTGGACCAGTGATAACCATAGAGCCTTAAATACATGTACGTGCAAAATAATTAATTGCACGCAAAAGCATATTTTTCTAAGTAACAAGACAACAAGTGGTCATTTCACTGAAGAAACTCTCTACAAATTCTTGGCACACTAATGGCGGAAGCATCAACATCTGGTAGAAAAGTTGGAGCCTCATCCAAAAGTTTGGGTTACACAAATATCTTTGGGAGGGATTCATTCACCAATTCCCTAGCACCAAAAGAATGAAAATTTGATTATACCAAATTGGTTCAACTAGATAATCATGTTAGAAGAGAGGCGGTGTAGGAATTCACATACAAATTTTTTGACCCAAAGTTAGCAACTAATCCTAAAAGCCTTAGGGAAGGGGCATTGCAAAGAATGATTCAACATGGGTCAGCCGAAGGTTTCACGTCTTAGCTTTGGAATTATGGTTTTCCATAGTTCATGTTGCCTGTCGTACACCCCTACCCATAGCCAGTAGACACATGTGCTAAAATATTCAATAAGGAGACAAAGGTTATTATCAGCAACAAGATCAAGGTTACAATTACTGCAATGGCCATACAAGATATGTTGTGTATCCCTACAACTTGGGGTGCCGACCACTTTGATGAGGAAGAGATGGAAAGTTTATGGGAAGCCAAAACTAAGAAGGGGCAATTTTATGAGGACGAAACAAAGGAAAGGCCAGAGAGAGATCAATTTTATTTTCCTCTTGCATGCAGAAAATTCAAGAAAGATACACAATTTATTTTCTCAATGTTGGCCTAGATTTATGGTCTTGATGATGATAAAGAGGTCCATCCCTTTCAAATAGTCTTGGATTTCATGCTTAGAAGGGAGAAAACCTAGAAGTATTATAATTTTTCTGATACAATAGTTGAAAGCATGCTCGAGCATTTAAGGACCTATGATACTAAGTATAAATTCAGTTATTCTTCTTTCTTGGTTAACTTGATTCTGCATCAAAATTATGAGTTTCTAGAGAAAAGTTTCCCATTCTTTAGGTTTAATGTTGTGTCACCAAAAAGTGTAGTCTTTGCAAATTTTTCACTCATTTTGTCCTTTTCCCTTGGATTTTGGCTTCTTTTGCCTTGATTCAATCTTGAAAGCTTGTAATTCAACAACAATCTAACAGTGTTTTACTAAGGTGTTGTGAAATGTTGTAACACATCTTCCAATTTTTTAAGACCCTTTCAACATAATTCACTTAAGCAAGCAATCAAGCACAAGGCATCACAAGCAACCTCCATTGGAGTTGGTTCTTGCATGCTATAGACCTCAACAACTAAATTTTCAGTAAGTGTTTGTATTGAGTTCATCTTTCAAGCATCCTTTCCTTCCATTGTTTCTGATTTGGGTTTGATCTACCATCAAAGGGGTTTGACTTAGGCAAAACCCTATTTCCTAACCTCAACATTCTCTTGGTCTTTGCATGTGCTTTACAAGTGTATGCTGATTTGGCAAGGTAAAAGTTATTGGGAAAGGTACAATCACTCAATTCAGGTCAACACAAGACATCAAGCCCTAGGAGGAGCCAAAGGACAAGTTGCACGTCGCTTTCTGGAGATTTGGACATGGGCTGCTACAAAGAAAGAAAGTACTAGGTAGGACCCATAGAATTAGACCTGCAGGCTTCCAAAAGTACCAAGAGGACTAGGTTTCCACTATTGGCAACCTTTTCCATGTATCAGGCCTAAAAAAGGGTTTTTTGTATTTCTAGGTACCCTTTTCCTCGAAACCCAGTTTGGCAGATTTTCCCAACAGAAGGACTAGGTTGCCGAGCTTGGTGTAAGTGTCCCTCTACACATTTCCAGCAAGCTTCAGAATATTTTAGGGCTCCTCTTCTACAACTATCCATTTACTAGGTGCACAAGCTCTGATCTTTCTAGTTTCCTTTATGTTTGCATACATTTAGGTCATTTAGTTTAGGTGCATTTAGTTACATTTTATTTGTTTACATTTCATAGATTAGATTAGCATCATTTCATTTCAGTTTTCAGCCACACTTCTCACACACATCACAACCTAAATCCATCCTTACCTTGAATTCAATAAACAAAAAGAACATTAACCACTAGGGAAAGAGAGTCCATTCCTTTTGACTGGTGCTCCTAAGGTGAAAAACCCTAAGGGCCTATTAGGGGAATCCTCTTTCCCTCTTAGTGTTACATTTATTATGGTTCATTTTGGGGAGCCCAGTTGTAGACCACTTGTTAACTTTCTGATTTTTCATTTCATCTTAGGAAATAGATTGCATTGCATTGAAAAATTTGCATTTTTTGCATCCTAGGGTTTGTAGAAAAGTGCATTAGTGAAAAAAATCATGTTAGATTGCACTTTTCATTTAATTTTCCTTGAAAAAAATACCAAAAAATCTGCATTGTAATTTTGTACCTGCACTAAAAAAGAATTAAAATTAGAAAAAGCATTGAAATTTTTCAAAAACTTTCAAAAAAATCTATGTTAGGAATAACTCACCACACTGGGTGACCTAGTCCTCTTGCACATTTTGCATAGCAGTTTCTATCATTTTCAGCACATTGTCCACACTTCTGTGTTCTACAATTGCATTTCTATGTTTGCTTTCAGATTTTCTCTTTTACTCCATTTCTTGCACCTAGTTTTCTTGCATCATGGCCTTGTCTTTCAAGAAGTTTTGGATGTCCTTCAAATACTTAATGGATATTTCAAGCTGTACCTTTACAACTGATCCTAATGAACTTGAGTCTACTCCTGCTCCATCCTCTCAAAATGAGTTTCCTCCTTATGAAATTGACCTCATTGGTCATGATGACACTAGCATGAACTGGTTCCTCAATGAATGCTTGGACCATCTTGAGGAAAATGCGGCCTTTTACCCATCCATGCAACCACTCCCATTTCCCGACATGTCATCCTGAGATATATTTTCTTACCTCAATCCAAAAGACAATACTGAACCTAAGCTACCCGTACAAGGTGAGCCTAGTTCCTCTAATTCTTTCACTACCCCACCATTTTACCATAACCAGGTCACCCACCCTCTAATTAATCTTCAATAGACTTATGGAAAATGGTTTACCATCCTAATCAAACAAGGTGGTGACATAATGAATGAACATGAGATTAATAAATTTTATGACCAATTGTCACCTGATGAACATACAATGGGTATAGGTTATCAAAATCCCCCTCATGACAGGGTGCCTCCTTGAGATTATCTTAGGCTCTGCAATGATGGAACAATGATCTTCAATTCCCCTCCCGATTTGGATGTTCTCCTTCCTAAGGAAAGGTCACCATCTCCTCACAATAACAATGATAAACCTTCGGTCATCTCAGGACCTCTTGCCCTCATATCCTCTTTTGAAGTTGGAGAATCTAGCTGATGCAAGAGGCCATATAAATTATAGAAACTTAAGTTTCCTCTCCATCCACCACCTGAATGTGAGAGAAAATTATACATCCTCTTAAACAAAGGGCTCATCACCTTACCTCATCGTAATAGGTTGGTAATCTATCCTAAAGATTCTAATGTACCACATTGTGCTTACCATCATGTTCTTGTCCATCAAAGCGATGAATGCCACCATCTATGTGAGATTATGTGTAAGTATCAGTTTCTTGGTACTGAGTGCTACCCCATTGACCCCTAAACTATCTCTCATGCACCTTTTCATGTAATAGTTGTAGAACACACCCTTCTCATTATTACATGTTTTTTCCCATCACGTATCTCAGCTCACTCCAACCTTGCACTCAGTGGGGCATGAGGTTGCTAGACCTGTCCTAGTAATGCATTTTTTATTTGTCCCTTAGCTTCATTGTTCACCTCCCGCTTTTCCCCAGCGAGATTGGGAGGCGGATGACTTGCTTAACAGTTGACTTACACTTGACTTACTATTATTTTGTTTGTTTGTGTGTCATGTGTTTCCTCGTACTATTTGATGTTCTCCCTCTTCATGAAATTCTTCTATTTGTTCCTCAATTCTTCTATACTTTATGCATTCATTTTTTCTTTTCGCTTTTTATTTTTGCCTTCCATTTGAGGATGACACAAGGAATTGAGACCACAATGTCTCCTTCATGTTGACTCGAATGGACTCTTTTCCTTTTAGATTTATTCTTTTTTCCTTCCATTTGTGGATGATGCAAGGCATTTAGACCATAATGTCTCCTTCATGTTGACCCAAATGGAACCCTTTTCACCCTTTCATTTTTTTTCTTTTTTCCTTCCATTTGAGGATGATGCAAGGCATTGAGACCACAATGTCTCCTTCATGTTGACTCTAAAAGGCTCCTCTCTTTCTTTTTTTTTCCCTTTTTCTTTTGCTTTAATTTTCCTTTTGGGGATGATGCAAAGAATCAAGACACCCTACGTATCTTCCATGTTGACCAAAATGACTCTTTCTTTTAAAAAAAAATCACGCTCTTTGTGTCCTTCCAATTCTATGTATTTTGGGAGATGATGATAGTTCCAAGATCTCTATACAAAATATTGCAGCAACGAACATATTGACCTCAAACCCATAGATCCCTTATGTGTTTGTGGTTTTTCATTTTGAGGGCAACCCTCTTTCCCTTTTATTTTCCTTTTCTTTTACATGATGTAGTCTTCCTTGGAAAAATACCACTTGGCATAGGACTTTCCAAGATGGCTCTCATGTCCTTTTTCTTTCTTTTTTGCATTCTTTCCTTTCTCTACTTTAAAGAAATTTCTCACAAAATGATGTGTAGCAATTCCTTTAAAGTGGGGGCGTACATTGGCATTATTTAATTTTTTCATTTGCTTTTGCTCTTGGTTCCTAGTGTAGCCTTATTACTTCACATGATGCATTTTCTCACTTTGTGGATGACATTCGGTGTAATTTCATTCATAAGTGTAACTTATCTTAGCATATTGTATTCCTCTTAGTGGCTTGATGCAACACACTACATCCCCTAAGTTGTGAATCTTCCATCCTTTGATCGATCCTCTTTTGGAGACATTAGACACAATTTTCCCTAAGTCAAAGACCTCATATGAACCAAACAAGACTCCTTGGAACACTCTTTTTGCATTTTACTTTTTTTTACATTCGTGCATGCATGGCCAACTTGCATAAAACAACTTGCATGCCTATGGTGCCATCTTCCACTTGTTCATGGGTTCTAAGTAGCCAAGGCTTTAATTTTCTCATGAACTGCAAACCTTGTCTTTTGTGGCACCTTATCAAATTTTTCAGGGAGTATAACTTTGGTATGGTTGAGAGGGAAGCCCAACTAGTGGCACAAATTTCCCCATAGCCACATTTGTGTGTGTGTGAGTGTATACCAACTGAGTGTATGTCTCTCACCTTTTTGGCATTCTCACTCGACGAACAATCAAAATTCTCATCAGCCCAAAGTGAGTACATCTTTCCTTTCAAACAAACAACCTAGATCTGATCCACAACTAGCTGGACAAATAGTCGAAGCTTGATCCGATCATTTCTTCTCTTTGTTGGTGTTTTTTCCCACATAGAGATTGCAGTTCTCTAAGAGGTAGCCAACCCCTATTATAGATGACTGCAAAGGCTAGTGGTCAACTAATGAGAGTCATTTATGGACTGACCTCTCCTACACTTCTGGCTCTGGAGGACCAAGGTGGGTAAACCTAAATGTGTTCATAAAAATGCCCTATAACTGGTAAGAACACTTCCTGTATATAGATTACAATCCCTACACACTTAAGGGAATAGTCATTATTCTTGGTAGTGGCAGACCGAAGAATAATTACAGGCAACGAAGAGTAGCAGAATTGACCAATTTAATGTAAGAATTACTTCCCATAGGAAGACAAGGTTTAATATGTGGTTATGTTCAGTACTTGGATCATCATGCTTAGAACTACATTCTTACAACAAAGAGAAAGGTTGCAAACATTATTCAGTGCCTCATCCATTGGACGATGGAGTGATACGAAGTATAATTTTGATACTATGAACTTATCTTCATATAGCCTTACTACCATGAGATATTTGAGTATATTAAAATAGCACTTCTTAGCGAATCCTGAGTATATACAACCATGAACATGTAATTTAGCTTTTCAAGCATTTGATTAACTCATTAAGTTAAATCAAGAATACAAATTACACTTTCAATTAACCATTGATAAATCTATTCATAATCCATGGCACACACACAAGAGAGCAAACCATCTTAATTTTGTAGATTTGTTTCGATATCAGTAATTAAAAGCATAGCATACTTAAATTTATACAAATCCACACCCACAATGATTTCCTGAACAATGTTCACAAAATTCCAACATTAAAGCTAATCGTATAGACTTCCAAGTTTCAGACCCAAAATTCTGACCCTTCAATGAGCCATGAAATCTCCTTTATATAACAGGAGAGCAACAAGCATTAGGCTACATTGTAAGCATCAAAATTGAATTTCAACCCAAAATGAGATTCAAATTCACATTCTTAATCATTCGATAACATCGCGTACGATCAAAGGAATAAAAAATGGTTACACAGTCACTAGTCGGAGAACAAAATTTCGTGCAAAGCACGCACATGTCCATGTCCACATGATGAAACTGCAGGAAAAGAAAATTTCAACAAACCCACCACCGGTAACCATCAAGAAAACACACGGCCTCGGTATAGGTGACCGCTTTGAGTCCATGCCTAAGACAGTGACGAGACCACCTTCCCCCTACAAGCTTGTCAACACAACCCCTAACAATCAGATCTGGTGCCAACGTAGTTATGGGTTCAACTACTAGGACCTCCTCATTTACTCCCATAAGCTCAGTTAAGGTGGCCAAGTAACATCGGTAGTCTGAACCGGTGTCAGACCCATTACCATCAGAATTAGATATGACCACAGGGGATCAACAATGTACTGGCTTCGTTCCAGTACTCCTAGTAGTATCCCTAGGTGCCATGGGAGTAACTTGCTCCATCAAGATTGAAAACCTTCAGGCTCCTAGCCTTGCACTCCTGCGTTTAGTCGATTTTTCCATAGAGAAAAATGGCCTTACAATACATGGGAGAAGAAACCTTCCTGCACCAAAACATAAGAAAATGCAATGCTAAACGAATGTAACTTGGTCAGCATTTATAGAATGGATTAGTGTGCAGGAAATAATTTCTTGAAAGAAATTCAAGCACTCAAACAATTAGCCATGAATGTTTTCAGCAGGATGGCATTGTTTGCATGCCAGAGAAAATCAGGAGGACATCCTTTGGAAAAATCCGTGCCATTAATGAAACTAGCAATAGCCAGGAAGTGTGTGCCACACAGATGAATCACACACCCCTCCTTTGAATTTGAACCATCGGATGCAAAATACATCTGGCAAATCAGAGGGTTGAGATCAAGTCAATGAGTATTGACAATCCACTTCAACGCCTGAGAAAACACGTCCAATCAAAACCCACAAAAATAGGAGGCCAAAACCAGATAGCGGAGCCCACATAGCCCCATTGGCCAAAGAAGAAAGACCACATGTCACCCTCTCGTAGACCTCACAGTACCTTTAGGAATATTTACTTTGATCATGCAAGGTGTGCGAGAGGTCATAATTAACCCCATTATTAAAGACCATTGCCAGTGAAGAGATGACCATACGTCACCGCCAACACCTCAGGAAGAACCCCACACATTCATTCATGCCAAATGGCAACATCTCGCATACCTCACACCACTTTGGTGACCCAATAGGAAAACCTGCGAGGTCGGCGAGAAACGGCCCAAATCAAAACCTGTAATCGGATGGTTAGCCAAACCTCAGATGAAGCATTGAGGTGGGACCTACCAATGAAACCCTTGGTGGTATAAAAAACTTAAGCCATCTTGGTAGAAAGACCAGCTAGTTAGGTGAAAAGGGGATGGTAAAGACGCAACCTGAAAGGGATAAAACCTCACTTAAACGACAGGTTACCCTTGGTAGTAAGTCATCGTTGAAACATAACAAGAGGGGTTTCAAAATTCAGTAATTAAAGTAAACTTGGGTAACTTTGAAACCCCAAAACCCTAGCTCGTATCACTTAGAAAATTGAAAGTCTCATCAGTGGCTCTAACTGGGGATGTATGCCCCCTATGGGCATAGCAAGAATCCAGAATCTCTGGTTTCGCAGACTGGATTACTGAATTACACAAGCCCTCTAACAGATATATTACCTTGTTCTATCAACTGGACTTGTGTGTACAAACTTGGTAGCCCCTGGCCACCAAACAAGAGAAATCAAGGTCTACCTCTATCAAAAACAAAATTCTCCATTTTCTGACACAAAAACAACTTGCAACATTCACTATTTGATGTTTTGAAACTCATAGGGTAGCCAATACCTTTGAGAATACTATGGTGGCTACCTACATTCTGCCCTTGTACTGATTTAATTGATGCTTTGCCCCACCATTTTAAGAGCAACATATGACCATGATAATACTTCACCTTATCCTTCTTCTAGTCATATTTCATAGGGTGCTGGCTTAACTATACCAGGAAATGAAAACTTTCATAACTTACCTGGTCTATAACATCGTCCATTCTGGTATCATCAGTTTGCACATTGAATTGAAAGTTGTCATATAGAACGGTGTGCATGGTATCCTTACTTCCATTACCTAACAAAAATGATACATAGCTCCATGAATTTACCTCTTGGAATTGCCTACTCAAGTTTGGTTGTCGCCCTATGAAATCTATCAATTGGGAATACACTAGGGCATTATAGAAGTTAGTAGTATTGGCTACTTCATTCTTCAAGGAATGCACAAACACATTCATCTTCGGCCACTCCATATACATTCTTTCTTGTACCTCTTCATTCATTTCTATATGAAAACTCTCAGAGACAGATTCAAAAACATCAATTTCACCTTGATCATAAAATATAGAGCAATACGTACTGGATTCCTTGTACTCAGCACCACCTACTGAATATGTTGATTTAAAAGTGAAAATTTCAGCACAATCTGAAAACCTTTTACTGACCACATCAATTCCAGAAGGCAATAACACATCCATCTCCACTTCACATAGATAATTAGGAAAGACCATAGTACCAATGTGCTCATCAATATAATGGCTACCTCCAATTGTACTCTTCTGATAGCACACATCATTGTCCTTAGATTGCTCAACATTTATACATCTTCCCTGTTCCACTACTAATATACCTGAGGCACACTCCAGATATACACCATCTAAAAAATTTTCCTTCACTTGGAAACACACATGGGATTCTTTGTTCCCACACAACTCTAATAAAAACTCAGCTACATTCTCAGTACTACAATTAGTACCCTTAAAATCACAATCACTAGCTTGCAATAGAATCTCAATGACATGAGCATTGCAATTAGGATTAGGAAACACAATAGGTGTCTCATACAATCCTACATCCTTTTTCCCCTCAATTTCTTCAATATTCATACAAAAAATTTGTAATGAATGAGAATTATCTTTATTTTGTGTAGATGCATTCTTGGCTGATTCTTCAATCTCTATCCACTGAGTCACTTGAGCCAAATTCACAGGTTTCAATTCTTCTGGTAAAGAACTCAGTCCTGGTTCATATAGTTCAAAAAATAAATCAATGCATTCATAATCATTAGGTCTTTGAGCTATAGGAATTTGTATTAAGATTCCTAAAAATCTCAAGAAAAACTCATATGGTGATTCCTTCTCTTGCCTTTTCATATCATAAAGTTTTGATACAAAAGAAACTTGATCATCATCACTCAAATCGGTCTAGGTTTCAATTTGGGTCTCATTATCATCAAACTGCATTGATGGAGTTATAACAGTCCTAGCAAGAATTCTATCATCATCAGTTTTTTGAATAGCCGATTCTGACATTCTATTAGTACTGGTTAAGCTAGGGCAATCAATACTTGCAACTAGATACCCCTTCATCATTGAATATTTCATATTATTTTCAATTTCCATAGCCAGTTGGTATGCTTGGTGTAGAGTAATAAGCTCTTTATCCCTTAATAAAAAACCTATCCTCTTGTCAAATTCTCCCAGGTATACGACCAAACATTTAGCATCATTTGGCCTTATGTTCTCCAAGATTGCCCTTAAAGCTCTTGAAAACCTGAGATTAAAATATGGGACTAATTCCTCCTCTTGTATGTGAATTACCATAAATCCTTTTCCCAATGTGTTGGGATTGATTCTATCACCAAATTGTTCCATAAAAGCCATCACCAACTGATTCCATGAGTTAACAAAAAAGGCAGGTAGATAAGAGAACCAATCCCTAGCATCACCTTTTAAGGATTGCACAAATAGTTTCATGACAAAATCCTCATGACTGATTTCATAATCACCCATTACATCTACAAAATGTTGTAAATTCTTAGAAGCCGATTCTACAACTTACCCTATATATTGAGGCAAATACTTCCTAATTTTCTAAGGAATTGAATTAGGGTAATCACTGATACCACTAAATATAAAAGGCATATACCTTTGAGTTACAAAGCACCCCAAAGGGCTTAATACAACGTACTCTTTTTGCATATTTATGTCTGACCTTGCACATGGGAGACTACTCAATAGTATATAATTATCAGGCACATCACTTATTATCTCAATTAGGAGTTTATTAATGACTGACAATAGTATTCCTTGATTTCCAAGAATTTATGCAATACAAACATGTTTCATAAATCGTTTCACATACTACACTATTAGAAGTATGGTAAAACTAATCATTGTTCCCTTTTTGATGCTCGACATCTAATTTGGAACCACTTTTATCATTAATTACAAACACCCATTATTATTGAAAATAGTGAACTGTTTAGTTTTGATGAAATACTTGGTATTTGTTTGAAACATGTATCAAAATCTTTACCAGACTATAAATAGCACAAATCTGGGACTATTCCTTCATTTATTCACTGGTTCTTTAGACAGAGTCGCCACCTCATCAGCAAAGGACAATATTTAAAAGAATTTGACATTCTGTTCTTTGAGTTCTACTAGATTCTGGGTTTCAGCACCCATTATAGAGTCGCATCATACCACCAGTAATATCCTTCACAATCATAATCCATTACCATCGAAGTCTAACACTTATCTTCACTTCGAAACAACAAGTTCTGGATAAGCACCTCCAACCCCTATGGTTCCTTTATCTTCTTTCTCTCTCTCTCTCTTTTTAAAAATTTTCTCAGAAGTTCTCCCCAATAAAATCATCCTTCAATGAATAACTATCGAACTCCTGAATCCTTTGCTTACAGGAAAAATTAGACCACAAGATTTTCAGGATTATTTTGAAACAACCTTCCTCCTCTAGGGTTGAAAACATTCACTGTGTAAATTCAGAACAACATATTATTTAATATGACTCTATAACCGTTTGCAACCGGTGATTCAGAAATTTTCCCCAGTAGGAGGAAAAATTCAAAAAATTGTCGATCTCTGGTTACAGAAATAATTCAACACTTTAATGACTCTATACTAGCATCGTCTGCAACCAAAATTGTTGAGTTCTTCCCCAATGGAGTCGCCATTCTATTGGTGTTTTTTCCCACATAGAGATTGTAGTTCTCTAAGAGGTAGCCAACCCCTATTATAGATGATTGCAAAGGCTAGTGGCCAACTAACGAGAGTCAGTTATGGACTGACCTCTCCTACACTTTTGGCTCTATAGGACCAAGGTGGGTAAACCTAAATGTGTTCATAAAAATGCCCTATAACTGGTAAGAACACTTCCTGTATACATATTACAACCCCTACACACTCAAGGGAATAGTCATTATTCTTGGTAGTGGCAGACCGAAGAATAATTATAGGCACCAAAGAGTAATGGAATTTCCCAATTTAATGTAAGAATTACTTCCCGTAGGAAGACAAGGTTTAATATGTGGTTATGTTCAACACTTGGATCATCATGCTTAGAACTACAGTCTTACACCAAAGAGAAAGGTTGCAAAAATTATTCATGTTGAGAATCTTGTCTCAATTTCTAGTCATGTTGCCCCTTCCTACTCCCTTGGCATTTTATTTGTTATGTTTTCGGCCCTTACCGCTTTACCACAGTGGATTTGGCTTTCTCTGGCGGTGATAGGCCTGGCGGTTACCGCCATACCGCGGCTAGCCAAAGGGCTGACCACGGTGGCCGTGGTCGGCTGGCCTAGCGGTTACCGCCATACCGTGGCCAACCAAAGGGTTGACCGTGGTGGCTGCGGTAAGCCACTTGCGGCTGGCCTAGCGGTTACCACCATACCGTGGCTAGCCAAAGGGCTAACCATGGTGACCACGGTAAAACCATCTATAGCTAGCCTAGTAGTTAGCACGGTAAGACCACCAGCAGTTAGGCTGACGGTTACCGCCCTACCACGGGGTGGCCTGTTGGCCCCCATGGTAGTGCGGTAAGACCATCAATGGTCCCTCTGACCGTTTACCGCCATACCACGGTGTGTATTGGAACTGGCTGCGGTAGCATAGTAGAAGGGATGGCAAGGCTCAGGTGGACTCGGTAGTCTTACCGCCATACCATGAGCTATTCAGATGGGCTCCATGATAGTGTAGTAAGGGTTGTGAAGAGCTCGGTGAGCTCGATGAATGGGTTGACTGAGTTGGACTCAGTGTGAGAAGCTGACAACGAATGGAATGCAAACACGTGGCTCAGTGTCAAGAGATAATTGGCTAGATGCCAAAAGTCGTAGCAGTAGTAATTGCAGGTCATCTGAAGGTGGTGAACAGGACCCGATTTGGATAAAGGATTTAATGCCTGGGTGGCTTGATGCAGGAAAATCAGGATGGGTAGATTTGTGGTGCGATTTGAATCTATCATGATTTGTACTTGAGATCGGCGGTTGACAAAGTGAGTTCGAACTGTATGTTTTTTAAAATAAGAACATTGTAACAGTTTGAAGTGATGAGGGAATTCGAAGTGTGCTACTGTGAGCTAATCAGAAAAGACTATAATTTGTATGTAATCGTCATGTTACTGTAATACAAATAGTCTGAAATTTGTGTGGTGGGTTTTTTACCTAAAAAGGTTTTCCCACATATATCTTGTGTCAAACTGTGAATGCTCAACTTTGTGTAATTTATATTTTACTTGCATGTATTCATCTTAAGTAGTTTGTGAAGCTATTGGAATTGGTTTATGCTTTACTCCTCTATTGTATTAGTGTTAAAGGAATGTATTCCGCACTGTTGGGTCTCTAGATCCATCCTTGTTTTTCCCTTCAAGTGGTATCAAAGCTTGGCCAGTTAGGTTATCCTTGTAGGAAAGATTAGGTTTTTATGCTAATACTATTTCAATGGGATTCTTGCATTGTTGAAACTTTTTTTTGTTTGAGATGGCGAGTACATCTGGTAGAATAGACATAGAAAATTTTAATGGCAGTAACTTTGAGTTATGGAAACTCAGGATAGAAGACTTGCTTGTGGATAGAGACCTCTGGATTGCAGTGTCTAGAACAAAGCCACAAAGTACAATGTAAGAAGCTTGGGATCTTGCTGATAGAAAAGCAAGAGGTTTGATAAGACTGAGTCTTGCCGATTTTGTACTCCTTAATGTTCATGAGGAGTAGTTTACAGCTTCATTGTGGAAGAAGCTTGGTGATATTTATCAGGGAAAGTCTATGGTAAATAAGTTATTCCTAAGGAAGAAGTTGTACTCCTTGAAGATGGATGAAGGTGCATCTATTGCAGACCATCTGAACTTGTTTAACATGAGTGTTACGCAGCTGACATATGTAAGTGTAAAGATAGAGGAGGAGAATCGTTGCTTGCTCCTATTGTGTTCATTACCTGACACTTGGGATCATCTTGTGATGGCCATTGGAAGCATTACTAATACTTTCAATATGGAAGACGTTGTTGCCTCATTGCTATCTTAAGAGATGTAGAGGAAGTCTTTAGAGATGTCCAAAGAGGCTCTTTTTGTTCGAGGTAGACCAAAGGAGAAAGGAAAGAAGAAGGACAAGAAGTCGAAATCCAAATCTGCAGGGAGATCAAAGTCTCCTAGTAAAAAGTTCAAGGTGAGATGCTGGAATTGTGGTCAACCTGGTCATATTAGGAAGGACTGCAAGGAGAAGAAGAAGAAGAATGCTTTTGACAATGAATCTTCTCAAAGTGATGCAAATGCCTTCATTGCAGAAGCCTTGACAACTCAAGCATCTGATGATGTCTAGTTGGTTGACTCAGGCACATCTTTTCACATGATGTCCAATAGAGAATGGTTCTCTAAATATGAAGAGTATGATGGTGGAAAGGTGTACTTGGCAAGTGATTCAACGTTGGAGATAGTTGGCAGAGGGAAAGTCATAATTCAGTTTCCTGATGGGAGAGTCAAAGGTATTGATGGCGTACTTCACATACCAGGTCTGGCTCAAAATCTTCTTTCTGTCAGTAAGTTAAATGATGCTGGTATAGAAGTTTATTTTTCTAGTAAGGGGTGTAAAATGGCTAGAGGTGCAATGGTGCTGGCTAAGGGTTTTTGTATTGGCGCTCTGTACAAGCTGGATGCACGTCCAGGTCTCTGTAATAGTGCCTCTATAAATCCATGCATTGTTGCACGTATAGAGAAAGATGAAGAATCTTCTCTGAATGCAAATGCTATGGAGGTAAGACTCCCAGCTGAGAAGACTATGCTGTGGCATCACATACTTGGTCACATTGGTGAGAAAGGTTTAAAAACCTTGAAAAATAAAAATCTCGTAGAAGGGCTTGATGATTGTAACCTTGAGTTCAACTTTTGCGAACACTGTATCTATGGAAAACAACACCATGTTTGTTTTTATTCTAGTCCTCACAAATCTTATGGTATACTAGATTATGTTCATTCTGATGTGTTTGGTCAAATTAATGTTCCTTCGTTATCGAAGTCTAGATATTATGTTTCTTTTATTGATGACTATTCGAGAAGGGCATTTGTATACTTCATTAAAATTAAATCAGAAGTGTTCAGTTAGTTTAAAGAATTTACATCTTTGGTTGAGAATCAGACTAGAAAGAAAATTAAGTGTTTGAGGACAGACAATGGTGGTGAATTATGTTCTACAGATTTTGAAAGGTACTGCACTTATCATGGTATTAAAAGGCACAAGACAACGCCTTACACTCCACAACAAAATGGAGTTGTTGAATGGTTAAACAGTACACTGATGGAAAAGGCGAGGAGTATATTGAGTGGTGTTGATCTGAAGCAGAAGTTTTGGGCTGAGGCTATGTCTACAACATGTTATTTAATTAACAGATCTCCCTGTTCAGCTCTTGTTGACAAGACACCTTTGGAAGCATAGTCTAGTAAGAAGCCCTCTCTGAGGCATGTCTGTGTGTTTGGCTGCGAGGCACATGTTTATGTGCCAAATGAAAAAAGATCTAAATTGGATAACAAGGTTGTCAAATGTATTCTCATTGGCTATGGAGTTGGTGTGAAATGATACAAGCTTTGAAATCTTGTTATTGAGAAGGTTTTGTACAACAGAAGCATGATATTTTGTGAGCTAAAACCTTTAGTTAGTGATCAGTAGCTTGGGACAAATCAAAGTGACAAGAAGAAGGATGCAGTTGAGATTCCCCAAACTCTAGAAAGGGAACAACTACATGGTGTACCTGAGACTGAGGAGAGCTCAAGCAGCTCTAGAAGTTTTGATGATGAAGAACAACCTCAGCCTGTAAGAAAATATACACAAGAAATAAGGCAACCTAATAGGTATGGTTTCTCTATGTTAGATTCAAACTGTGCCTATGCTTTAATTACTAGCAATGATGAGCCGAGGACTGTTAAAGAAGCAATCAACATGGTTGATTCTAAGTCTTGGCTGGAAGCCATGAATGAGGAGATGGATTCCTTGAAAAAGAATGATACCTAGAATTGGGTACCACTGCCTAAAGGGTGAAATCCTGTTGGTTGTAAGTGGATATTCAAAATGAAGACAGGTCTTGATGGCAGTGTTGAGAAGTATAAGGCACAACTGGTTGCAAAGGGTTTTTCTCAAATTGAGGGAATTGATTACGGAGAGATCTTTTTCCCTGTAGCAAAGCTGACATCAATTAGATTTTTGTTATCATTGGTAGTTGTATATGATTTTGAAATTGAGTAGATGGATGTAAAGACAACATTTCTCCATGGTGAGATGGAAGAAGAAATCTTCATGTCCCAGCCTGAGCATTTTGTTGAAAGAGGTAAACAAAATATGGTCTGTAAGTTAAACAAATCTCTCTATGGTTTAAAGCAATCTCCTATTATGTGGTACTAGAAATTTGACACATTTGTGTTGTCAATTGGATTTGTGAGATCAAAATTTGATCATTGTATTTATTAAAAATCTGAGAATGATCATTTTCTTGTTATTACCCTATATGTGGATGATTTATTATTCATTGGAAATAGCAAGACTATGATTTCTGATCTTAAATCTCAGTTGTCTGCAAAGTTCGAGATGAAAGATCTTGGTGCAGCTAGGTACATTCTTGGAATGGAGATTACCAAGGACAGAACAAGCAGAAAGCTTTTGCTCAGTTAGAGTAAGTATGTGAAGATGGTTCTGGAGAGGTTTAGCGTGGATGACTGCAAATAGCTAGTTGTTCCCATCATGCAGGGAATGAAGCTATCTGTTGAAGATTGTCCAAAGTCTGCTTCAAATATGGAGGACATGACCAGTGTGCCTTATGCAAGTGTTGTTGGTAGTTTGATGTATGCTATGGTCTGTACCAGACCAGACATTTCCCAAGTAGTGGGAGTTTTAAGCCGATTTATGGCAAATCCAGGAAGATCACATTGGGATGCTATGAAGAGGGTTTTTAGGTATTTCAAGGGGACTTCAGATTATGGACTATGTTACCATGGTAGTATGGTTGCATCATAGAGGACTCTCAGCATCCTTGGTTATGTTGACTTAGATTGGGCAGGGGACATTGATAGCAAGCAATCCACCAGTGGATACTCTTTCATGCTTAATGGTGGAGAAATCAGTTGGATGAGCAAGCGACAGGCTGTAGTTGCTTTGTCCATGATAGAGGTAGAGTACATGGCTGCAACTCATGCCTGTAAGGAAGTTGTTTGGCTGAGGCATTTGTGTTCAGATATTGGATTTAATACTGGGCAGATTTCAATCTGCTATGACAGTCAAAGTGCCATTTGTTTGGCAAAGAATCCAATTTTTCATGCCAGGACCAAGCACATTGATGTGCAATATCACTTCATGAGGGATATGGTTGAAGATGGTAGAGTCTGTCTAGAAAAGTTGGATACATTGAAGAATGTTGCAAACTCTTTAACAAAGCCTGTGAGCATAGATAAGTTTAGATGGTGCACATAATCGATGGGCCTTGGGGCCTATGATAGATAGTGATTGTTGTTGCAATGGGGTTGTTGGAAATGTTCACCAAGTTTGAGCTTGTTGAGAATCTATGTCTCAATTTCCAGTCATGTTGCCCCTTCCTACTCCCTTGGCCTTTTCTTTGTTATGTTTTCGGCCCTTACTACTTTACCACGCCGGCTTTGGCTTGCTTTGGTGCTGATAGGCCTAGCAGTTAATGCCATACTGTGGCTAGCCAAAGGGCTGACCACGGTGGCTGCGGTAAGCCACCTGCGTTTGGCTAGGCGGTTACTACCATACCACAAACAGCCAAAGGGATGACTGTGGTGGCTGTAGTAAGCCACCTACAGCTACCCTAGCAGTTATCGCCATACCACGGCTAGCCAAAAGGATGTCTACGGCTAGCCTAGCAGTTATCGTGGTACCACGACCAACCAAGGGGCTGACCACGGTGGCCATGGTAAGACCACCAGCAGTCAGGCTGATGGTTACCGCTCTACCGTGGGGTGGCTTGTCGGCCCCCGTGGTAGCATGGTAAGACTATCAGCGGTCCCTCTAACCATTTACTGCCATACCATGGTGTGTCTTGGAACTAGTTGTCATAGCGCAGTAGAAGCTATGGTAGGGCTTGGGTGGACTCAGTAGTCTTACCGCCATACCGTGAGTTGTTCAGATGGGCTCTACAGTAGTTTGGTAAGGGTTGTGAAGAGCTCGGTGAGCTCGATGACTAGGTTGACTAAGTTGGATTCGATGTCAGAAGCCAACAACAAATGGAATGTGGACATGTGGCTCAGTGTCAAGCGATAATTGGGTAGATGCCAAAATTCATAGCAGCAGTAATTGTAGGTCATCCTAGGGTGGTGAACAAGACCCGATTTGGATAAAGGCTTTAATGCCTGGGTGGCTCGATGCAGGAAAATCAGGATGGGAAGATTTGTGGTGTGATTTGAATCTGTCATGATTTGTACCTGAGATAGGCAGTTGACAGAGTGAGTTCGAACTATATGTTTTTTAAAATAAGAACATTGTAACAGTTTGAAGTGATGAGGGAATTCGAAGTGTGTTGCTGTGAGCTGATCAGAAAAGACTATAATTTGTATGTAATCATCATGTTAATGTAATACAAATATTCTGGACTTTCTGTGGTGGGTTTTTTACCTGAAAAATTTTTCCCACGTATATCTTGTGTCAAACTGTGAATGCTCAACTTTGTGTAATTTATATTTTACTTGCATCTATTCATCTTAAACAGTTTGTGAAGCTATTGGAACTAGTTTATGCTTTACTCCTTCGTTGTATTAGTGTTAAGGGAATGTATTCCACACTATTGGGTCTCTAGATCCATGCCTATTTTTCCCTTCAATTCAGTGCCTCATCCATTGGGTGATGGAGTCATACAAAGTATAATTGTGATACTGTGAACTTATCTTCATATAGCCTTACTACCATGAGATATTTGAGTCTATTAAAATAGCACTTCTTAGGGAATCCTAAGTATATACAACCATGAACATGTAATTTATCTTTTCAAGCATTTGATTAACTCATTCAGTTAAAGCAAGAATACAAATTACACTTTCAATTAACCATTGAAACTGAAGAGAGAAACCCTTGATAAATCTATTCATAATCCATGGCACACACAAGAGAGCAAACCATCTTAATTTTTTAGATTTGTTTCAATATCAATAATTAAAAGCATAGCATACTTCATTTTATACAAATCCCCACCCAAGATGATTTCCTAAAAAATGTTCACAAAATTCCAACATTAAAGCTAACTGTACAGACTTCCAAATTTCGAACCCAAAATTTTGACCCTTCAATGAGCCATGAAATCTCCTTTATATAACAAGAGAGCAACAAGCATTAGGCTAAATTGTAAGCATCAAAATTGAATTTCAACCCAAAATGAGATTCAAATTCACATTCCTAATCATTCGATAACATCGCGTATGATCAAAGGAATCAAAAACGGTTACACAGTAACCAATCGGAGAACAAAATTTTGTGCAAAGCACGTGCATATCCACGTTCACATGATGAAACTGCAAGAAAAAAAGTTCAAGAAACCCACCACCGGTAACCATCAAGAGAGCACATGGCCCCAGTATAAGCGACTGCTTTGAGTTTGCACCTAAGACAGCGACAAGACCACCTTCCCCCTACTAGCCTTGTTAGCACAACCCCTAACAACTAGACCCGGTGCCAACATAGTTATAGGGTCAACTACCAGGACCTCCTCATTTACTCCCATAGGCTCAATTAAGGTGGCCAAGTAACATCGGTAGTCTGAATCAGTGTTAGACCCATTACCATCAGAATCAGATATGACCACAGGGGATGAGTAGCATACTAGCTTCATTCTAATACTCCTAGTAGTATCCCTGGGCACCATGGGAGTAACTAGCTCCATCACGAATGGCAGCCTTCAGGCTCCTAGCCTCACACTCTTGCATTCAGTCGATTTGTCCATAGAGAAAAATGGCCTTACAATACACCGAAGAAGAAACCTTCCTACACCAAAACAAAAGAAAATGCAATGCTAAACACAAGTAACTTGGTCAGCATTTATAGAATGGCTTAGTGTGCAGGAAATAATTGCTTGAAAGAAATTCAAGCACTCGAACAATTAGTGGCTAATACAACCATGAATGTTTTCAGCAGGATGGCACTGTTCGCACGTCGGAGAAAATCAGGAGGAGATCCTCTGGAAAAATCCATGCCATTAATGAAACTAGCAACAGTCAGGAAGTGTGTGCCACACAAATGAATTGCACACCCCTCCTTTGAATTTTAACCATCAGATGTGGAATACATCTAGCAAATCAAAGGGTTGAGATCAAGTCAATGAGTAATGACAATCCATTTCAGCGCCTGAGAAAACATGTCCAATCAAAACCCATGAAAATAGGAGTCCAGAACCAGATAGCAGGGCCCACATAGCCTCATTGGCCAAAGAAGAAAGACCACATGTCACCCCCTCATAGACCTTGCAATACCTTTAGGAATATTTACTCTGATCATTCGAGGTGTGCGAGAGGTCATAATTAACACCGTTATTAAAGACCATCGCCAGTGAAGAGATGGCCATACGTCACCGCCAACACCTCAGGAGGAACCCCACACATCTGTTCATGCTAGATGGTGACATCTTGCAGACCTTGAACCACTTTGGTGATGCCAGCAGGAAAACTTGCGAGGTTGGCAAGAAACGACCCAGTTCAAAACCTAGGATTGGACGGTTAGCCAAACCTCAGATGAAGCATTTAGGTGGGACCAACTAATGAAACCCTTGGCTGTACAAAAAACTTAAGCCGTCTTGGTAGAAAGACCAGCCAGTTAGGTGAAAAGGGGTCAGTAAAGACACAACCCGAGAGGGATAAAACCTCACTTAAATTATCGATTAACCTCAGTAGTAAGTCACCGTTGAAACATAACCTAAAGGAAATTTTCCTCGAAAACCCTAGTTTCAGCCTATCATGTTGCATTTTAGGAAAATTAGGGCTTATTATGTATTAATAAGGGTTTTCACCTTCATTCTACCCCCCTTAGCTCATTTTCCATCTTCACAAACACTCTTGCACTCAAGCTTCCCAAGCAAGAAATCAAGCACAAGGCAACACAAACAACCTCCATTGGAGCTGGTTCTTGCATGCTATAGACTTCAACAACTAAAGGTTTGGTAAGTGTTTGTATTGAGTTCATCTTTCAAGCATCCTTTCCTTCTGTTGTTTCTCATTTGGTTTTGATCTACCATCAAAGGGGTTTGATTTAGGAAAACCCTTATTTCCTAACCTCAACATTCTCTTTGTCTTTTCATGTGATTTATAGGTGTATGTAGATTTAGCAGGGTACAAAGTGTTGGGAAAGGCACAATCATTCCATTCAAGTCAACTCAATACATCAAGCCTTAGGAGGAGAAAAAGGACAAGTTGTAGGTCACTTTCTAGAGATTTGGACATGGGCTACTGCAGAGGAAGAAAGTACCAATTGGGACCCACAAAATTAGACCTTTAGGCTTTCGAAAGTACCAAGAGGACTAGGTCACCACTATTGGAAACCTTTTCCTTGTACCGGGCCTAAAAAATGGTTTTTGTATTTTTGGGTACCCTTTTCCTAGGAACCCAGTCTGGTAGATTTTCTCGACAGAAGGACTAGGTTTCCCCAATTTGGCGTAAGTGTCCCTTTGCACATTTCCAACAAGCTTCAAAATATTTCAGGGCTCCTCTTCTCCAACTCTCCATTTCCCAAGTGCACAAGTTGTGATCTTTCAAGTTTCCTTTCTGTTTACATACATTTAGGTCATTTAGTTTAGGTGCATTTAGTTACATTTGTTTTGTTTACATTTCATAGATTAGATTAGCATCATTTTATTTCAGTTTTTAGCCACACTTCTCACACACATCAAGACCTAAATCCATCCTTCCTTTGAATGCAATCACCAAAAATCACATTAACCACTAGGGAAAGAGAGTCCATTCCTTTTCACTAGTGCTACTAAGGTGAAAAACCCTAGGGGCCAATTAGGGGAATCCTCTTTCCCTCTTAGTGTTACATTTTTGGTTGTTCATATGTAAAAGGTTTCTACCAACCAATTTCAGTATGGACACATGTACTTCAAAGAACATGGGATTACTACTAGTTTGTGGATTATTTTATGAGGCCAATACTTCAAGATTTGTTCTTATGCCCTATGGGCTACAACTCTCTTGAGGTCTTGCAATGGATGAAGACTTCACAGACCTCGGTGGATTATTTCCTAGGTGAAGATTTCACTTTTATCAGATTCCATGGTTTCATCTAGGAGCCTTTCAAACTCTGCAAATTTATAATGGATAGAGTTTTTTGTTTGGAGGCATGCCATTAGGCAACCCTTGCTGAAAATGTCTATGACACCAAAAGGCATAAGATAGGGCTTTACCCGAATCCCCTTAACGTTTCCAATATTCAGATAATGCTTGTGAGGCGGAAGGTGAAGGGTGATCTCACAAACAAATTGATGCTCTTAGGCTTGGTTCTTATTTTTGACACATGGGACTTCAATCTGATGAAGCACCTCCCAACTTTGAAGCATGAGAGTCAGGAGTATTTTGAGTCGAGGAAGAATCTGAATCAAGAAAGGCTAGAAGTATATGTCAACTTGGCTCACATACCATTCAAATGATCACCATGGTTGAACTTCTATGTTCAGCAAGTGGAGTATTAGAATAACCTCCCAATGGGTAAATCCCTTAGCATGCAATTGAAACACCTGGGGAGGTTGAAAAGGAAGAAAGCATATTTTTGGAGATTCCAACAAGAAATGAGATGCCCAAATGCTCTGTTTGGAGATCTACAACCACATGATGAAAGGTTAGATGAGGTTTATGATGAAGAGGCTAGTACAAAAAATACTAACCCTAAGACTAGTCATGAGATTGAACAAGAGGAGCTTCTGCGCCATGCTTTTTGGCCTCAAGAATCAGACAAAGGAAAAGGATCAAGGCAAAAGGACTCACAAGTCACATCCTCCTTTAGTGCCTACAGTAAAGGGAAAAGAACCTAATGGTCACCAAGAAAGTCTTTCATGGTTATCAAAGGGAAAGTTTTGGTAGGATCAACCTCCAAAGGATTAAAATGTACCAATTCCAACCATCCAAAGAGGAGACGATTCAAAGATCTAAGCAGACCCAGTGCATCAGTTAGAGGAGAAGAAGAAGTGGAGTTTGACGTGTCAGGTTTTTTTGCTGCCATGAACCATGTAAGTTTTACTCCCTTTCTTCTTTCTACATCTGGATCTCTAGTTACTCCTCTGCCCCAATCTATGGAGAAGATTCCTCCATTCGTAGACCCCAATATTTTGGTCCTTAGTGAACCCCAACCATTTTCAATAATGAACCTAGTGAATTAACCCTATGCATCGAACAAGCGTCATCTACTTCAACTGCTATTGATTCTTTAATCATCCTATCAAGGGCCCCCATTGAAAGAGCTAAAACATCCATGTTTCCCATTACTCTAGGTCCATCCACTTTCAGAGAAAGTCTCTCCTTCCATCTATTTCTATTTTCACCCCGACTATTTTTCCCCTTGATCAATCTCAATTTGGTATCTCACCATTTTCTATGATAACGCTCCCATTTTCCTCTTTGCAATCTCACACATATGAGGTTTCTCCTTTTGTTACCCTTTTTGGCCTCCCTCTAGGGGCTTCCATTGTTGTACAAAGAATTCAAACCCCACAAACTCTCCAAGGCCATTTCAATGTAACCAAGCAAGACCGACAAGCCAGAAAGCAAAAACATTAGATAAAATCCACCAGGAAACCAACTACTAAGAAGATTGAAGATTGCTTCAATGAAGAGAGAAATTCTTTGTTGATCACTACCATGAAGCTGCTCATGTGCAAGACCAAGGGAAAAATGCAGATGGAAGATTATGAAAGCAGAGCCATGGGTCTAGATTTAAGTGAAACTCTTCTACACAACAAGGTAGTCCTAGCTAAGGCCACCCAGAAAGTGGTCTACATGGATTATGAGAGGCTAGACAAGAAATTGAAGAAGCGTGAGGTAGAGTTGGTAAATATAAGGGATACAGTGAGTAAGCTACAGATGGAGATCAAGGCCAAAGATGTCGAAATATCCCACATAAGACATATACAAGATCAACAAGGAGAAGCAACTAGGTTTCTCAAGGAGGCCCAAAGAGAACAGATTCAAGTGTATGCTAAAATTGAAAAGTTAAGAGTTGAGCTTGCTACCGAGCACTAGAAAAATGTAGAGCACAAATGAACTCAAGAAAACATATAGGGAGAGCTAGATGGCATCTGATATCAAGCTTCTAACAATATAAAAAATCCTTAGGCGGAATAAGAAAGGTCAAGACAAGAGAAATAGGAGATCGTATTTGCCCTGTAGGCTCACGACCAAGAGGTCAGAAGGTTGAGCTCCAAATTAATGAATTCCCTCCGAGAGAAGAATCAAATGGAGGAGAACATAAGAGCAAGAGAGGCTTAGTTCCTTAAGAGTTAACTACTACACAAGGGTTTGGGACCCTCCCAGTATTGAAGAAATTGATATCCACACACTGGGAAAGGATAATAGTTGTGGTTTCCATTCTCAGGCCAGCTCTACAATTTTTAAGCAATGCTCGATAATTAAACAAAAATATTGGCACGGTGGCCAACAAAATTCTATAGATATATGCTCCTCAAGTAGCGGAATCACAAAATTTGATTTCTAGATTATGTGTGGCCACTGACGAGATGCTAAGAAGTGTAGGGATTCAAGATCGAAGGGCCACCTCAAGCAAATCAAGGGAATTCTTCAACTACCACAAAGTCATAGGAAAGAGCAAAGAATGCGAGGCAGTGCTGAACAAAATGGTCGACGAAATCAAGAAGAATTTCAATGTTCTACTTAATTTCAGTTTGCCTCCCCTTTTATCACTGGATGGAGATGTGCTATCAGTTGAGTAGACCATGGATGTAATCAGACAAAAGTTTCAGAATTCTACAAAACTCCCACATTTAAGCCCAATGCCCACCATTGATGAAATCAAGCACGAGATCTTTCCCCTTTCTCATCTCTATTATCACCTTGGGTCTATTTCAGTAAGATGGGGAGCCGTTTCTTTTAAGTAAGTTTTTTAGTTAGACCAAGTGTACATGATCCATCATGCTCTCATCTGACCGACTGATTTGGATTGGGAGGTACAACATTCTGCCTTCCTAAAACTCCAAGAATTTCCAAAGCTTTAGGTTCATGCCATCACAAGCAAAGGCCTCACGTGAGTCAGCTGAACTATGAAGCAATTTTTCCTTAATCTTCTTCTGGTTTTGGGATTTTACACATTTTTGGCTTCGGGATGAATCCATGCTTAAAGAAAAATTTGTTCTGAAAGGCGCACAATACACCATGTGGTGGTTGCACGGCTTTTATTTATCGCCTTCCTTTTGGGAGAGAGCTAGGGAACATGTCAGCTTGGCAGGAATTTTCTCTAGGGATATTTTCATAAATCTAAGATTCCCCACCCACTCGAAACATCATCTCTTCGCTTTGGGAAAGTTACGCTTTTAAGGAGCGATCTCCTTATGGAGTTTTTTGGAGCATGTTGGGTCTTTCTTGTTTTAGGTTGGAACATTCAATTCAGTGCCGTCAATCTATGTGATTGATCAATCAGATTTTGTCAGGCTGTTTTCTAGGATTTGATTATTTTTAAATGGTAGTCTTTGCTAAATATATAAAGGACATAAATGTGGAAGTCGGGAATTAATGAGAAAGGATTGTCGCAATCTAATCAAATATCTATGATAGAATCATAAGCTATCAGATGTAGGCATCTGCTAGTATTTTCTTATGGAATGTTGGCAATAGTTCTCTCCTTTTCAGCTATGAATAGGAGGTGGCAACAAAAAGAAAAAAAAAGTTTTCTCTGAAAGTTCTTTTAGTTTTCCTTAGTTATAGAGATATTTTCAAAAGTTTAAAGTTGGCAAAATACTTCTTTTCTCTAGCATGTTATATTGTTCTAACTCAAACTATTATCATATTGGCATCTGACCTTTTTTTTTAAGTTCATGGATATTTAAGTATGATCTGTTTGGAAGAAATCTTTGAAACTATGCATGTTATGGCCTTTGTCAAGTTTCTTCTTTATGTTTTCATTCAAAATAAAACACTGTGTTAAGCTTAATTCAATAGTTTGAGTAGTTGATTTCCACGATGTAGCCTTCTATGATATACTAATAACTTTCTGAAATTTGATTATGTTTGTTGAACTTCCCCATTTTATTTAAGGGTTTTTGTTTTTTCATATTATGCTATAAAAAGAGGAAGGGTTTTCTGTAATTTTTGAATGTTTTTTTGTTGACTTTTGAGACTTTTATGCTTGATTGAACCTTAATGAACACTTCTCGAGGGGAGATTTTAAAAAATGCACTATGCTTGTACTTAGCCTTTGTTGCTTGTTCTCTTCTCAACAATGAAGGGTTGTGGCATTTTGTGTCTATTATATCATTCATAGGAGAAGAATTGAGTTTGAAATGTTGTAAAATATTTGGCACATCACCATTTTTATGTTTTATATTTATATTTCCTTCTACCTTTTCTCCAAACTCAAAGAAGAGTCGGCTTTCTATAAAAACCCTAGAGGTATTCAGTGAGGCACAAATTGGTCCCCCACTTGATGAATTTACCATAAGCTTGATGGAGAGGCACAAGATTTGATGATCAACACTATAGATGTCACAAGTTTGGACATATTGCACTATATTTTAGGAGTGATTTAAAGAAATCAGGCACTATGAAGGTTTGGAGGAGAAAATAAGAGAAAAAGGAAAAAGAACCTAGTCTTGTGCATGTTGCACAAGAGACACTCATAATTTTTTAAATAGCATGTGGTTAGGGGGAGATGTTTAATGTTTTATTATTTAAGCCCCTATACAACAACTAAGAAGTTGTGTTTCTATAGTGGTACATTTGAAGTCTATGGTATAGTTGATTTTTGCTTGATATGTCTTTCTTTACCATGACATGAGTAGATATTCTTGTTACTAAGATTTTTTCAAGGTGCGGGATATTTGTGACCAAGGTGAAAGATGTTTGTGGGGTTACAAGAGGTACAAGGACTTTTCAAGTTTTGATATGTGTAAAGCAATTTTTCCTTTAATCTTTTCTTTGGTTTTTGGCCCTTACTCTTTTCAGCTTCGGGATGAATCCACACCCAAAAGATGAAGAATACTCCTACATAAAGGTGCAAAATGCACCACGTGGTGGCTATGTGGATTTAATTGCATATCATTTTCCTTTTGGGTGTAAGCCATGACACGTGTCAACTTGGTGGGGATTTTCTTCACAGCTACTCTCACAAATCTAAGATCGCCCGCTCGTTGGACATGTCATCTATTGGCATCGACTGGTTTGTATTTTTTTTGTGGAGTGATCTCTTTGGGTGGAGTTTTCCAAGAACAGAGCAAGCATCTTACTTTTGGGGTGGAACCTTCTAGTCAGCATCATCAATCTCTATGGTTGAATGATCAAATTTTTACCAGGTTGTGTTAAAATCTGATTGTTTTTTGATAGCTATCTTTGCTAAAATATCTAAAACCATTAATGAAGCAGTTGGGACTTATTGAGCAAATATTTTCATGATATAATCAGGATCAAAGATCGGATTGTAAGCTATTAGGTTCAGGCATCTGGTAGTTTCTACTTCTAAAATGTTTTTAGTGGTGCTCTTTGGGTGATGCCATAATACTAGTTTACAATTTTTGGCCAAACTGGAAATTGAACTAATTTTTTTTAACTAAATCTTCACTTTCAGGCACCTATAGCAGCTAAACCATGAGGTATTTGAAGATGATGAAAACTAGTGATTTGTGACATTTTGTCTATAGATTCTAAATTTATTTTTTTCAAAAATTTTGGAATCAGATTGTACTTTTTTTTCTTCTCTTTCGAAAACTAGTTTTTAACAGTAAACGCCATTTTTAAAGAGTGGCGTTACTGGCTAACACATAAATTTTTTTCTATGGAGGATAAAATTCTATTTGTTTTGAATTTAGATTCATAACTATGATATCTAGTGCTTGTAATTAGTTTCATAGAATTTCATTGAATATTTGTTTCTTAATTAAGTTTCATAGTTAAACTAGTTATAATTTAGACATGATTTACTAGCTAAAACATAAATTTTCTTGTATGTATCAAAATTCAATTTTATTTTTTTGTTGGATCAAGGAAATCAATATCTAGTGCATAGATATTTTTCAGATTTTTTTTTGATAATTTGCTATTTTCCCACATGTGAAGAATAAAGAGCTTGATTTTTGGTGAAAAACCTACATTCACAAGAAATAATAAATAAAAATAATAATCAAATTAAATTTATTTAAAATTATACTTTTTGGGAAGCTTATAATAAGGACAACATAAAAAAATTAAATTTTAAATGAATTCATTTGATCCCCCAAAAGGTAAATCAAAAGTGGTTTTTTATCAACATTTTGATAGGTGTAAAGGAGACTTCATTATAGGTATGGTTTAAAAATAGCAGGGTTCTATCCAAGGGGGTTTAATCTAAGGTGGTTTGATCAAACCCTCTTACTTTGAAATCTTTTAAATGGAGCTTTTCAAGGCTTAAATCATTACATTTTATAAAAATATATGATTTCAGTAAAAATCCGGATCTCCTAGAAAGTGTAAACTACTATAGTGTGATCACCCCTCTTCTTTTGGTTATAAATAGGGGTTGGCAACATAGGTTTTAAAATTTTGAAAAATTCCTTCAAAGATCTTTTCGATGGATATAGATCTATTAGGGAGTTTATATTCTCTTAGAAGTAGAAAGTTTTTTAAAGAATACTACTATTCTCTCTGGCATGTTATATTTTAATTCAAACTATGATCAGATTGGTATCCAACCTTTGTTTTTCTATTCATATATTAAAGAATTTTGAACTATTTGGAAGAAATCTTTGAAATTGTGCATGCTATGGCCTTTGTAAAAATTCTTTTGAATATTTCGTTCATGTTAAAAAAATTATCTTAAGAGTTTGCATTGGTAGTTCAGATAACTAATTTACATGTTGTTAAGCTTCTATGTTGAATGCTAGCTTTTAGAAATTGGATTATGTCTATTGAAATTTTCCATTTTCTATAAAAAGTTTGTCATTTTCCATATTATTCTATGAAGAAATAAGGGTTTTGTAAGTTTCTGAATATTTATGTTAATATTTAGAGTTTTCCTACATCTGATTGGACCTTAATGGGTGATTCCCACTGGGAGATTTGAAAGACTACATTGTGCTTTTTCTAGCCTTTGTTGCTCATTCTCTTTCTAAAAATGAAGGATTTGTGAAATTTTGTGTCTATCATATTAGTTATAAGGAATAGTTAAGGTTTGAGATGTTGTAAAAGCTTTGGTGCATCACCATTTTTATGTCTTATCCACATTTCTTTCTACCTTTTCCCCCAAAACACAAAGAAGAGTTGACTTTCTATAAAAATCTTAGAGGTCATTCAGTGAGGCAAAAATTGGTCCCCCACTTGTTGAATTTCCCATAAAGTTATCAGAGAAGTGCAAGCTTTGATGATCAACGGTTCTTTTTCTGGCATGCCTGGTGGGACCAGAGTTTTTTTAACGTCTAATTAGAAGTCAATTTTTTTTCTTAAATCAGACCAAAAAGAGGCTAGAAGTTTCATGCCCAAAATCCAAACAAGAGCATCTTCAAAAGGAAATTTCTAGTACTCCCAATTACTTTCCTCGGTATCAAGGAGAAGAAGACTTATAGGTTATGTATCACCTATAAGAATCAACACGGTAAGAAGTGTTAGACCACAATCTAGAGAATTATCTACTCCACTAGGAGGCCGAACTTTCCAAATTAGAATACCTATATACCCTATCCATAGGAATTTATTTGAAATGGCTCATCTAGGTGACTCCGCCCCAAGAAATTTTGTAACCTGGGATAGAGGTAGTCCACTACAACCACCTACACCTCTAGACCTATGGACTACCATACCCGCCAATGCACTCAAGGCCATACCAAATTTTTTTGACGAGGATTTCAAGACCCCCTCTGAACATCTCCAAGATATAGCGAAGGTATGCAAAGTACATAACATCATGGAAGAGAATGTGACTCTTAGGTTACTAGTTGTGTCTTTCAAAGAAAAATCCATGGATTGGTATAGGTATTTAGTTTTTGGTTCTATCCGCTCTTGGGACCAACTCAGAGAGAATTTGTTCGAGTGATTCTCTGAAAAGGGAGATCACTCCTCTTTGCTACAACAATTAATCACCATCAAAAGGGCCTCGCAAGAGGCCATGAGCGACTTCAACATTAGGTTTCACAAAACCTGGCAAAGAATTTATGTGACAGCCGACCTCAGGCTATTATGGTATTCATTTTTTATCTAACTTTAGGGTTTAAATTCACATATTGTATTCATGGTGTAGTCTATGGGAGGATATATTTTCCCAATGTATACGATCTGGCTATGCTCATAGAAAATAGTCTGATCAACACCGAGAAGCTTCAACCACATCCGCCAATGCCCATGCTCATAGAAATCTCTAGTGGCCCCCGAGAAGAAACAACCCTAAGTGCCTCAGCTCTACAAGAAACCACATCGGCTATACCACCATCCATGTACATATACCCAGGTGCACAACCAAGCACCTCAGGCTCCTCTTCATTAGCAGTGGATGTCAATGATATGAAGAATCTCATATGGTGCTTTGCAAATGAGGTAGTCCTCATTCGATGATAGCAAGTAGCACCTCCAAAGCCTCCCACATAGGGATATGTGCAGGATCATGATGGGCCAAAAAGTCACGATATGTAAGTGATATGATGGCCCATGTGGCTGACGAATTTTTTTTTACCCAAAATTGATGAAATGAAAAGGGTTTTTAAAGGCGATTCTCAGCTTTCCACCAATATAAATTATTCTTTACTTTGAATTTATTAAATAATTATTATTCATTTTCTATTTAAATTACAACTAAAGTCCTGATTGATAGGCTGATTGAAAAACATCTATAGCTTTCAAATGATATGACATTTTTTGAATCCAAAACATGCATCACATTTTATGCTCCGCATACTATAGGATTAAAAATATTGAATTTCATGAAGTTTTGACCAAGTTAAGGTTATTAGACATATAAATTTTTTGTTTTTTAAAAAGTTGTAATAAAAAATTCATAATTAATTATTTACATTGAAAAAATTACAAAAAAAAATGCATCACATCAGGACATGAGTTGTCTACTTATATCTAAAATCTTATAAAAAAATATTATATTTTTATTGTGGTTAGGGTGGTCAGACAGACACCTACTTCTTATTTTTCCCTGAAATTGAAGTACTACTACATTGAAATTTCAAATTTTCACCAAATAGATTTTTTTTTTAAATAAACCTAATAGTTTAGAAACTACATTCAATTTTCTACAGATTCTATTCTTACATATTTTTGAAATAATATAGATAACTTATTGAAATTTTTATGTCAAGTTGCCTAACTTTGATTTTCTGAATTTTCATTGCCACTTAAGGGCCTTTTTTTCCATGATGATCCTGCACATACCCATAGACCTATCAAGGAGGAAGGCCATCTTATCAACAAAATGCATATCAAGGAGCCTCGAAAGGAGGAAGTCAACAACCAACACCCACAAACCAGATAGTCCTAGTTACCATGCTACTTCAAACTGTTAAGAACATTCTAAGCAAAGATCTAGTCCTTGGCCAGAACAACCTGGTGGAGGATGAGAACACATGGTGCTTCATGTGTAATGATAGCCATATGCCCCAGAATTGTCCAAGGGGAAATCTCTAGCAGAAGATGGCAGAGAAAAGGAGCGAGAGTGTGTTCTCAAACACAAAAGAATATCAATCTCCTAAAATGGAGAATGTCCACTTTAGAGCGCAAACACAAGGAATGTCCTTAGAACAAGAGTTGTGTATGGCACCAGACCAAGTTCTCTTCTCTTGGATGGAAGAAGAAGATGTAGTATTTGTAATTGATTCTTTGACAATTAGTGCCCCACAAGTATAGCCAAACTACTACACAAGGTCCAAAAGAAGGCTCATCAGAGAATACATGCAACAAGCTCCACAACGTCCATAGCCACATCAACCATGACCACAAGAAAAGAAAGCCATGTAGGCCCAACCCACTTAGTAGTCGTAAGCTCAACCATTGCCAAAGAAGGAGATAAACAAAGCATTAACCCCACCCATTTCAGATTGCCCTCTCCCAAAGATGAAAGAGATGCCATCATTCAAATGCAAGGTCCCACCAACTGGAACACTCAACATGGTTGAACAATTGAAGAAGGAACCCACTAATGTATCTCTACGGGAGGTTATATTGATTTTAGAACAAAACATGTTTCTCCAAGAAGCATTAAAGAAAGAAGAAAAAACACCACAGACATATGTGATTCCACCGCATGATTAGGTTAAAGTCAAAGAGCCTGTATTGGACCCCCAATCTTTGAGATAAGCCCACACCTTTCTTCTTAACACTTATTGTGGGGGATAAGTGTTAACATAATAACATGATTGATTCGGGAGCTAGTGCTATGGTCATGCCTAAACAAGTGGCTAACACCTTGAAACTCAATTATGAGCCTCTTGAGAAAGGGATCATGAAATTAGATGGGAAGAAGGTTTCGACCATCAGTCGCATCAAAGATATATCTTTGACCCTCTTCTCGTGTCCAAGCCAAATAGTTATGCAAGAAATAGTTGTGATAGACATCCCCCTAGTATTCAGGATGTTTCTTTCAAGGGACTTTACAATGAATCTTCATGGATCTTTAGCATTTGATTGGTCTCATTTGATATTGCAAATCAAGCATGGGGAAAAGATGAATATCCTATTTGAATCCTTGCACCCAGAACATATAGCAGACAATGTGGTCCTATGCTTTGAAGCAACACATACCTAATTCTCAAAAAGAGAGATATATTATGTAAAAATGTTAGAAGATGAGGAGGACACGAGTGATCAAACCCTCAAAGAGGAGATCATCCTCAACCATATTATTGACTCTGACCTATTCAAAAACTTCCATGCTATTTAATTAGGCACCTATGTGATCTTTGATGATGACCAAGTCTTCCCAAAATTGGTAAAAGAACAGGAAGAGCCTAGTGAACCGGGCAACACCAGCCTATGGATGTTATAATTTGATTGGCACCAAATGCAAGGTCAGTTCTAGAGTAGGTGTCTTATTAGTATCCCCGACTAGATCAGAGACCCTCAAAGCTTTCTGATTCTAGTTCCCATGCTCGAATAATGATGTTGAGTATGAGGTTTGGGTTCATAGTTTGTTTCTTGATGAATGGATGGGTGTGAAGAGAGTAAAAGCATTCAAAGATTTAGATTTGGTTGTAAGCCAAGTCCGTGGGAAGGAAACTGCTAAAATTTTATGAATGAATTCTTATAGACACAATATGTGATCTAATCAAGAGCTTTGAAGCTTTTCACGTATAGGTTATCCCGCGGTCCCAAATAATATCGTTGATCAGATGGCTTTGATTGGTTAAAAATTTGGGCCAAGTTCCAAATTAGCGACAAAACAAAATGTAGTGTAGTTCATCATCTGACTATCAATTCCCAATAATGATCAAAATTGGTAGGTTTTCAAGAACAACGTTCAGATTGCAACTTTTTACAAAAATCAGGAAAAACTTTCGACCATTCACAGTCCGAGACTAAGAGAGTTACAAAAGAGAAAGTGATCCAATTAAAAGGCAATAATCTCCCTTGAGGTTTGATTTCTCTTGAAAATATTTTTGACTGCGATGATGCAAGGAATAGAAAACAAAGATTCACTACTGATGAGAAAGACTATGAAGATCTCAATGACGAAAATTGCAAAAAGTTAAAAGTTGGAAGAGACATCCCATAGAAGGATAAAGAGATACTAAAATGGTTATGTTCTAGATATGACGAGGTCATAGCTTGGACCTATGATGATCTTAGAGGATATGATCCAGGAATAATCCAGCATACTATTGACTTGGTCGAAGTCTCAAAGCTTGTCGGACAAAAACAAAGGTCGGTCAATCCAAAATTCAAAGCATTGATGGCACAAGAGCACCAAATTAATTGAATCGAGGATCATATACCCAATCAAACATTCCACCTAGGTATCTAATATTGTATTAGTATGGAAAAATAATGGCAATATTCAACTTTGCATGGATTTCAAGGATTTGAACAAAGCTTCGCTAAAAGATCACTAACATTTTCCCTTAATGGAGAAAATTCTACATATCATGGCTAGGTCGGAGATGTTGTTATTGCTCGATGGTTTTTTGGGTTATAACTAGGTCTATGTGAAGGAAGAAGACCAACATAAAACAATTTTCACTACTAAGTGGGGAATGTTTGCATACTAAAAAATTCCCTTCGAGTTCTCCAATACTTGTGCGACCTTTTAGCGAGTAATGGATATTGCCTTCAAGGGGTTGATTAATTAGATTATCTTAATCTATCTAGATGACCTAAGCATTTTTTTCAAAATCAAAGGATGATCACTTTGATCATCTAGAAAAGGTCTTCCAAAAATTCCAGCAGTTCAAGATTTCGTTAAATCCCAAGAAATGTGTTTTCAGAGTGCCCCAAGGCAAGCTACTTGGTTTTGTGGTATCAAAGGAAGGAATAGCTATAGATCCCAAAAGGGTGAAGGCTATAATGGAGGTATCATTGCCAGTCAACCAAAAGGGGCTACAGTTCTTTTTGGGGAAGATTAATTTTGTCAGCCAGTTCATTTCAGAATTTGTAGGCATCGCAAGACCTATCATGTTGATGTTAAAGAAGAATCTAGTGTTCAAATAGACTCCTGAAGGAAAGACAACTTTCAAGCGAATAAAGGTAGCCATTTCCATAGCCCCGGTGTTAGCTACCCTAAACTTCTCCAAGGATTTCTTTCTCTACATCTACATCAACCAAAACAACATATCTTCGGTGCTCACTCAGAAAGACGAAGACAATAGCAAAGAGCATCCCATCACATTGCACTCTAGGACTCTTAAAGGATATGAAGCTAGGTATAATTTTGTTGAGAAAATGGATTTTTCTATTGTTAAAATCCTCAAGAAATTTTGGCACTTGGTATTAGCCAACATAATCACCATCCTCATCACCCATCCTAGTGTTTGGGAGTATATCACTAAAGGTGAAATAACTAAAAAGATGGCCAACTACATCAATAATATCCTAGAATAAAATGTAGACATTCGACCAGCCAAGCTGGTTTGGGGAAGATGTCTTTGTGAATACCTCGAGCAAGAATTAACCTCCCTAGTAGAGGAAGAGATCGATCAGGCCTATACAAACTAGTTTGAGTCTAGTGAGTTGTAGGTGGTGGATCAGACACAATATATGCAAAAGGGGAAGTTTCCAACCAACATTCAACCTCACAAAATATGCTACTACCGATTGCAAGGCACCATGTATGTACTAATTGAGGGGATTTTGTTTAAAAGAAATTATGATAGCATCCTGCTTCGTTGCTTAGATAAGAAAATGGTAGAAAGAGTTTTAAATGAATTCAATAACAGTCTTGAGGGAAGACATTTATCTGCCAAAACTACTTCTATGAAGATAATGTGGATAGAATTTTACAGGCCTTCCATGTTTTCTGAGGTGCATGAGATGGTGCAAAAATGTACTTAGTGCCAATATTTTGTTGGCAAGTGAAAGAAATCTGCCATGCCACTGAGATTGATCGTAACTGAAGAACCCTTTGCACAATGGGGTTTGGATTTTGTTGGGATGATAAATCCTATCTCCAGCATTGGCCATAAGTGGATACTTACGACAACTAATTATTCCACAAGATGGAAAAAGGCCATTGTTCTAAAAAATGCTACAAAAATTGAATTTGTCAATTTTCGTAAGGAGCTGGTGGGGTCATCCCACAATAATGGGTTACAGTTTTTGGTCAAACTTGACATTGAAATCAACATTTTCAGAAAAAACTTCACTTTCTAACACCTATAGTAAGTAAAATATTAGGAATTTGAAAATGATGTAAACTAGTGATTTGTGAGATTTTGTTTGTAGATTTTAAATGTTTTTTTCTTTTTAAATTGAAATTAAATTGTAATTTTTTTGGTGTCTTCTTTGATAACTAGTTTTTAATAGTAAACAAGATTTTTAAGAAGTGGTGTGTACTTCAACCCGCATAACTTTTTTTCTAGAAAGGATAAAATTTTGATTCTTTTTAATTTAGGTTGGTAACACTAGTATCTATTGCTTTCATTTTGTTTCATAACATTTTGTTGAATATTTTTCTTTTAATTAAGTTTTGAATTCAAACCAATTACAATTTACATATAGGTGCACTTTGACTCGCATAACGTTTTTGGTATGTATTGAATATCATTTATTTTTTTATTGGAAAGAGGACTTCAATACCTAGTGCGTAGATATTTTTCAAAAAAAATTCCCTCAAATTTACTATTTTTCCAAAATGATTGTTCACCGAACTTGATGTTTAGTGAAAAACCCATGTTCAGTAAAACTAAAAAATAAAATAAAATATATTAAATTTATAGTTGTTGGAAAGCACGTTGAGAACTACAATCCTCCAATTTAGTTTATCAATTTTACTCCATTTGCACCTCCTTATGGGACTTTGATTGTCAAACAAATGCATGAATTTTAAAATGGTGGAGGGGAAGGTGAAAAATGAACCCTCCTTCATTAGAAGGGGGGTTTGAATGAACACCCCTATATGGTGCAAGTGGGGGTTCATTACAAGGGGGGGGGCGTTGATTAGAAGGGGTGATTCATTTGAACCCCCTTCATTAGAAGGGGTAAGCCATTTTAAAAAATTTGATGGGGATTTCTAATTTTTCTTTGTGCAAAAAATTGTAACCCACTACTATGGGTTTACTCGGTGGCAAGGTTTGGTTTGCCAAAAACTATCATATCCGATAATGCATGAGATTTTGTAGGCTCGGGGATGCTAGAATTTACTCTCAAGCATGGGGTTTACCTCAAGACTTCATTAAATTATTACTCACAAGGAAATGTGTTTTAACAGAGTTGACCAACAAGAATCTAATTAGGTTAATTAAGCGCATCGGGTTCGAATGCCAAATGGAATGGAAGAAGAACCTATGAGCCACTCTATGGGCTGATAGAATCATGTCCAAACAAATATTAAGGCCTCTCCTTACGAATTAGTGTATGGAAAGGAGGTGGTTTTACCTATTTCTATAGAAAATTTGGTATTACAACTGTTAAAGGCCTTGGAAGTTGAAGAAAGTAGCGAAATGAAAGTGAGATTGGCGGAACTCCTAAATCTTGAAGAAGAAAGGGAAAGAGCATATGATGCCATGATCGAGCACCAGTAGATATTCAAATGATAGTTTGGTGAAAGGACCTCCAACCGATATTTTTGGGAGGGAAGCCTAGTGCTAAAGTACGACGAGCAGGCTGCAAAACTAGGACAACATGCAAAATTTGAAGCATTGTGGAAATGTCCCTTCTGCATTCACACATGCAAAGAAAATAATGTGTATGAGCTAGAAGACATGGATGGAAATTTTTTGGATATACTAGTAAATGATATTCATCTAAAATTGTTCCATTGAAAAATGCAAGTTCTTTTAAAATTTTCACAGTTTGTACCATATGTAAAAAAATTGTAGAATACAATATTTTTATGAATAAACCATAAGAATAGCACAAGAATAAGCACAAAAGTATTATATTATATTCATTGAAAATATTTACACTTTAATACGAGCCCAAATCTTTGAGAGAAGCTTGAATCTTTCTCACGCAAACCCAAAAAGAGTTACACTACAAAAAGAAAAAAAGGGAGGCAACGCACAAATAAGCAGTAAATTTGAAGCCTCCATCCAACACTAAGTAGTCAAAAAATGAAATTTCCTTGTTATTTCTCTTTAATAGGGTGGTAAGGGGGGTAAACACATAGCACATGAAATATCAGCATGACACAAACCTTAGTCCTCTCTACCATGACTATATACTAGAAATTTAAAGTGATTTTTCCATTCAAACCCAAGAATGCGCTCTACACCATACTCACTCAATAGGATGGAGGCCACAAGTTGAGATAGCGAGTGATGCCTCTCAAGGTCCATGGTGAAAAATTCAGTGAGGAGGGGCAGCGAAGATGCTTCCTCCCCATAATCAACATATCTGCAAAGGTCCATGGTGCTCAGAATGTCGCCACTAGGGATAGCCACTTGCACAATCTCGCCAAGCCCATCCAAATATGCAGAATCAAACATGGCACATGACATAGTTCAATTATCTAGGTTTGGAGATGTCTAAATCAAGCAGAAAGGCCATGAAGCGGGAGATGACATTGGAGTTGCACTGTGGCTGGTTTTCATCATTCACATAATCTTTATCAAGAACCCATTTGAATGCCACAATGATGAGGAGGTCATTCTTCTTTACTAGGTGATTAATTCTTTCACTACTAACCTCACCCATTAAGGAATATTGTGGCCTTCATGGTAAGAGTTGAATAGGGGTACCTAGTCCAAATGTGATAGCGAAAAACAAGTATAAGATAGTGGAACAAAGGATACAGTGGGGAAAGCTTACTAACTTAAGAGCTAATTCAAGTGATTTTTTTTCTAAAGTGGCATAACTATTTATAGAAAAGGTGCACCGATGAGCTCAACGAATCAAAAATCCATCTCCCACCAGACGCCAATGGAGAAAATATCAAAGCAACAAGAGGGTGAGAGATGAATCATATGGAAAATCTGGTGCGAAGCCTTGAGAAATAAATTCGGGCATCAGGAATAAATACTCGTGTGTACCAATTGCCACCATGTGTCCATTTTTGTCATCAATGCTAGCTTTTTTACTTATGAGAAAAGATGTTGATTAACATGCTAAGCTCTGACAATTTAAATATGCACGTATTTTTGGAGTACCTTATATGGCTTGAAGCATGCTTCCCAATAGAGAGGGCTTATTTGTGAAAAACGTGGTGAGGGGAATGTACTAATTACATTCTCGTGGAGAAGTTGGAATTCTCGAGGGATACAGATTCCTAATCTACACATTTTGCCTCATTGGCAGCATTTAGCAAGCTAGTGGTGATGACAACACCTTACTACATGTATATGCAAGAAAATTGAATGCACCCAAAAAGAATATTTTTGCGAAGTAACGAAGACAAAAAACAACCATTTCTCTGAAGAATCTCTCTATAAAATTTTCAACACAACAATGGTAGAAGCATCATCTTCTGGTTGATAGGCTAGATTTCCATCTAAAAGACTAGGCTACACCAATATTTTTGGCAGAGATTCATTTGCTAATTCCCAGTGCCAGAAGAGCGACATTTTTCCCATACTAAAATTGTACAGGCAGAAAGAAGCAGTCCTAGATTTCATAGACAATATTTTTAACCCAAAGTTGCATACAAAGCCTAAAAGCCTTAGGGAGGGGCATTATAAAGAATGGTCAAATATGGGGGAACCAAAGGATTTGCATTATAGCTCTGGCATTGTGGTTTGCCACAATTTATGTTGCCCATTGTGCACCCATCTCTAGAGTTGGTGGATGCATGTGCTAAGAGCCTTGACAAATAAGCAAGGATTATAATCGGTGGTAGGCTAAGGGTTACAATCAATGCAATGAACATCCAGGATATGTTATAGATCCATGCAAATTGGGGTACCAAAAGATTTGAGCACAAAATAATGGAAGATTTTTGGAAGACCAAAACTAAACAACTGAATTTTTATGAGGATGAAACAAAAGAGAAGCTAGAATGAAATCAACTTCTCTTCCCTCTAGTACGAATAAATTTCAAACTAGATGTATAGGCCATTTTCATAATGTTGGCATGTATCTACGACTATGATGATGATGAAAGGGTTAATAATTTTTAGATGGGCTTGGATTTCATGCTTAAGAGAGAGAAAAGCTATAAATATTTTTATTTTGTTGATATAATAGCTAAAAATATGTTGGAACAATTGAGGAATTATGGAACGATGTAAAAGTTTAGGTATTCTTCTTTTCTGGCATATTTTATCTTGCATCAAAACTCTAAGTTTTTCGAAAGCCATTTGTCACTGTTTAAGTTTGATGTAAAGGGGTCATACTAGCCAATTTCGGTCTGGACCCATGTGCTTTCCAAGACATGGGATTATTACTAGTTTGTGGATAACTTCATGAGGCCAATGCTCATAGACTTTTCCCCACAGCCTATGAGTCGTTTTTCCCCAAAAGTCTTACAATGGATGAAAAGTGCATAGACCCTAGTGGATTATTTTCTGGGAGATAACATTTCCTTCATCAAATTCAATGGTTTTGTTGAGGAGCCTTTTAGGCTCCCTAAATTAATAACAGATAGGGTTTTCACTTTGAAGGCATGTCATCAAGCAGCTATTTTTGACAAATCCTATAGTGCCGGAAGGAAAAAGACAACACTTTACCCAATCGCCCTCACCATTGCCAATAGTTAAGTAACACTTGTGAAAAGAAAGGAGGAGGAGGTTCTTACTAAAAAATTAGCTCAGCCTAATCCTCATTTGTGATGCATCGACCTACAACCCAATAAGGAACCTCTCGATTGTAAGGCATGAGAGGTGGGAATAATTTGAATCAAGAATGAACCTGACCGAGGATAGGCCAGATTTTTACATCGACTTAGCCTTCATACCATTCGACCGGCTACCATGGTTCAAATTTTATGTCAAAACGATGAAGTACTAGGAGAGCATCTCGATAGGCAAGTCCCTCAACACACAACTAAAGTGCCTAGGATGGTTGGAAAGAAAGAAAGTGGATTTCTCGAGGTACCAATAGGAAATCAAATGTCTCAACACCATGTATGGGGGTGTTAAGCTGCATGATGAGAAGTTCGACCAAATTTATGACAAAGAGGTCGACACAGATGATAGTAATCCTAAGTCCAATCAAGAGATTGAACCAAAAGAGCTTCCACTCTACACGCCCCAGCCTCAAGAGCCTGACAAAGAAAAAGGGAAAGGAAAGGGGTCGAAATAGAAGGGATCATAGATCAAATCTTCCACTGGAGCCCGAGGGAAAGAAAAAAGGACCCGACGGTCCCCAAAGAGGTTTGTTGTGGCTGCCAAAGCCAAAGTTTTAGTGTGATTGAATGTCAAGGAGTCTCAATCTGCCAGTTCTTCCCATACAAAGAGGAGATGAGTCCAAGACTTATGTTGACTAGGTGCATCAAGTAGAGGAGAAGAAGAGATGGAGTTCGCTCTACCAGGATATTCGACTTTAGCAACCCAGGTAAGTTTTTCTCCTCCTCCTCTTTCTACCTCTAAACCTTTATTTATTCCTCCACCCTCGTCTATTGAAAAGAGTCATCTATCCATATATTTTGATCTCTTCATTCTGAACAAACCCCCGGCCATATTCAATAATGAAACCCATGAAGAAACCTCGCACATCGAGCGAGCATCATCCGTTTTAGTTGATTGATTCTTTAATTTCCCTATCAAGGGCCCCCATTGAAAATACTAAAGCATCCATATTGCCAGTTTCACAAAACCCATCTGCTTCTGGGAAATACCTCTCTTTCCACCCACCTCTCCTTTCACTCTAATGAGTATTCCTCCCTCTTTGTCCACATATGGCATCCCACCTTTTTCCATGATAATTCTCCCCTTCGCTTCTCCACAATCTCATATAGACAAGGCTTCTCCTTCTATAACCCTTTTCAATATCCCTCTAGGTGCTTCTATTGCTACAAAAAGTATCGACACCCCATAGAGTTTCTGAAGCCAGTTGGGTGCAACAAAGCAGGTTCGACAAGCTAGAAAATAGAAACTATAGATAAAATCTATGGAAAAACCAGCTTCTTGGAAGATTGAAGCTTGTTTTAATGAGGATCAAAAATATCTATTGATTGCTACCATGAAGCCCTTAACATCCAAGCTCGAAGGATAAATGCAACTAGAATATTACATCATAGCTATGGGCCTTGATTTAAGTGAGACTCTCCCGCATGACAAAGAGGTTCTACCTAAAGCCACCCAAAAGGTGGTCTACACCAATTATGAGAAGTTGGAAAAAAAATTGAAGAATTACAAGGCAAAGTTGGAAAATTTAAAAGACATGATAGATAACCTGCAGGAAGAAATCAAGGGTAAAGATGTGGAGATAGGTCACATAAGGTCGTTATAGAGTCAGCAGAGGGAATTGACTAAGTTTCTCGAAGAGGCCCAAAGTGAATAGGATCGACTTCATGCCAAGATAGAGAAATTGAAGGGTAAGGTTGCTATTGAATGTGAGAAAAATGTAGAATATCAATGCAAACAAGAGAAGATGGACAAAGATATGACCAAAGTAAATGGTGTATCCGATGTGTGGAAAAAAGAAATAAGGATGTTGGATCAACAAAAGGAGGACATGCAGAAATAATTAGATAGCATCTGATCTCAAGATTTCGATGATCTTTAGAAGGCCCAGGGATAAATAGAAAGGGTGAAACAAGAGAAGCAAGAGATCGAGTCTATTTTGTAGACTTGCAAAGAAGAGGTCAGGAAGTTGAGCTCCAAGCTCATGAACGCCCTCTAGGAGAATAGACAACTGGAGGAGAACAGGAGGGAAAGGGAGTCTCAATTCCATTAGGAATTGGCTATGATACAAGGATCTGGGATCCTCCCAATACTGAAAAGACTGATATCCATACATTGGGAAAGAATCATAGTTGCACCTGTTTCCCTGAAGCTAGTCTTACAGTATCTGAGGGATGCTCAAGAATTAAATCATAAGGTTGGCCTGGTGGTCGACCAAATTTTGCATACATATGCTCCTCGGGTTACAAAATCAGAGAGCATAATCTCCAAGTTATGTAAGGCCATCAAAGAAGCTTTAAGAGATGTCATAATTCCTGAATGAAGGGAAGCCTCAAGGAAAGCAAGAAAATTCATCAACTACCACAATTTCACGTCAAAAAGAAAAGATCACTAGGTAGTGTTGAATAGGAAGGTCAATGAGATCAAGAAGGAGTTCAATATTCTACTCAAATCTGGATTACCCACTCTTTTCTCACTAGATGGAGGAGTTCTATCAATAGAGAAATCACACTTGCAATCAGACTCAAAATCCAAATTTCCACAACACTCCCAGGTCTAAGCCCATCACCTACTATTGAGGAAATCGAGAGGTAAATCCTTCCCCTTTCTCGACTTTATTACCACATTGGGGTTGTGTCATCAAGGTGGGGAGGGGTTTATTTTAAGGAATTCCTCGAGTTGGATCAAGCATACGAGATTCTACACACCCTCATCTGGCCCACTGATTTGGATTGGGAAGTCCAACACTCCACCTTCCTCAAACTCCAAGAACTACCAAAGCTCTAGATTCGTGCCTGTGCAAGTGAAGGCGCTTTGTGAGTCACCAAAAGTATACATAACATTTTCCTTTAATCTATTCTTTGGTTTTTAGTCCTTAATATTTTTGGCTTGGAGATAAATCCACCTCCAAAAGATGAGGATTGCTCTTGCATAAAGTCACACAATGTACCATGTTGTGGCTATTTAACTTTATTTACATATTTTTCTCCTTTCGGGCATAAGTTGGGGAATGTGTTAGCTTGGTGGGGATTTTCTTCAAAACTACTCTCACAAATTTGAGATTGCCCGCTCACTAGAGATGTTATCTATTGGCGTTAGGCAGTTTGTATTTTTCTTATGGAGTGATCTCTTCAGGCGAAGTCTTTTGAGAACATGATGGACGTCTTACTTTCAAGGTGGAACCTTCTTGTTAGTTTCATCAATCTCAATGGTTGATCAATTAGATTTTTCAGGCTATGTTAAAATCCAATTGTTTTCTAACAACTAACTTCACTAAAATATCTAAAGCCATTAATGAAGCAGTTGGGGACTTAATGAGAAAATATTGTTGTGATCTAATCAAGATCTAAGATCAGATTGTGAGCTATCAGGTTCAGGCATCTAGTAGTTTCTACTTCTAGAATTTTCGTAGTGATGCTCTCCTCTTCTAGTTATAAATAGGTGTTCACTATATAGGTATAAAAAGTTAGAAAATTTTCTTCGAAGATCTTTTCAAAGGATATAGATCTATTAGGGAGTTTATATTTTCTTAGAAGTAGAAGGTTTTTTACAAAATACTGCTATTCTCTCTAGTATGTTATATTTTAATTTAAACTATCATTGGATTGGTATCTAACCTTTTTTTTTTAGTTCATATATTATAGAAGTTCGATCTATTTGGGAGAAATATTTCAAATTGTTCATGTTATGGCCTTTGTCAAAATTCTCTTGCATATTTCTTTAATGTTAAAATTATTGTGTTAAGAGTTTGTGTTGGTAGTTCAAATAACTAATTTACATTTTTCTAAGCTTCTATGTTGAATGCTAGCTTTTAGAGATTGGATTATGTATATTAAAATTTTCCATTTTCTATAAAAAGTTTTCCTTTTTCCATATTATGTTGTGAAGAAAGAAGGGTTATGTAAGTTTTCAAATATTTTTGTTAATCTTTAGAGTTTTCTTATGTTTGATTGCACCTTAATGGGTGCTTCCAATGGGAAGATTTTAAGGATTGCACTATGATTTTTCTAGCCTTTTTTGCTCGTTCTCTTCTCAAAAATGAAGGGTCTGAAAAATTCTATGTCTATCATATCAGTTATAAGGAATAGTTAATGTTTGGAATGTTGTAAAAAAATTGGCGCATCACCATTTTTATGTTTTTTTCACATTTCTTTCTATTGTTTCCCCCAAAAAACAAAGAAGAGCCAAATTTCTATAAAAATCTTAGAGGTCATTCAATGAGGCACAAATTGGTCCCCCACTCATTGAATTTCCCATAAGGCTATCAGAGAACCACAAGCTTTGATGATCAACAATATGACTAAAAGTATGGTTTGCATGTAGTGACTACTATTGTACTAGCACAGATAGTTCTATGATTGTTGAAAAGGTTAAATAAGGTGCTATGATTAGTTATTTTGGTTTATAAGTCTTTGTGACTATCTTTAATCTTAATGAGCTGTAGTATAGGTTTGTCTCATTGTGTTTAAGGTGGTTTCATTAAGCCCCATAGTCAATGATATCCTGAAAAGATGAACTTTATGGTAGTAATATATGATAAGAGCTTCAAAGGAGAGGACAATATTTATAGTGAAGTCACATCCTTTTCAATTAAAGGGATATTATCCTTGATAGAGTCATTTGAGTCTTGAAAATGACATCATGCAAATATTCTTTATAATTTTTCTTAAGTGTCATATGAAATATCATGCTTGGTGTTTTCAATGTCTACTAGGGATGTTTTTTGAAGAGGACAATGTTCTTGTTATTCTTGTATATCACTATGATCAATTGAGTTTCCTTCAAAGAATTTTTCACTTGATTAGTCTTTTATGCTTAGTGCTTTTAGTCCCTTGGTCATTGCTTTGATGATTAGTGTTGCAAAGTGATGGAGTGCTACATCTTGACAGTGATATGGAGGACAATAACTTACTAGTTGGTACTAATATGTAGTGATTAATGTTCACTTATTTCAATATTGTGACTTTGCTGAAGTTCAATGTGTTTTAATATCAAAATGATAAGATTCATAGGGTGAATATTGGTATGTACAATAGTATTATTGTTTGGAGCTTTCTACTTGCATAATAAAAGCTTTATGACAGCTTATTCTCTTTGTTAAAGGTCTATGGTACTAGTACACTCTTAATGTAAATATTGATCTATGGCATCTTTGAGTTTGAGATAGTTTTGCAATGCATACTCAGAGAAAAATAGCATCCTTAGTTCATTTATCTCTAACAATAATTTCTTGGACAGTGATAGTACAAGTGTAGATGTGTCTATTGGTCTAGTGCCTTGCTATGCTTTCAATGGATTTGTGAGTATGTGTCAATGAACATGGTTGTTCAAGTAGAATATTATTGGAAGATACCCTAAGGTATATAGGATATGATAATTTGTACAAAACTATGAGTTATATGTGATTGCCCAAGGATAAGGCAGTCTTATCAATGAAAAGCGCATTTTTTGCATGAGTCATAATGGAAGTAATAGGTGTTAGCTATATCAGTGGTAAAAGGATTTAAATGGTAGATAATTGTTGGCTATGCAACATCAAATGCAATGATTTTCTCAAAATCAAGGTATCAAATAAAGGCAAAGTATTCATGAAAAATTGGACAATTTCTAGTGCTTTTCATTGAAGTATTTTACATGTTGCTCAAGTTGCATAATTCTCAGTGGATGTTGCTAAAATTTTCATGCTTATGAATCATTGTTATAGATCTTGGATATTGGATTTGGATTTCACGGTTGTTCTCACAGTCATAGTTTGATTAGTCATATAAGATATCCATGATAGTTTGAATGTTGTTCGGAAATGAATAGAGCCATGATAAAGTGAAGTGGCATATTAGTTACATAATGAATCTTGCATGCAAGTGATAGTCTTAAGGGGGAATAATGAATTAATAGTTTCTTATTTGTTTGGAATTGGTTGACTATGATTCTTTCCAAGACACAATGACTTTTCTATGGTGCCAAAGAGCTTGATAAACTTGATAGTAACAATGAATTTTCTTGCTTGTTCATGACAATGTTCACACTTGTATAGATACAAGCAATATTGTTTTTGTGAAAATGGTCATACTATTCTCATGTGCTTGATAGTGACTTCATTTATTCTTCTTACATCGAGTAACTATAGTGTGTGGCTCTTGATGTGTGGATTGTAATAAATAGCTTGTGAATACTAGTTGCACAGTATTATTGTCAGTTGGCATATCTTTGTCAATTAACTATATCAATATGATATGTGTGTATGGTGATAATGGCATTGTAGTGAGCTTCCTCATTGAGGAATTATGGTATAGTTAAGTGTATTGAAGTTCTTTAAGATGAATTTTCATGTAGCCACAGTGAATAGTCTTTGATGAGAGGGAAATACAAAATATGGTGTCAAGATGACTATTCTTGATGATTCTACATAGTGTCATTTTTTTTTCATAGTGCAAGGTGAAAATATATAGTTATATTTTCATATGAAAGTGGTTTGTGGAATAATGGTCTATCTTTGAAATCCTTTTCTTGAAAGTAAACATCAAAATGAATCCTTAAAGATAGTGTATCTATGGTTGATGGTAGTGGTATTTTGGTTTTTTATGACAGTCAGTGTCATAATAATCATGACAATGTTGGGACAGTATGTAGCTTGGTTACTCACAATGTGATAATATTAATTTTTGATGATAGTGGTATTATGCTTGGTAATAGTTTGAGAAATGGTTTCCAACACTTGTTTTTGAGAAATGTTGTTTCATCATGATGCTCTAATTGGTTCTTTAGAGAGTGTTTTTTTGAGTAGTATGTATGGCTTAGCTAACAATTTCTTTCTCTCAATCATCAAGGTTGGTTGCTAATATTTGGTGCTAGGTTGATGCTGACAGTTTTCTCTTGTTATTGTCATGGGTCCCTTTGTCATTGTTGTCAAAGGGGGAGAACATTATCCACTTCATAGGGGGAGAAATAAGGTGTGAAATTTTGCTGAGTGGAAATCAATGCCAAATGGGGAGTTTGTTGGCAGTGGCATTATTTTGTCATTGATGTCAAAGGTGCATTTGAAAAAGGTGTATGTGATTTCAAGGTTCAGTACAAAGGTTGAATCATGATGTTGGTTTTCATAAGGTTGGTGTTTTTTTTCTCCTTTATATATTCACATTCATGATAGCTAAGGTGTTCCTTGTCTGTGATTGCTTCACAATAAAAGTATTATAGATGATGCTTCAGAATGTTTGAAGGATAGTGTTGCTTCAGAATGTTTGAAGGAAAGTGTTTCTTCAGAATGTTTGAAGGACAACGTTGTTTCATAGAGTTGCTTGATATTATTTTTAAGAGGATCACTTGATGTTCACCTTTTGCTTCATTGAGAGATGCATTTATGATCTATTGAACATGGATGTGTGATGGAAGCTTACTCTGCTTACTCTATTTTGGTCGGTCTTCATACTTCATTAATTTTAATGACAAGACTTCATTTTCGTGAGCGCAAAGGAGTTTATTCTTTGCATGGGTTTAGGATAAAAGTTGAGCTAATGCAAAAATACTTCAAAAGGCACTTTCTCTTTATTTACCAAATATTGATAAATATTGGATTTTGATTGATTTAGTCAAACTTTATGTTCAAGAGTTATCATAGGTTCTTTCTTATGTTGGGTACATGTATGTTGATGTTATAAGTTCATATTCAAGGTTCAAAGGTTTGAAATATTACTAAGATTCACAACATTTAAATTATCAAAGCATCAAAGTATTAAGGCATCAAGGCATCAAGGCATTAAAGATTCAATAGCATCAAGCATTACAACAATAGATTTCAAGGCATCAAACCCTAAGATATTTAAATCTTTATAGAGTTTAAAACCTTAAAATAAAGGGTATTGAAAAAAGAGGTTTATTACATTTTCTTTTTAATCTAAAACCAAGGTGAGTTTAAATAGTAGGTTAATGCGACTTTCTTAAGGGTTTGAATACATTTCTTAACCAGTCCTCATACCTAGTGGCAACCTGCTCAACAAGTAAAGATTTCAAATGACTTCATTTTTATTAAAATCAAGTGTTATAATTTAAATATTTTAAAAGTGGGTTTATGAAATATAAGGTCAGGTTTTAAATGTTCTCAATAGCTATTTCTTTATGATTTAATTTGATAGGTAGCTGCTTTGGGTGGAAATAAAATGTCTTGGTTTCTTTTACAATTTTGTTTCTATTTTGAATGTGAAGAGTCACATGTTGGTGAGAATTCAAAAGAAATCCTTTTTTCCTTTTGCATGAAGAAGGAATGAGGAGTGTGTGGTATTGAAGATAAGGCAATTTTTTGGTTCCAGAAAGGTTTATTTTTGGGGATTCAATGAATTTGATATAGAGTTTGAGAATTGAATAAATATTATTGCAACCTATCATAAAGAGTGACTAATAGATGTTTGTTATGGATTATGTTAATGTTCTGAGCAGAGGAACTAAGAAAAGAATGGGTGAAAATAATAGGAGTTTTGTTTGAATATAAATATTGATGGTTTTGATATTTGAAGATGGAATGCATATGGAGTAAATTATGTGCAATATTTTGAATATGGTGAGTGACCTGTTGTTCAATGTAGATATTTTTGACTACTGTTATCTTTTATTCAAAGCAGTATTCATGATTGATGAAATAATAATTTGAAGGAGGCTATGATGAGAGTTCTTTTTGAAAATATGACTGAGAATAGTGATTGAGTTTTTGTGAAGAATTTTAATAACTGTAGAGTGGTGAGTTAAATGTTGCATGTCCAAGATTGATTAAAGCACTTTTGTGAGTGATATGCCTTGATATTGAAGTGTATTCAACTTGGTACTCAAGGTAGTGGGTATTTTATTGAAAAAATATGGTGATAGTAAAGAATGTTTAAGTGTTCATGTTTGACATTATTGTGTAGAGATCATAGGGTATATGAAGTTTGGTTTGAATTTAAGGAGTGAAAGGAGAATGTTAAAATTTCCATGTTTGACATTATTGTGTAAGAGACATGTTTGTGCTATGTTATTGATCATTCAAAGAATGTAACAGTCAAAGATGTGTACAAAGATCATGATTCACTATTTGTACCTATTTTCTCATGGTGTTTGTAGAAGGGGATTCTTGTAATGTTCTAGTAATTTATGCAAGAAGGATCTCATATTGAGTATTTGTATGTGAATAATGGAGATGGAGGGTTGTTGATGCAGAGACTGAGAAATGGATTGTATGGAAACAAAGTAAACCTCTAAATTTGGTTCATTTTCTTTTGAAGATTTCTAGTGAGGCAGATTGAAGTTGGTTAGCAATGCCTGTTGATAGCCAATGAGGCATATTGAAGTGAGTGAAGCTTGTAGATTGCCAATGAGGCATAGGAATCAACCAGTGAGGCTTGTAGATTTCTAGTGAGGCATATTATATCTAGTGAGGCTTGTTGTGTTGTCAGTGAGACACAATCTATATACTACAAGTTTTTGGCTATTGTAGCCTAATAAAGCATTTATTGAGTGGTTTTTTCACCCTGTTTAGGGTTTTTCCACTCATAAATTTGGTGTCCCTTCTTACTTTTATGATGTGTTGTTTTTTATATAGTTCATTACTCCTGATTCTCATATGATATTGTAAATTGCACATCTTTGTGTCTTTCATGAAATAAATATTTGGTGGATCAAAAGAGTTTAGTTTATGAGATTGATTTTAGTTGATCAATGATTCACCCCCCCAACTCTTAGTGATCCTATACTCCAACAAGAGAATATTTTGCAAGGAATCCTAAAGAATATCTAGATAAATTGGCATAGACTGAAGTAAGTCTCATAGGGAGATCTTAGCCAAAGCAACATGTAGTTGCTTGACAAAATCTGAATCACTAGGTGATTTAGTCATGGGCTTAGGTGTTGATGGAAGACTTGGTTGAGAAGGTCCTAAAGAAGTAGGTTGATCAAAATTTAATTTATTCCTTCTAGTATTGTAATTATGGGCTACCTCTCTATAAGAGGGAGTCTCACTATTAAATGAAACACCACAAATTGAACAACTTATTTTAGGAGAAGGACTAGTCGAAGTCACATAAATGTTTGGTCTCTTAGAAATTTGAGGGGAAACAAAGACATAGATTACATTTATAGATGCACCATGACTAATGGAGGAATTATCTAAAAAAATATGCTCAACATCTATCTTTGGAGGATCTGACATGAGAGGAGAGTCATCATTTGTTAATGCATCATATCCAACAGAGAGTGCATTAGAATGATGAGAAGGTAGAGTAATTTTAAGAAAAAGCATCAATAATTTCATTCTCTTGCACCAAAATATCCTTAGAAGGAATTTCAAGACAGGGGTCAATGAAGAGTAATAAGAAAGGAGAAAATATCTCCCTTTCACACATTTGTAAGAGAACTTGAAGTTTCTCAACAAAATGGGAAAGGGAGAGAAGGAATAAACTTAGAAAGTTTAGTTTCAAATAGAGATATAGAAAAGTTGGTCGATGGCCAGATATATCACTATTGACAACATGGAATGGGGTTCGAGGCAATGTGCCAGATTTTTTTATTAGAAGGAAAAATCTTGGATTTGTCCTTTTTTTGAAGGAGTGTTCACATCAGGTTCACCAAAATGTAGAGGATATTTTCTACCCTCTAGTCTTGAGACAAGCAAGATTATTCAAGAAGAAAATGGTCCTCAACTACCTCAGACTACCTAATAAGCTAAAAAAGAAAAGAGCTTAAGTGATAACATAAAAAGGTGAGAGTTCCAGAATTAGAAAGAACAAGTCACAAAGGTCTTCAAGACAAACTACAAGCTCTTGACCAAGGACGATAGTGTGGTACATAGATGATAGCATGACAAACTAGCATCCAAAAGGTGTGTTGACATATCATATAGAATAAAAATTAAGGATTTCATAGAAAACAAAAATATGACTACTTATACCCTAACTGCTAAGAACTCTTAAGAATGCAAGAAAATGAAAGAATATAACAAAGAGTAAAATAAAATAAACTAAGTGAAGTATAAATGATAAATTGAAAGAATAAGAGATAGAAAATTTTCACAATATACCAAGAAATGAAGCCTCCAAAAAATGAATATCTTCAATACCTACACACATAAGACCAAGAAAAATTGTTGGGATTGTTTAGGGGCTTGCCAAATAGATATATATATATAAAATAATAGAAAATTAAATAGATAAATAGATGAGATAGAAAATTCAATGAAAAGGGATGTGAGAAATCCGAAGATGCTCAAAGACACAAGAAAAAAGATAGATATCACTAGCAAAGCTTGAAGAAGCCAAAGAGAGACATAGAGAGAGAGAGAGAGTTGTGAGAGCCAAGAGCATAGTAGAGAGCATTGTAAGAATGCCAGAGCTTGAGATCTTTGTAGAAAACAAGAGATTTGTGCAAGCGTGAGCGAGTGAGAGAAAGAGACTTCTAAGCAAAGAGAAAGAGAGCTCAAAATAGAATAGGATAGACCAAGAAGGATAAATGAATTGAAAAGACAACTTTTAAAGAGAGAATAAGAGGGAAAATAAGGTTCTCAAGCTGTTACAACCAACAAAAGTAAGTTACAAGTGGAAAGGCACTCAAAAATGGCCATTTGAACATCAAAATGTCATGGGATGCAAGCATAGTGCAAAAAGTTTTATGTAGCATGTTAGTGTCCAAAACAATAATGTTATTATAAAATGGTGAGAACAGGAAGAACACAAGGTTTGAAGCAAATCTAACACTCAAAGGTGGTTGCTAAAAATGGGTCCTAAGCATCTTGAGAAGGAAGATGGCTGATGTAGGGGCTAAAATGAGCCTACAAAAATAGTAGGGGAGTGGACACTAAAGTGGGTACAAAAGTGTAGTTGAAATTTCCACAGGGTCAATTTTATGACACTACAAAACCATTATGTTTCCTTTGTAAAAGCTAGTGATAACAAGAATGATGTGATGAATATTGACAACATACAAGATATAGCTGATGATAATAAGAGTGATAATGGAGATGATATGGATACTATGATTGTATACATTGACATTCAACCTCCTAAGGGCCAAACCAATTTGTCTCCTGACATTGCTTTCTCAAACAATGATATAATTATACATGCACCCAATGGTCCTCTTTATATAACTGGAAGAATCAATTACAAGCCTACAAATGGGATATTAATTAATCATGCATGTGTAGAGAATGTGATCACTAAGGAATTTGTATTTTTCTATGAACTTTACCAAGATTCTTGTGAAAAATTAAAATCATGGATCAAAACACATGATGGTTTTTCTTGCCCCATGATAGGTTTGATCACTCTTCAATCAAAAGTTGGACCAAATAAATTAGATGTATCATTCTTGATTATCCCAACTCCTGATCAATTTTGTGTGAATTTAGACTACCCATTGCAATGCTCCCTGAATTTCATCCTGAAAGTCATCCATAAATGCTTGAAATTTCCATTTGGAATTTATTTTTACAGTGTATCATAGTGGATTTAATCCTTTATCTTCCTAGGGGAACTTTACATTAAATTTATTGTCCTAAACTTGTAGAACCTATAAAACCTTGTGAAAATTTCTTTTCCAAATACTATCAAAAGTTTAAAGAAAAGCATATAGTAGAGTTATCCCTTGCCAATATCCCATATAAAATTGAAAGACCCATAGTTGTTCCTCCCACTCCAAATATTGTGAATGAACCTATGCTTGAACCAAAAGAAACAAGACAATATGCTATTCTACCACCTATATCATACAAGAGACCAAGAGATAGTTACCATACAATTCCCTTCATGCATCAAAAAATTAAACAAGTTTATAGGCATAAATAGAAAGTGGTTTCACAACCCTCAGAGGTCCCTTTAGTACCTCCCTTAATGGAAGAAAAGAGACTGATGGTTGATAAACCCACTCTTACATTTTTGCAACTTGAAAATAATGCAAGAAGAAACTGAAATGCTAAAGAGCATAGGCATAGACATTGTGCTATTGCTCATCAATTAGAAGAAAAGAACAAACAAAATTAAATAAATCATGGTGATTCTCCACCTTTTTCACAACATGAAACTTCTAAACCAAAAAAAAAACAAGAACATATGATGGACATCATTATTAGGCCTCTTGTTGTGATTAACTTAGATGATGATGAGATTGCTAAAATTGATGAAGAAGTGCATAATGAATTGAATTTATTGTTTTCCACTTCTATAAACTTAGATGGGTGCAACCATGATAATCCTTCTAAAAAGAGTGCATCACCACTTGTTGAACTTGGTGATTGTCCTAGTATGGAACTTTTCATTGGTCCTTTGGCTAGTTATACACCTTTCATATATGATGAACAAGATTAGGATGTGGACGACCTTCTATAGGTTGGATCACATGTCACATACTAGTTTTTTATCCTCTCGATCTTATTTTTTATTGCATGTATGTAATGTGATCCATCATACTATGATCCTTAGTGTTCCTTTATGTTTGTGAGTTTTCTTTGGATAACCCTTGTTACTCCATTGGTGAAAGGATACAAATGAAACAAAATTTGCTATCACATTCTTCTATTTATCATACATATTGTCTTGTGTTTTCCTTTTTGGGATGATGAAAAGTGTTGATACATTTAGGTCTCTTCCATGTTGACCCAAAATGATTTTTTGTATTCTATCTCTCTATGTGTCATTCCTCCTTTATGTTCATTGTTCGATGAGGTATTTATGGAATGATGATAGTTCCAAGATCTATTATAACACTTTAGAGAAGACATGTTCCATCTTAGAATCTGTGGATAACTTATGTGTTATCTTTTGAGATTGCATGTGGGGGAAAAACCATTCCTTTTTCATGATGCAACATTATTTGGAATCATATGATTTGCATAGGGCTTTCCAAATAATCTCTCATGGCCCTTTTATCAATTGGCATATATTATTTCTACTTTAATTTAATTTCCCATAGTATGGTGTTTAGCAATTCCTTTAAAGTGGGGGAATACATTGGCATTCTCATTTTGACATGATATTTTGGACATAATTGATTCACTTTTGTTCATAGAGGTTGGAATTAGTGTAGCATTGGCATAGCATTGATCATTTTGGCACTGACTTATGGGTACACAATTCTTGTGATGACTTTACCCATGTGCTGCCATTTTCTATGGGTACAAACCTTGTAGACCTAGTGCATGTTTCTCATCTTTCCATTGGGGCTCACCTAGTGTATACCAAAATTACACTAGCCCTTGTGAGTGTATTTTCATGTCCACCTATCATAACACAACTTGCTTTCCGATAGAGCCATGAGCATATTTTATGGACAACAGTGCAATTGTGGCTAGTCCACACCTTTTACATTAGCTTCAATATTGTGTGCTTGTGTATCTTGTCTTGATGTACATATCTTGCACATATTGTGTGTCCCTTTATCCTTATGTTTTTTTTCCATGGGATATTTGGTTATAGGGGCTTGATCACCCTCCTTGATCTTTCCCATCCTATCATTCTAACATTTGTACACTTGGACCTCTCTTGATGCATATTTGTCTAATTTAGTGTGAGTTTGAGTGTGAGTTCATAATCTTTCTAAAGTTGGGGCTAAATGTAGTGTAGGAAATTGTATACCCTTTACAATTTAACACTATGTTTGGATCCCTTATTTAATTGGACTTAATTAAGCTCCTAATTTTCCAAATTATGTATTCCAAAGCCTTATTTATCCCATTTTCTGAAAGGGAAACCAACATTTAATTAATATAATGAATATTTTAATCACATTTGAGAATGAGTGTTTTAGAGTTTTAGGTCAAGACACATTTACCCAAGGGTGAATGGGTCCCCTCTAAGTCTTAGGACCCATTTTTAAATATATTTTTTGGTATTTTTTTAATGATTTAAATTCAATATGCAATTGTCAGCTTTTGGAATCTATTTTTTGGGAAATAAGGTAAACACCTATAAATACGCATTATTTTTATCAATTCAAATCTAGCACTTAATAAGGAACATTATCAAGACTTCAATAGGAAATATTATTTTCAAGAGCATTCAAGAGAAAATATATCAGTCATTTATTATAGTAATTAATATCATATCATCATGCTCAATCTTATATGTGTTCATATCATCTTGTGAAGGCTAATATACATTGTTGATCCTCAAATCATCAAAGCATTCAAGTATCCAAAAAATCAAGCAAAGAAATATCAAGTCCTTGGAGTGATGTGTTTGACTTTAGTCCTCTAAGGGAAGCCATTGAAGGTTGGGTGAGTTGTAGAAAGCAACTGTTCATTCATCATATCCTTCTCCATTGTCATTATCTTTCTATCAAGGTTTAATTACGAAATATGGGGTTTGACTAAGGAAAACCCCATTAAAACACATTTTTTTTACCTCTTTGTATGTGAAAATTATAGTTTGAAGAGGGATTGAAGATCTTGAAGAGAAATTTTACAATATGTCATTTTTTACATTCATTGTTGTCAAGGCACGAAAACTCAAATTCAAAATTTATTTCCAAATGTCTGACAATGGAACCTATGAAAAATAGAAGCTAAGATAATTTTGTAGATGTATAAACATAATCGACCTATTAAAGCTAAATTGAATAATATTTGTAAAGCTAATGATCAATTAAAGATATAAATCTCAATAAAATTGTTTACACAATAAAATTATATTTGAAAAAATGAAATATCAAATGAAGATCAAATGAAAGAAATGAAACAAGTGTAAAAATTAATACAATTGGGGGATTATGCCCTTCATGGATGTGGAGTGCTGAAATTTAGACAAAAATCCATGATTATGCAAAGAAATATGGATAAAATTAAGAATTCAACTATCTCACAAGCTCTCAAATTAATCAAATTGTAGATTCAATTTGATAAAGTAAGTTTACTCAAAGCTTGTGGTTCCTTATTATGAAGAAATGGCTCACTATTTATAGATTTTTGAAATTGGAACCAATGGCGAAGATAAAAAAGGATAATCAGTAGAGGAAATTGAATTGAAGGAGTGAACAAGGATCAATGATGAATACAATAGTTGATAATCCATGAGGCATGGATCAAACATCAAATCAAGGGCTCAAGATCCATGATACACTCAACTAATTCCCTAAATTTTAGGAAAGATATTGGAGGAATGTTGGAGATATTTCCACTTGGGGGGATATTTGAATTTGAAAACGGAATATTCCAACAAAATATTCATTGTGCAAGTGGGAAAAGTTGGAGGTTTTGAAAGAAATTAGTCAATTAAACAATTAATTAAAGTTATTTAATTGTACAAGTGAATGAGTGAAAGGACTTTAATTAAATAATAATGAATTATTTAATCAAATGATAATGAAATTAATATGAATAGAATGAAATTAGTATGAATAATAGTGAATTAACTAAATATATTTGATTTATTTAATTAATAGGAGAAAAGGTGGATTTAACTAAATAATTGATATTATTTAATTAAATGGAAGAATTACATGAAATAAACTAGAAATTGGTGTTAGTATGCAAACTCAAGTATGTGATATTATCAGGAAAGTTTTAAGTGTCTACACCTACCTCAAACGACTACAAAAAGAATATTTAGGACCCATAACTAGGACCCATTCACCCTAGGGAAAACCTATCCTTCAATAGAGCTTAGCTCCTACTTTTGGTGATTGGTACATGTGTCCTAACCCTTCTTAGATCTACTTGCAAATTGTGATTTTAGTTTTTGTACTTTTGAGAGTTTTCATTTCATGTTCAGAGGTCTTATAGTTCATGTAGTTTAAGCATTGCATATCATTTCAAGTTGGTTTCAGATCTGTCCCACTATCTATACTATCCTAAAGGAACTGAGATCCAAGTCTAATTGTCTAACCTTTGAGGTTGAAAGTCAATCTCTACTACTTATTATATCTTTCCTAATGAAAATACTATAGGAAAAGACACCTATTGTGGATCTTTAAAGTCTTATTTAGGAACCCCTTTCCCTCACATTTCATGTCTATAATAAACTTGTTATTTTAAATCTGCATGTGAAGCGTTGGATCTTCTATTCACACTTTAATAGTTTTCCTTTGTTTTGAACCCTACACTTACATTATATTCATGCAATAATCTTGAGTGATTTACCTTAACATAATGGTCACTAAAAAATGATGCTTTGACCCACAACAATTGGTTGGTTTGGTCATATTATGTTTTTTCATTTTCCAATAGTCTAGTTGAAAGTTGTGTACATGTGAATTTTTAGTGGTAATAATGGAACAACTAATTTTTTTATATTGAACAAAGAAATAAATAATTAAAATAATGAAGCTACAAAGAGTAGCTGAAATACATAGTTACACAATCAATATAACAATTGCAAAGGAAACAAAATCAACCATAAATCTAACCATAAGGGAACAAAAGAGAGATAGAATTACATAAGTTACATATAACATTTTTACAATGGTTGAGCTTACTATCAAGCTAAAACTTCAGAACCTATTTTTTAATCTATTGTAGCTACTATTTGACCTTCTCATTCTTCTTACATAAGACTTGGACCTATGATAAAAGTAAAGCCACCTGAAGAAATTGCAGTGTAGAATAATGTATCCCTTTACATTTTCACACTTGTTTGGGCCCTCCTTGGTAAAATTAGCATTCTTTATGCCTTAATTGGTCCTTTTTCACATCCTCAAGCCTTATTAATTGCATTTTTCCAAGGATAATCCTGAAACTTATCAAATAACCAATCATAATTCAAGGCTTTGGGTCATGTGTTCCAGATTTGGTGATCTAAGATTCATATGCCACCTTGGGCATATAAGTCCCACCAAGGTTTTGGGACCTGATTTTGAATTTCACATAAAACTAAACACTTCTTGGAGTTTTTGTCTTGTGTTTAAGCCATTGGGATTCATACACCACAACTGGAATATGAGTCTCACTTTAACCAGGACCTATTTTGAATCAAATTATTTGTAGGATTTTATTTTCCTAGATCTTATGTCGGCTTGTAGTCTTCTAACTATTACCAATGAGATTTGCACCCTGTTGAACGTGAACGTTCAACAATCTATTGAAACATGGTAACGTTCTTGAGTTATGGGTAACTCATTGTGAGAATGAATCTCCAGAGAGAGATGGTTCCCCTAGCAGATCACCTAATTCTAAATGATTTCTGAGGTAAAGGGAAGAAGGATAAACTTAAATTTAAAACTGTAATCTAAGATGATTCACCAGAATTATAATTTATTCACTAACTGCACTCACAATTTTCCCTTAAAGCAATAAATTTCACAATCCCAAGGTGACACACAACCTAACAATAATTCAAATGAAGGTTTTAGAATTAAAACACAACACAAGACCTGTGCTATATGAAATTTCTACCTCACAATTACAATAATAAGACATAAAAAGGATTCAAATTTAGAATAACAATGATGACATCAAATTATTACTGCAAAAGAGACAAAATATAAGATAGGAATGCCCTGCTGCTTCTATTGACCTGAAAGGAGTACATGGAAATATATGTTTGAGTACAAATATCAAGCTTACAAAACTCTTTGCATGAACAAGGGAGGAAGAAGCGACATAGTGCAGGAGCACCTAGGCTAACCTCTACGTTTTGTCGTTTTGGCTTGTATCTAACCTTAGCCAAGTTAGAATGTTTGAGAATATTTGTTTTTGACCTTAGATGGTCTTGGTTTTGTTTGGGATAGGTGACCTTAGTCCTTAGGACTAAGGTCACACTATTTTTCCATTTTTAGTAGGTTTTGATTTCTTAATGTTTGTTGTCTAGGGGAAGATTAAGAGTCTTTAAGATGTTAAAAATGCTTAGAGTGGTTGTAATGATGCCTTAAGGCCATTTATTGAGTTTTTTCCTCGAATTCTTGAGGGAAGGATGGTCCTAAGAAATAGGCTCAAGGCATGGAAAAAGATGCCAAAGGTTAGAAGGCAGTTTGTATTGTTTGTTGCATGCAATCCAGTTGCCTTTGGATTCCCTTGGGAATAGGAAGTGGAGGAGGAGTTCGACCAACAAGCCTAGAATTGTGGAGTGGGCATCCTTTATGAAAAATGACTCATATCTTTGAGGAGCTAGCATCTTTTGGAAGATTTGGTAGTTTGTAATTCAAGTTTGGATAAATGAGAAAACAAGGTCTGCAATTTTTGTATTTTTGTGCTAACACCGAGCAATCTTGAGTGAGTGTGACAGTGTATGGGTTGAATGCATTGAATTTATGTTAGTACTATGTTCATAGAGTAGATACAAGTCTTTTGTAGCTGATAATAAAGTTAGTTTTGAGTAGATATTAGTGTTAGCTAAGTTAGACTGTTCTAGAGCTTCTATTGGTCCTGTCCTGACCAGTCAGTGCTCTCATGGCTCCCCCCTGATCTCTGACCTTGGGAAACACCTGACGATGGGTGAAATGGTAGGGGAGTTAGTAGTTTTTATAGTAGTTAGTGTTAGGAAGCATGACAAAGATTGGAGGAGCTTCTCTTAGCAACTGATCTCTAGGCGAGCAGGTGGAACCCGGTTAGAGAGCTAGAGGAGAAGCATTAAGGTTACTTGCAAGGAAGTACGGTTTTAGTACGGTTCCAAATGGGTTAGGGATAGGTCTTGTTGTGACAGGAGGTTAGAGATCTCATGAAGTCATTAGAGTAATGTTTGAGTAGGAAAATAGTGAATTCCTAGGAATTAGGCCTACAAACCCTACATACCCTAGGTTATAGGAATCCCCTATACGGACACTGTCAGGCCAAAAGAGTCATTTGGTGATTTAAAACTCTTAAAAGGGTACTGGAGTATATCTTTAGGTTAGCAAGGTCTTTGGAAGAATTTTTCAAACAATAGCAAAAGAGGACTGGTAAAGACTACAAGAATTAGGCCTAAATTGAGGTCTTCCATTGATGCAGTCTTGAAACCAACTAGAACAAGGCTCAAGAACCTACTAAAATGGTTATAATTGGCAATTTTATAAAGGTCCTGACAAGCATAGAAACCCATGAAATGAAGAGCAATGGAGAATGAAGATATTCAAGAAAAAGGCACTTAGAATTCTCTAGGTGAAGAAGGAAAGTGAGCAGGAATTTGAACTTGTAAAATGTTGTTTGACCTCCAAGGTGAAGCACAAAGGGAGAGCTCTTAGAATAGAGCTAAGATTGGACTTAGTTTCCAATCAATACCTAGAGGAGACTAGGTTCCTAGAAGAGACTAGCTAGGTCTCTCAGCAAGGTGCAAGCAAACTGAGGAGCTCATACATCATATTGGTATTAGAGCTTGAATTCACCAGGGTTGTGGAGGATTTTTCAACCTACTACTGAATCTATGGGAGAGAATACATCTGTGGAAGGTGCTACAATGGTGACTAATGTAGAGTTAGCCAAGAAGGTAGAGGAATAAGAAGAGGACAACAAGTCTCTAAGGGAAAGGTTGGCTCGAATGGAGCAACTTTTGGATGAAGTCCAAGAAACAACAAATAGAGTAAAAGACAAGGTAGATCAGAAGGAAGAACAAGAAGCAAGGGAAAAGGAAATAGAGTTGGAGGAGGAAGCTCCAACACCTGACCCTGTGATTCCTGAAGAGCCTTTCTTAAAAGCACTAAAAGCATTTAGTGGCAAAGCTTTGGAAGGTGTGCCACTATTTAGTGGAAAAATGGATCCAGATTCAGTTGTGGATTGGATACATAGCATTGAGAACCATTTTGAATGTGATGGTATCTTAGAGGCACAAAAATTTATGGTGGCCAAGTCTAGACTAAGAGGTTCAGCTCTTACTTGGTGGAAGTTTGTGCAAAGTGAAAGAGAAAAGGATGGAAAAGGTCCTATAGTTACTTGGAAAGGTATGGTGAACAAAGTGGAGAAGACCTACCTTCCTGATGATTATGAAGTACAAATGTATAGAAGGAGACACAATCTAAGACAAAAAGATCTAGATGTCCAAGCCTACATCGAGGAATTTCAAAAACTATGTTTGAGATCAAGGGTGGTAGAAGATGAGAGCATTAAGCTTGTAAGATACTTGAATGGTCTCAAGTGGTCTATTCAAGAAGACATGAGTTTGGTAAACTTCAAAACCATTCAGCAATGCTGTCAAATGGCCCTGAAGATAGAAGAGAAAAGCAAAAGGAAGCAAGAGCAAACCTCCAAAAGTAGAGGTAAAGGAAAAGATAGTAGAGGACAAAGAGGTGGCTATGGTGGAAGAAGTTCTGAAACAAAACTCAAGGAGACACAAAATATAGTGAGCAGCAAGAAGGAAGCTCAAGTAGAGGTGGTAGAGGAAGGAGCTATAACTCTAACTCTAGAGGAAGAAATGGTGGACAAGAAGGAAGAGGCAACTACTTTGCCAACATGAAATGTTACCATTGCAACCAAATGGGGCACCTGACCTATAGATGTCCAAAGAAAGGTGGTTCTTCACATGGTGGTGACAAGAGAACTACCCTAGTTCATGAAGAATCCAATACAACTGATAAACATTCTAAGGTTCCATTGCATTCTGAGGAAGGTGAGAATCTCATGATGAGGAGAACTTTGATCAAAGAACCAGTGAAGGAGGAGCCAAGCCAAAGGAGGTCTTTGTTTAGGACAAAGTGTAAGATGATGGGGAAGGTATGTAGAGTCATCATAGACTCGGGCTCTACTCACAATATTGTGTCAGAGGAAGCAGTCAGCAAGCTGAAGTTGACAAGGATACCCCACACCAATCCTTACAAGGTCACTTGGCTCAATAAAGGCCAACATGTGCTAGTGAACGAGCAAGCATGGGTGGAGTTCTCTATTGGGAGGTATAAAGACAAGGTCTTATGTGATGTGCTACCTATGGATGCATGTCACTTGCTCCTACGTAGACCATGGAAATTTGACCGTCAAGCCATACATGATGGAGGAAAGAATTCATATTCTTTCAAGAAGGACAATGTGACTTTCAAAATTCAGTCACTGTTGGAAGATGCTGAGGTGAGGAAATCAAGCTCAAACATTCTTGTGGTGAGTGAAAAGGAGTTCTTAGAAGCTTTGGAAGAAGGTGAAGGTGTTGGTTATGAATTGGTGCTAAGACCAAGAGAAGGAGATGAAAGAAAGGTGACCAAGAAGACAAAGTTACCAAAGGAGATTCAAGACATGTTACAGACTTACAAAGGTGTAGTAAGTGATGGACAACCAGCAACTTTACCCCCTAAAAGAGCCATAAGTCATAGGATAGACCTTATCCCAGGAGCTACCCTTGCCAATAAGGCAGCTTACAAGATGACTCCTCAACAAAATGAGGAAATTTCTAGACAAATATAGGAACTTCTTGACCAAGGTCTCATCAAAAAGAGTATTAGTCCTTGTGTCGTACCCACTATCCTTGCACCTAAGAAAGGAGGAACTTGGAGGCTTTATACTGATTCAAGAGCCATTAATAGGATTACCATAAGGTATAGGTTCCCTATCCCTAGGATTGAAGACCTAATGGATTGTCTAGGTGGAGCTAAGTACTATAGCAAGATAGACTTGAAGAGTGGCTATCACCAAATAAGAATACATGAGGGGGATGAGTGGAAAACAGCCTTCAAAACTAATGAGGGTCTATATGAGTGGTTTGTCATAACATTCGGATTATCCAATGCCCCCTCTACATTCATGAGGCTCATGAATGAAGTCCTCAAAGACTACATTGGAAAATTTGTAGTGGTATATCTTGATGATATACTGATCTATAGCCAAACAAGAGAAGAGCATCTCAAGCGCCTAGAGCTGGTTTTCAAGAAGCTACAGGAAGAGGAGCTGATGATCAACTTGGAGAAGTGTGAGTTCATCAAGATGGAGTTAGTGTACCTTGGGTTTGTGCTATCTCAGGGAAATCTGAAAATGGATGAAAGTAAAGTGGAGGCTATCATGAATTGGCCTACTCCAAGGACAACAACCGAGGTAAGAATTTTTCATGGTCTTGCACAATACTATAGGAAATTCATAAGGCATTTTAGTGCAATTTGTGCTCCTATGTTAGATACTATTAAGGGAGGCATGAAGACCAAATTTGTATGGAATGAGCATGCTAACAAGAGTTTTGAGTTGCTAAAGGAAAGGATATCTACCCAACCTATTTTAGTGTTGCCAAGTTTTGAGAAACTTTTCACCATTGAGTGTGATGCTAGCAATGTGGCTATTGGAGCTATTCTAAGTCAAGAGGGTAGACTGGTGGCTTTTCATTTTGAGAAGTTGAGTGAAGCTAAGAAGAAGTACTCTTCTTATGACCTTGAAATGTATGAATTGGTCCAAGCTCTAAGGAAATGGAGGCACTACTTGCTTCCCAAAGAATTCATTGTTTATTCAGACAATCAAGCACTTAGTTTTCTGAATTCACAAGACAAGTTGAGCCATAAGCACATGAAGTGGGTTGAGTATCTACAAGCTTACACCTTCAATATCAAACACAAGAAAGGTGTCCTTAACAAAGTAGAAGATGCATTGTCTAGAAGAGCTCTTATAATTCAAGAAATACAGTTGAAGAGCATGGGAATAGATCACTTCAAGGATCTATATGCAGATGATGAAGATTTTGTAGACATTTATAAGGTATGTGTGGAATACAAGAACCATTTTCATAGTAAATATGCTGAGTATACTTTGCAAAGTGGTCTATTGTTTAAAGGAAATCAATTATGTGTTCCTAGAGGTTCTATTAGAGAGAATTTGATACAAGAAAAAGCATAATGGTGCTTTGAGTGGTCACTTTGGGATCACTAAGACTCAAGAACTTGTTCAAAGGTTCTATTTTTGGCCTAAGATGAATCTTGATGTTAGGAAATATGTGGAAAGTTGTGTAGTGTGTCAAAAGGAAAAAGGCACTTCTTCTAATGTAGGACTTTACCAACCACTACCTATTCCTACTAGGCCATGGGAATGCTTGAGTATGGATTTTGTAGTTGGATTACCCAAGACAAGGCAAGGTATGGACAGTGTTTATGTGGTTGTTGACAGATTCAGCAAGATGGCTCACTTTGTGCCATGTAAGACAACTAATGATGCCAGCCAAATAGCATCTCTTTTCTTCAAGGAGATAGTGAGAATCCATGGGTTACCTATCAACATTGTATCAGACCGAGACACTAAATTTATGAGCCACTTTTGGAAAACCCTTTGGCAAAGGTTAGGCACAAATTTGTCCTTTGGATCAGCCTACCATCCACAAACTGATGGTCAGACCGAGGTTGTTAATAGGAGCCTTGGGAATCTACTGAGATTTTTGACAAAGGAGTATGGGCAACAATGGGATCAACTGATTGGGCAAGCTGAATATGCCTATAAAAACACTATAAACAGATCCACAGGGAAGAGTCCCTTTGAAATTGTATATGGCCTTCATCCTAGAGGAGTATATGAGCTGAGAACCTTAAAGGATGGAGTGAAAGGAAGTGGATATGCTGATGACTTTGCCTATGCAATGCAAGAGATACATGATACAGTGAGGAAGACATTGACAGAGAACACCATGAAACATAAAACAAAGGTGGATGAGCATAGGAGGACAGTCAAGTTCAATGTGGGTGACATGGTTATGGTGCATCTAAACAAGTCAAGACTTCAAAAGGGACTCCCTCACAAGTTGCAGATGAGGATGATAGGTCCCTGTCCTATCCTAGCTAAGTATGGTGAGAATGCATTCAAAGTGGAGCTACCGGATGACAGTGGACTGTCCCCTGTTTTCAATATTGCAGACTTAGTCCATTACAAAGGACCACAACCAGACATGGATCAGAATCTTCATGAGGTGATCAGGGATGTGGAAGATCTACACCTACCTACTGCTATAGTCTCAGGACTTGGCAGTATACTAGACACTAGGGTCTACAAGAAGAGTCGAACCAAGGAATACAAAGAGCACTTGATCAAGAGGCATGGCCAAGCTGATGCTAATGTAGTATGGATAAAGGAAGCTGAGTTCAAGAAGATGGGGATTGATCCAAGCCTCATCAATCCAAGGGTGGATTGAACTTTCTATTTTGGGGAGGATGGTGCAGGAGCACCTAGGCTAACCTCTATGTTTTGTCATTTTGGCTTGTATCTAACCTTAGCCAAGTTAGAATGTTTGAACATATTTGTTTTTGACCTTAGATGGTCTTGCTTTTGTTTGGGCTAGGTGACCTTAGTCCTTAGGACTAAGTTCACACTATTTTTCCATTGTTAGTAAGTTAGTTTTCTTAATGTTTATTGTCTAGGGGAGTAGAGTCTTTAAGTTGTTCAAATGCTTAAAGAGGTTGTAATGATGCCTTAAGGCCAGTTAATGAGTTGGTTCCTCGAATTCTTGAGGGAATGGTGGTCCTAAGAAATAGGCTAAAGGCATGAAGGAAGATGCCAAATGGAGAAGGCAGTTTGCATTGGTGGTTGCATGCAATCCGGTTACCCTTGGATTCCCTTGGGAATAGGAAGTGGAGGAATTCGACCAGCTTGCCTAGAATCATGGAGTGGGCATCTATTATGACCCAAGGCTCGTATCTTTGAAGTGTTGGCAGTTTTTGAAATGAGTTAGTAGTTTTGTAATGAAGCTTTTATGAATGAGAAAAAAAATACTGAAAATTCTGTGTTTTTGTGATATACCGAGCAATCTTGAGTGAGTGTGCCACTTGAGGGATCGAATGCATTGAGTTCATGTTAGTTTTGTGTTGATAGCATAGTTGTAAGTCTTTTCCATTTGTTAATCAAGCTAGTTTAGGTTAGATTTAGTGTTAGTTGAGTCATTTTTGTGGTAGAGCTCCTGCTGGTCCTATCCTGACCAGTCTGTGCTCTCATGGCTCCCCCATGATCTCTAACCTTGGGAAACACCTAAGGAAGGGTGTAATGGTAGGGGAGTCAGTAGTGTGTATAGTAGTTAGTGTTAGGAAGCATGACAGAGATTGGAGGAGCTTCTCTTAGCAACTGATCTCTAGGCGAGCAGGTGGAGCCCGGTTAGAGAGCTAGAGGAGAAGTATTAAGGTTACTTGCAGGGAAATACCATACAGTACGGTTTCAGTACAGTTCCAAATGGGTTAGGGATAGGTCTTGCTATGACAGGAGGTTAGAGATCTCATGAAGTCATTAGAGTAATGTTTGAGTAGGAAAACAGTGAATTCCTAGGAATTAGGCCTACAAACCCTACATACCCTAGGTTATAGGAATCCCTTGTACGGACACTGTCAGGCCAAAAGAATCATTGGGTGATTTAAAACTCTTAAAAGGGTACTGGAATATGTCTTGAGGTTAGCAAGGTCTTTGGAAGAATTTTACAAACAATAGCAAAAGAGGACTGGTAAAGATTACTAGAATTAGGCCTAAATTGAGGTCTTCCATTGATGCAATCTTGAAACCGACCAGAACAAGGCTCAAGAACCTACTGAAATGGTTCCAATTGGCAATGTTATGAAGGTCCTGACAAGCATAGACACCCCTGCAAGGAAGAGCAAGGAAGAATGAGTTTGAAGTGAAGATGGCACTGGGAATTCTCTAAGTGAAGAAGGAAAGTGAGCAGGAATTTGAACTTGTGAAATGTTGTCTGACCTCCAAGGTGAAGCACAAAGGGAGAGCTCTTAGAATAGGGCTAAGATTGGACTTAGTTGCCAATCAGGACCTAGAGGAGACTAGGTTCCTAGGAGAGACTAGCTAGGTCTCTCAGCAAGGTGCAAGCAAACCAGAGCTCATACATCACTTTCAATCCTGATCTAATTTGGGACCCCTTCCCATGGTAGCCACATGTGAGAATGGTCTGTAGATGTATACCCATTTAATGCATTAGTGAAATCCCAACCCAAAATCAAACTATAGGTGTCAGGACTATCAGCAACCTGAATGTTGATCACCTGTTGCACCCTCGGATCTGATGCAACCTGCGTGGGGATCATGTTCAGCTCTCCTACTATACTCACCTCTGTCTTGTCTAATTAGGTGACCTTCTTTTGAGAATCTATAGGGGTAATACCTAATGCTTTACAGATAGAAAAATTCATAACATTTGTAGATGCTCCCGAATCCAGCAGACAATTATGCAGATTCTTCCCAAAGATACGAACAAAATTCAGAAAGGGAGGGTTTTCCATCTTGCCTTGGAATAGGCTCAACTAGGTGTCATCTTTTGCAATGTGACTCTTATCTTTATCTTTCCCTTTTTCCACATGTGGGACCTAGCACTATCCTTTAGGTGCCTATGAATTAAAGGATTTAACAACTGCCTCATTGGCAGTTACTCCTTGTGGTTTTGTGTTTGAATTGAAATACCCCAAGAAAGCATTCCTAATAGTAGGGACTCTTAACAATTCAAAAGAAGAAAGACTTACCTTTACTTTTTTTAATTCTCCAGTCACATATTCGCCCAATTGCTCCATGTTCATATCAGCATGAGCTTCCTTGCAGCCACTAGTCTATTTTTCCTTTGATACTTTAGCATTGTTTCCCTTTGATATATCAGGTTGTCCCTTCTTCGCAAAGTATTGTGTTGGAACATGAGGGTAAGATGGATTATTATTGGCTTGCGGATCTGGTGGAGTAGTAAAATTATTTAGAGGGATAGAAGTAGTGAAAGGACGTCCAGATTGTGGACTCCTGTTAGACATGTTCCTCAAATCATATTTCTTTATGGTTTTCTGAAACATCTAAACTTCTTCAACACCAACTTCCTCCTCATCCAAAGGGCCATTATCATTTTCATTCTCTTCATTAAACAACTGAGATATTTCATCCTCATTCAGCACCTACTCTGTCTCTTTATCTTGGTCATAGGACTCCTCTTCTGGTTCATTCTCCTCACCTTTTGGGAATGGAGCATGGTTAAGTACCATTACTGGGGAATCATAAGAATTTGAGAACACAATCTCCTGACCATTGGAATTGTTTTCAACTTCAAACTGAAAGATGGAGGCAGTAGTCTAAAATTCAGGGCAATCTAACTCAGAATGTCAACTTGTCTTATGGAGCCTACACCATCCAGACAAAGTTGCTTCTTCCAGATACACACCACTTGGAGGCTAATCCAATGGAGTGGGAATTCCTCCATTATTATGCCCAATATTCCAAGGTCTATTTTGTCTAGGTGGTTTCCTTTTGTCGAACTCCTGTCCACCTTATTGCCCCCTGTCATAGTTCTAGCTAGAGCCATGTCCTCTTTCAAAATTTTGATTTCTGTCAAAATGTTGCTCTCTATCAAAGTTTTTTCCTTTAGCAACATCTTTGTTCTCTTTGTTGTATTTCAATTGCATGTTCTTCTACAAAACCTGAAGTTGGTTGTTTTGATTTCTTAGATAGGTCACCTCCATATTCAATTTCTTCACCTACTCAGTTAACTCATCCAGTTGTTCCTTATCTAAACCATTGTATGGTGTTGAATTCACATTATCGGGAAGATATCCTGATGCTCCTCCAGAACCAATAGACTAATTCAAGACTTCTGAATTCTGCAAATATGTGGGAAAACCAACCTACTATTGCAGGTGAAGGGGTTGATTGTCCCTTTGTTGAGGATAAGAGGTCATTGGTTGAGCTTGATTTATTGGAGGACCTGGGTGTGGGATCAATGGTAACGATGGTATTGGATTCATAATGGGAGCATGATTAGTCAAAGCCTGGTTAGAGCTTCAACTTGTCAGAGGTGAGAAGCAATTCCTAAGGATGGAAAAGGTCCTGAAAAATGTTGCCTCAGATTTGTGTTGACCTTAACAGCCTCTATATATGTAGTGAGAAAATTAGTTGGGGGATTAGTCCTCCATTTAAGGAAAGTGGATGTAAGGTTGTCAAGGGCTTCAAAGTAGAACTCTAGGGTAGTGGCGTCATCTATAGCATAAGGTTCTTGAAGTCTAGTGTATGCCCGGTGAAACCTATTATTGAAATACCCCATAGGCTCATTCATTTCCCTCTTAACTCTAGTAAATTGCATGTAAATCTCATTAGCACTAATGGGAATTTTAAACTTCTATAGGAATTCAGTCTCTTGTTCCGTCCAATTATGGATAAAATCAGCAGGTAAGTGATTATACCAATAAAAGGCCTCTTCCCCCAGGGAATAAGGGAAAATTATGCATGCAATATCCTCATGGTTGATTCCTCTATCTCTCAGATAGGTCTAAAAAATCCTGATATGCTCCTTTGCCGTCCTATTGGGATCATTGGTATGGAACTTTGAGAAAAAGTGCCCAGGGTTCTTGGACATGACATTGTAATTATTCAAGATCAAGGGAGATGGGTTATTGGCCAAAAAATCCATTGGTGGAGGTGGAGGTGGTGGTGGTAATGGCTGATTTATGGTTGGTTGGGGTTGCGGAATAGGAATGGATTCAAAATTGGATGAGGATGAGGATGATGAGGATGATGGGAGCGGTTGGGTGGATGATGATTCCCCCCTTCTCCTGGTCCTTCTTGCCCTAGTAGAAACTTGAAATTCTTGAAATTCCTCCTCTCCTGGAGTAGATTAGGTTCTCTTTTTGAGCCTTTCAAGAGAGATAGTGTTTAGAAAATGCTCCAGCTTTCTTATTCAAGCCCTCCTTCTAGCGCTAATCTGTTGATGGTTTTTTTTGCACAGCAACAACTCAAACAGAATATGATATCCTATCTCTCTTGAAAGGTAAATCTCTATGAACAAAGAGATAACCCCAAGGTATCTAATGTTAGGTCTTAACAATGCAAATAAAATAACTCGGAGATAATGTGAAAATGTTGATAATCAAAAAGGGACCTTACTACAAGAAAATGGTAAGCTCGAATTTATCATATCTAAAAATATGTTGATACTTCAAATCCTAAATCTAACCCAGATAATAAAATAAATAACAAAAGATAAGGGTTTCAAGGATATTTCTAAGAATATTTCTAATTCTAAGATTGACAATGCAAATGATAAGATGCTTGAAATGGAAAATCCCTCAAAAACTAACTCCTGTTTGAAGCAGATAAATCTGCAATCTTACAGAAATAGTGCAATCTTCTAAGTTATTAAAGCTTTTCAGATTATGAACATTCATTCAAGACAACCCCATCGCAATTAAAATGAAAAATAATTTGTAATCGAACTAAGCATAATTTTAAGTCTAGGCTAACTTTGCAAAGCAGCTAACAATTAGCTCACTGCAAAAAGTATGGACTAGAGATTGCTGCAAACACTTCAAGCATAAAACCCTAAACATCATCAAACCATCTAAAATCAAATAAAATTAAGCAATTTCAAAGATAGAATATCAAGAACCATGCCAAATAAAACTCAACACAAGAAAGGCGCCAAATCACAATGTCTTTACTTGTATTAAATCATCCAAAGTGGCAACAATTCCAGTCTTTTGTTACAACACTTGCTTGAAAGATAAAATAAATTCTAATTCTAATTCCTACGCTTATCACAATTTGCTCCAATGTAAAATTGTCTAACTAACCCCTTACAAATGAGGAAGAATTCCAAACTTATAGAAAACCCCCAAGGCATGTCAGCCAAATTAGGTTTACAATAATCAAACGACCAAAACAGGTCGGCCAAGAGGAATTCAAAAATAACATGAAATGTGCAATATGCACCAACTTCATCCAAGTTGACCTGGGATTGCCAACATAACTTGGCCCAATACATGTGAAGGAAGAGGAGAAATAATATGGAATCACAAATCCCAATGAGGCATTGCATTAACTACCCTCTCCTTTGTCTTTATCTTGATTCACCCTATCTTGTATCACCAAAAATACCTTCTCCAAGTCGATAATAGGTGGCATAACTAATAGCTTCATCCTTCTTTCCATGGACTTAATATTGTCCCTTGATTGCTTGACCACCTTATCCTAGTCCACCTTCAAGGTCTTGTATTTATCAATTACTACAAGGTATGTAGCTGCATAATCCAGTAGATGTTCGGTGACCTGGTCCTTATTGACTGGAGAATACACCTCTCGCCACCATTATATCAATTGTTCTAGGCTTAGATGCTTTGGCACAAACTTCTTTCTCCCTGTCATAATCTCGAAGAAGGAGATGCACTTGTTGTAAATTTTAGTCAAGGCATCCTCAATCTTCCTCCCCTTTTTATGCACCTTCTTCAAAACTCTTTTCCTTGTCTGCAAACCCTCAAACCATTCCCAGGGTTCTGCTACTTTGGAAGAAGGAATAATTTCATCTCCCACCAGCTTCTCCTCGGTGTAGTTCATGATGATTCTAGCCTTTTGCAGCAAAAGATCCATATCTTCCTTGTCCTCGGCTAATACATTCTTCAACTAGTCAATTGACCTCATAGAATCCCCACCAATTGACAGAATATCCTTAATGGCATTGTCTCCCTAAGTTTTCAATCCTTTTCACCAACTTGTTGTAACATGGGAAGTGACCTTCATCTTTTTTAACTTAGTGATTGTTTCTTGTGGAAAGAAGCCTACAGCAGATGATGAGGAGCTAATGGATTGCAAGGGTTTCATCAACTCTTGCAGATATCTTTTAATTTTTTCATTCTCCTTTTTCAATTCTTGCTTGGCCTGCACCTCCTTCCTTAATTGGCCAAGGATTACATTACTTGAACCCTCATATTCTTCAATATCTTGTTCCATGGAAGCATGCCCTAGATCGACAGTTTGTACATTGTAATCATTCCCAGTCCCATCATCTTCATTATTTTCAAGAGAAGGAGTACCAAAGTGGACCACTATGTTATTCTCATCATCTCTCTCAATTTTGTAAATAATCCTGGCTTTCTTCTTTACCTTTTCCTTTCATATGTTCGCCAGTAATTCATCCCAATTGGGAGGAGTATCATCCACCACAATTTTTTTTCTCTTCAACTCCTTGTCCAACCATCCTGGGATTGTGGGATCTAACTATACATCATCTTGCCACATTGCGTCCTTATGAACCTCGGATGCATCTTCATCCAAACTTTGCTTCTTAGGAATCCTCTCAGTTGTATCTTGTTTTCCTTTGTCATGCTCCTCTTTTTCATGTACTGGTGAGGGAATCTTATCTAGTATTTCCTCCTTCTAAGGAGGTCTATCCTCATGAACCTCTGTAGGTGAATCCCCATAAGCCACCAAAGGAGACTGCATAACTTTCTCCATCTTTGCCTCAGCATTATAGAGTTCTCCCTCTTGGAATTATTCTCCTTCCTGATCCTGGGGATCCTAGGCATCCTTTGGTTCATCTGGCACATTTCCAGTCTCATGATAATGAGGGACATATTCATTTTAAATGAAAGGAGCATTCATGGGAACACTTTCCTTTGGTGTACCATCCTTGGGAAATGGATTCCTTGACCTCCTGGTATATACCCTTTGTTTCTTCTCCTGATCTCTCAACCTCTACCACCGTGGTTTCAACTTCCTTTTCTACCTTAGAGGTTTCCTTCTCCTACTGTAAAAACCTCACAATTCTCCTTTTCTTTGGAAAAGGGACACTGGCATCTGCTTCCTCTTTTTCTTCATCTAATTCAACCTTCTTCTTCTTTGAGAGATGTTTCCTTTTCTTGGTTATAGGATTTCTTTTTTTTCTTGCCTCTTTTGCCTGAGCATCCTTAATTTTAATCTTGAAAGGAGAGTCCACTTTGGTTTTACCTTTGGAGTCATGTTCAGGTGATTCTTCAGAAGCAGAGTGAGACTCCAAGTCTCCCATTAGATCATAGGTGCACTGCACACCCTCACTCTCCAACTCCAATATCTTGTGCTTGAGCCATAGCTTGGTGTCCATGATTACTCGAGTCATGATTTGTTGTAACTCTATCTTCTCTTCCTCCAGCCAATCCACCTCTCCAATTGGCTTATCCTTCACAGCTTCAAACTTATGGCCATGAACCGAATTTCCATCCTCCTCAACCTGATCTGGAAAGGCCTTTATGTTGTATAGTTGGACCAAGTTCACTGGTATCCTAGAGAACTTCTTCCTTCTAACTTCAAACTCATCATTGATGTTGCCAAAATAGTCTTCTATGTCATCCTTGTGATTTTACTCTCTAATGGCCTTCTTTTGTGTGTCACTAGTTATGTAAAATCTAGATCTCTTGGAATGGAAGGAGAGCCCAAGAGTACTCATCTCTTCTTCAGAAGAATGGGCTGAGGTGATAGAAGGACAAGCCTCACCACTGCCTATTCTCAAACGAAATTCACTACCAAATCCGCTATTGTGCTTCTCCCTCTTCACAATTACATCAAAGTCACATATTTGCATTGTGATCTCCAAGAGTACAACATAATCTGTGGGGTACCTAGGGAGTCTATATGGAGCCCTCTAACATCCATCGATTTTGATGTATGAAAAGGTGGGAAACTAGATAAACTAGGCTCCAAACCTCTTGATTAATTCCTTGCCCTTGTCTAAAATCAGAACATGCTTTGCACCCTATAGAATTTTGGTGATGTACATGGTAAATGCATCATTCAATCTCCTATAGCTTGTGCCACCCAAGTGTAATTGTGGGTACACTTCATAAATTACATCCTTCCCAAATACATCCCTTGTGCTTAGTCTCTTGTATGGGTGATACCTTGGAAGGGCATACACCAAATAGGAGGTCATTGTGAAGGTCTTTGTCCTTTAAACATTACACATATGCTCATGTATCATAGCAATTATAATGCCTGCCCAGTGGTATTCTATACCTTGTTCCATCCTAGAAATGACATGGAACATCCAATTCTCAAACATTCCTACACTTTTGAATCCCACTACTCTGCCTAGGAGTGTGATAAGATCATAATATTCCTTCCTGAATTTAGCTCTGAAAAACTGCTTAGGTAACTTGGAGAAGTGGGACTTGGGTTTCTCTACCCAAGAATTGAAAACCTGCTGGGATATGATGACATTCTCATCATAAAAATTCTTTGCTACATCCATATCAAAGGCCACAACATGATACCTATCGAGCATGTCAAAGGTCTAAGCAATGGACACAAGATTACAATTTGCCACAATTCTTCCTTGAGGACCAACTATCCTCTATGTTCCCTTGTCACAGTGCTTGGCACGTTCAAGCACTAACTCATAGCACTGGACTATAGAAGGAAATCCAGCCACATGTGCCAACCTTGACTCCAATGTTCTTTTGGCCAATAGGGAGAGATTATGTGCTGCCATTCTTGCCTTAAATTCTTCATAATCCCATAGCCCAACATTTTTATCAGTGATCCCTGACCAAATGGAGGTTAGCTTGCTCTCAGGGACTCTGCTCTTTAAATCCATCTTCACTCTTGTTGCCTCAGAGATAGCCGATCCCTTAGTATTTGGATTCATTTCCTTACCCTTGCTCTGCCCATCAATAGCCCGACTTGATTCCGCCTGCATACAACAAAGACACCAGAATAAGATCCATCATAGAATAAAGTTCAATTAGATCCATCACAAATGATATACTCATTCCTTAAGAAAAACCCTTAATCAGAAAAATTCCACAAAAACCCCATAAGAATCACTTATTTAAAAGCTCGGGTTTTCAGCCCTCTCGCAGAATCCGGGCTAGAGAGGAATTTTGGGAAATTTCAGACCAGGAAGAATCTTGCGAAACGAGCACAAAGAGACATCGAATCCATCATTTGATCAATCAAATTAACCAATAAATAACATGATACACTTTAGAACAAGTTGAATCAATCATGAGATGCATAATTATTAACCAAAGTTTCATTCATTCTCTCAATTCTCCATTTTCAATAAAATCTCGAGAAAATCCACCAGGGACGGAAATCCGTGAAAATGACAACAATTTACAAATTCTAAGAAAATGAAGGGACTAAGAAATCTTGGGAAAATCTCGAAGGCAAGGAATTTCGTGAAGTCAATGCAACTTTCACAATTTGAGCCCATTTTTGGGAAATCGATAAGGTGATGGATGATTCGAGGAAATCCCGACATAAAGGAAATCTGCGAGGGACTCAAAAACCCGAAATCTTTGACTTCATCATGATTTCGCCTAGATCAATCAATGATTAGTAAGTTGGGGATTTCTCCTAGGATTCAAATCGACTATACTACAAGATAAACAACCCAGGTTCAAATCGATCAAAAAAAGGATTCACTCAACAAGAGTGAGGATTTCAATGAAAGAAACCTTAGTAAAATGCTATGATAACACAACCAGGATCTCGATTCATTGTTATTGTTTTCACTAATCCTCACATGACTCAACTAATGTTAGGGAAATTATTGAATTGGATGATAGAAATATATCACACTTCACCAGGACATGGTTTCACCATAAGTCAAGGAGTTTCAAGTTAAACCAGAGCTTTGAATAGGGAAGCTTCAAAATAAATAGAGCATAGAAATGGAAAACCCGCTCGAATTACAATCATGCATAAGGAGAGGAGGCGCGACCCAAAAGGAAGGGCATTAAGCGAACAATTGGCAACCCTAGCACTGCTACTAGACCATACCACACCGATATCCTGACTCAAAGCATATACCCACAAACCTTAAAGAAGATTCAATTCATTCATCAAAAGGTAGGGTATTATGTACATACCATGAGGACAAAGAAATCGAAGTAGCAACAGTCGACAAGAGAACTAGAAAATCTGGGCAGAAAGCAAGCGATCACCAGAAAGATCGATTGCAACCCTCAACCACAAGCTCACACGCACAACTCAGTAGCAGCAATCCAAAATCAAACTCCTCAAATCTCATAATAAGGAAAATTACATAGACCTCCTCACAAAATACAAATAAACTCAATAAAGGAAAACTACAAGACCGTACGAGGCACATAAATGTATTGACAAGACAACAAACCCAGGAATCTGAAGGCACAACAGAATCTCAGGAAAATCCAGTCCAAGCGGAATTCCACGAAGTCCTAAAATTTTTGGAAAACAATACAAAGCATCCTTTGTCAGGTTTCCACGGTGTGCGGGGAATTTTTCCCTAGGGGAATTTTCTTGAAAACTGAGAAAAACCCAACATGGATCCCATAATGCAAAATTTTCGAAGTGCCTCCCTCAAGAGGAAATTGCACAAATAGGATAACCAATTGGAACATGCCAATACAACCAAATCCTCAAAAACCAAAGCGCCAAAAGACTAAGAACGAAAGCAAAAAAGAGCACGAAAGAGGGTCCCTACTTTAAGTGGGGTGTGTGTGCAAAAAGTGCACAACACTCATGCATGTAGATTCTTGTCTAAGTAAAGGCATTTTTGTCAAGGTTATAGTATTTTATAAATTTCAACTTATGCTAAGAATCCTTTTCAAAACTGAAGATATTGCATATAACCTTAAATATTTATGTCCACATTACACCAAATGAATAATACCAACATATTTGGCAAGGTGGGCCACTACTACTAGAGATATTTAGTGTCCAATAATCCTAATTATTTCAAGATGCATTAAAACCACATAATCTCTTAATAACTTAAGAAGTGAAAAAAAATTGCATGACTATTCTCCCAATCATGGAGTTGAAGGATGTCTCATTTTAATGTATAGGTGGATGATGATTCCAAACAAAAATTTAAAATAGGACAAAGAAAAAGGAAAACCTAGATAGTAAAGTGGCATAACCTTACTCCTACATTTATCATGCAAGATAATAAAAACATGAAGAAATAATAGACATATGACTTCATTATTTGAATGAATGATTGATTACAATGCTTGCATCTGTTACATGGTAAAAATGAGCCTTATTCAATTATTAAATTAATCAATTATATTACAAATATGGATAAAATTAATAATTTATAGTTTCATCAATTCATTATTAATTTATTAAATTAATCATTTATGATACAAATGTGGATAACCTTGGTAAAAAAATATTTATATTTAATCAAAACTCCATATAGGCATACTTCATTATATGTTGATAAAATATAATATGTATACAATTAATCCATATAGGCTTCTAAAAAATTCATATGGACATACAATGTGACATATATGTAATAAAATATATATGTTCAAAAATCTCACTAGGCATACAACTAAGGACCCTAATGTATTCATTTCCCTCTAGGGGAAGAAAAGATATCATGAGCTACCTTTGATTGTCAAGAGGATGGAGATGCATACAATTTATGGTATCTTTTTAACTCATCCACTCGTCCTCTTATCTAAACTTGTTTGGACCTCCACCTAATACAATAAAAGGTACAATCATTAATATATAAAAATTGAATTATAGAATGGCATATACCAAAATAATC